>OY284479.1:38790418-39026655 GCA_958336345.1 Dorcus parallelipipedus | reverse complement strand
TCGCCGTCGCAATCGAAGTGGACGAATGATATGATATTTTCTTAAACTGTGGCCTTTTCTTCAATCAAAAATTGCAAGATGCGAAATATTTTTACATTCTGGATTTAATAGTTATTTATGTACCATTTATGAGCAAGCAAACGAGGTCGATAAAGACACTTTGCTGCCGTGGTGCATATATAGTACATATATTGTATCACAAGGGTAGAAACTGGGCATTAGCAGCCCGCGGCTATGAGCTGCACGAGCGAACGAAGCGAAATTCAAACTTTGTTTAAAACTGACGTTTACTGAAAAATTCTGTGAAATGTCAAAGCGCGCAAATGAAAGTCAATGTGTTGCTAGGTTACGAACTATAAATCTGCCCTAGGGCAATGGAACAAACTCGTCGCAGCTATTTGCACTTCGCCCACTTCGATTGCGACGGCGAGACCTGGTGCTCCCTTTCCGTCTAGATCGCCCTCTCCGTCTTCTACTTCTTCCGCCTCTTCTGCATTGCGCTTTCGACATTCTACCTCTTCTGGAGGACAAGAAGCCGCAGAAGAGGTAGAATGTCGAAAGCGCAATGCAGAAGAGGCGGAAGAAGTAGAAGACGGAAAGGGCGCACCAGGTCTCGCCGTCGCAATCGAAGTGGACGAATGATATGATATTTTCTTAAACTGTGGCCTTTTCTTCAATCAAAAATTGCAAGATGCGAAATATTTTTACATTCTGGATTTAATAGTTATTTATGTACCATTTATGAGCAAGCAAACGAGGTCGATAAAGACACTTTGCTGCCGTGGTGCATATATAGTACATATATTGTGTCACAAGGGTAGAAAGTGGGCATTAGCAGCCCGCGGCTATGAGCTGCACGAGCGAGCGAAGCGAAATTCAAACTTTGTTTAAAACTGACGTTTACTGAAAAATTCTGTGAAATGTCAAAGCGCGCAAATGAAAGTCAATGTGTTGCTAGGTTACGAACTATAAATCTGCCCTAGGGCAATGGAACAAACTCGTCGCAGCTATTTGCACTTCGCCCACTTCGATTGCGACGGCGAGACCTGGTGCGCCCTTTCCGTCTAGATCGCCCTCTCCGACTTCTACTTCTTCCGTCTCTTCTGCATTGCGCTTTCGACATTCTACCTCTTCTGGAGGACAAGAAGCCGCAGAAGAGGTAGAATGTCGAAAGCGCAATGCAGAAGAGGCGGAAGAAGTAGAAGACGGAAAGGGCGCACCAGGTCTCGCCGTCGCAATCGAAGTGGACGAATGATATGATATTTTCTTAAACTGTGGCCTTTTCTTCAATCAAAAATTGCAAGATGCGAAATATTTTTACATTCTGGATTTAATAGTTATTTATGTACCATTTATGAGCAAGCAAACGAGGTCGATAAAGACACTTTGCTGCCGTGGTGCATATATAGTACATATATTGTGTCACAAGGGTAGAAAGTGGGCATTAGCAGCCCGCGGCTATGAGCTGCACGAGCGAGCGAAGCGAAATTCAAACTTTGTTTAAAACTGACGTTTACTGAAAAATTCTGTGAAATGTCAAAGCGCGCAAATGAAAGTCAATGTGTTGCTAGGTTACGAACTATAAATCTGCCCTAGGGCAATGGAACAAACTCGTCGCAGCTATTTGCACTTCGCCCACTTCGATTGCGACGGCGAGACCTGGTGCGCCCTTTCCGTCTAGATCGCCCTCTCCGACTTCTACTTCTTCCGCCTCTTCTGCATTGCGCTTTCGACATTCTACCTCTTCTGGAGGACAAGAAGCCGCAGAAGAGGTAGAATGTCGAAAGCGCAATGCAGAAGAGGCGGAAGAAGTAGAAGACGGAAAGGGCGCACCAGGTCTCGCCGTCGCAATCGAAGTGGACGAATGATATGATATTTTCTTAAACTGTGGCCTTTTCTTCAATCAAAAATTGCAAGATGCGAAATATTTTTACATTCTGGATTTAATAGTTATTTATGTACCATTTATGAGCAAGCAAACGAGGTCGATAAAGACACTTTGCTGCCGTGGTGCATATATAGTACATATATTGTATCACAAGGGTAGAAACTGGGCATTAGCAGCCCGCGGCTATGAGCTGCACGAGCGAGCGAAGCGAAATTCAAACTTTGTTTAAAACTGACGTTTACTGAAAAATTCTGTGAAATGTCAAAGCGCGCAAATGAAAGTCAATGTGTTGCTAGGTTACGAACTATAAATCTGCCCTAGGGCAATGGAACAAACTCGTCGCAGCTATTTGCACTTCGCCCACTTCGATTGCGACGGCGAGACCTGGTGCTCCCTTTCCGTCTAGATCGCCCTCTCCGTCTTCTACTTCTTCCGCCTCTTCTGCATTGCGCTTTCGACATTCTACCTCTTCTGGAGGACAAGAAGCCGCAGAAGAGGTAGAATGTCGAAAGCGCAATGCAGAAGAGGCGGAAGAAGTAGAAGACGGAAAGGGCGCACCAGGTCTCGCCGTCGCAATCGAAGTGGACGAATGATATGATATTTTCTTAAACTGTGGCCTTTTCTTCAATCAAAAATTGCAAGATGCGAAATATTTTTACATTCTGGATTTAATAGTTATTTATGTACCATTTATGAGCAAGCAAACGAGGTCGATAAAGACACTTTGCTGCCGTGGTGCATATATAGTACATATATTGTGTCACAAGGGTAGAAAGTGGGCATTAGCAGCCCGCGGCTATGAGCTGCACGAGCGAGCGAAGCGAAATTCAAACTTTGTTTAAAACTGACGTTTACTGAAAAATTCTGTGAAATGTCAAAGCGCGCAAATGAAAGTCAATGTGTTGCTAGGTTACGAACTATAAATCTGCCCTAGGGCAATGGAACAAACTCGTCGCAGCTATTTGCACTTCGCCCACTTCGATTGCGACGGCGAGACCTGGTGCTCCCTTTCCGTCTAGATCGCCCTCTCCGTCTTCTACTTCTTCCGCCTCTTCTGCATTGCGCTTTCGACATTCTACCTCTTCTGGAGGACAAGAAGCCGCAGAAGAGGTAGAATGTCGAAAGCGCAATGCAGAAGAGGCGGAAGAAGTAGAAGACGGAAAGGGCGCACCAGGTCTCGCCGTCGCAATCGAAGTGGACGAATGATATGATATTTTCTTAAACTGTGGCCTTTTCTTCAATCAAAAATTGCAAGATGCGAAATATTTTTACATTCTGGATTTAATAGTTATTTATGTACCATTTATGAGCAAGCAAACGAGGTCGATAAAGACACTTTGCTGCCGTGGTGCATATATAGTACATATATTGTGTCACAAGGGTAGAAAGTGGGCATTAGCAGCCCGCGGCTATGAGCTGCACGAGCGAGCGAAGCGAAATTCAAACTTTGTTTAAAACTGACGTTTACTGAAAAATTCTGTGAAATGTCAAAGCGCGCAAATGAAAGTCAATGTGTTGCTAGGTTACGAACTATAAATCTGCCCTAGGGCAATGGAACAAACTCGTCGCAGCTATTTGCACTTCGCCCACTTCGATTGCGACGGCGAGACCTGGTGCGCCCTTTCCGTCTAGATCGCCCTCTCCGACTTCTACTTCTTCCGCCTCTTCTGCATTGCGCTTTCGACATTCTACCTCTTCTGGAGGACAAGAAGCCGCAGAAGAGGTAGAATGTCGAAAGCGCAATGCAGAAGAGGCGGAAGAAGTAGAAGACGGAAAGGGCGCACCAGGTCTCGCCGTCGCAATCGAAGTGGACGAATGATATGATATTTTCTTAAACTGTGGCCTTTTCTTCAATCAAAAATTGCAAGATGCGAAATATTTTTACATTCTGGATTTAATAGTTATTTATGTACCATTTATGAGCAAGCAAACGAGGTCGATAAAGACACTTTGCTGCCGTGGTGCATATATAGTACATATATTGTGTCACAAGGGTAGAAAGTGGGCATTAGCAGCCCGCGGCTATGAGCTGCACGAGCGAGCGAAGCGAAATTCAAACTTTGTTTAAAACTGACGTTTACTGAAAAATTCTGTGAAATGTCAAAGCGCGCAAATGAAAGTCAATGTGTTGCTAGGTTACGAACTATAAATCTGCCCTAGGGCAATGGAACAAACTCGTCGCAGCTATTTGCACTTCGCCCACTTCGATTGCGACGGCGAGACCTGGTGCGCCCTTTCCGTCTAGATCGCCCTCTCCGACTTCTACTTCTTCCGCCTCTTCTGCATTGCGCTTTCGACATTCTATCTCTTCTGGAGGACAAGAAGCCGCAGAAGAGGTAGAATGTCGAAAGCGCAATGCAGAAGAGGCGGAAGAAGTAGAAGACGGAAAGGGCGCACCAGGTCTCGCCGTCGCAATCGAAGTGGACGAATGATATGATATTTTCTTAAACTGTGGCCTTTTCTTCAATCAAAAATTGCAAGATGCGAAATATTTTTACATTCTGGATTTAATAGTTATTTATGTACCATTTATGAGCAAGCAAACGAGGTCGATAAAGACACTTTGCTGCCGTGGTGCATATATAGTACATATATTGTGTCACAAGGGTAGAAAGTGGGCATTAGCAGCCCGCGGCTATGAGCTGCACGAGCGAGCGAAGCGAAATTCAAACTTTGTTTAAAACTGACGTTTACTGAAAAATTCTGTGAAATGTCAAAGCGCGCAAATGAAAGTCAATGTGTTGCTAGGTTACGAACTATAAATCTGCCCTAGGGCAATGGAACAAACTCGTCGCAGCTATTTGCACTTCGCCCACTTCGATTGCGACGGCGAGACCTGGTGCGCCCTTTCCGTCTAGATCGCCCTCTCCGACTTCTACTTCTTCCGCCTCTTCTGCATTGCGCTTTCGACATTCTATCTCTTCTGGAGGACAAGAAGCCGCAGAAGAGGTAGAATGTCGAAAGCGCAATGCAGAAGAGGCGGAAGAAGTAGAAGACGGAAAGGGCGCACCAGGTCTCGCCGTCGCAATCGAAGTGGACGAATGATATGATATTTTCTTAAACTGTGGCCTTTTCTTCAATCAAAAATTGCAAGATGCGAAATATTTTTACATTCTGGATTTAATAGTTATTTATGTACCATTTATGAGCAAGCAAACGAGGTCGATAAAGACACTTTGCTGCCGTGGTGCATATATAGTACATATATTGTGTCACAAGGGTAGAAAGTGGGCATTAGCAGCCCGCGGCTATGAGCTGCACGAGCGAGCGAAGCGAAATTCAAACTTTGTTTAAAACTGACGTTTACTGAAAAATTCTGTGAAATGTCAAAGCGCGCAAATGAAAGTCAATGTGTTGCTAGGTTACGAACTATAAATCTGCCCTAGGGCAATGGAACAAACTCGTCGCAGCTATTTGCACTTCGCCCACTTCGATTGCGACGGCGAGACCTGGTGCGCCCTTTCCGTCTAGATCGCCCTCTCCGACTTCTACTTCTTCCGCCTCTTCTGCATTGCGCTTTCGACATTCTACCTCTTCTGGAGGACAAGAAGCCGCAGAAGAGGTAGAATGTCGAAAGCGCAATGCAGAAGAGGCGGAAGAAGTAGAAGACGGAAAGGGCGCACCAGGTCTCGCCGTCGCAATCGAAGTGGACGAATGATATGATATTTTCTTAAACTGTGGCCTTTTCTTCAATCAAAAATTGCAAGATGCGAAATATTTTTACATTCTGGATTTAATAGTTATTTATGTACCATTTATGAGCAAGCAAACGAGGTCGATAAAGACACTTTGCTGCCGTGGTGCATATATAGTACATATATTGTGTCACAAGGGTAGAAACTGGGCATTAGCAGCCCGCGGCTATGAGCTGCACGAGCGAGCGAAGCGAAATTCAAACTTTGTTTAAAACTGACGTTTACTGAAAAATTCTGTGAAATGTCAAAGCGCGCAAATGAAAGTCAATGTGTTGCTAGGTTACGAACTATAAATCTGCCCTAGGGCAATGGAACAAACTCGTCGCAGCTATTTGCACTTCGCCCACTTCGATTGCGACGGCGAGACCTGGTGCTCCCTTTCCGTCTAGATCGCCCTCTCCGTCTTCTACTTCTTCCGCCTCTTCTGCATTGCGCTTTCGACATTCTACCTCTTCTGGAGGACAAGAAGCCGCAGAAGAGGTAGAATGTCGAAAGCGCAATGCAGAAGAGGCGGAAGAAGTAGAAGACGGAAAGGGCGCACCAGGTCTCGCCGTCGCAATCGAAGTGGACGAATGATATGATATTTTCTTAAACTGTGGCCTTTTCTTCAATCAAAAATTGCAAGATGCGAAATATTTTTACATTCTGGATTTAATAGTTATTTATGTACCATTTATGAGCAAGCAAACGAGGTCGATAAAGACACTTTGCTGCCGTGGTGCATATATAGTACATATATTGTGTCACAAGGGTAGAAAGTGGGCATTAGCAGCCCGCGGCTATGAGCTGCACGAGCGAGCGAAGCGAAATTCAAACTTTGTTTAAAACTGACGTTTACTGAAAAATTCTGTGAAATGTCAAAGCGCGCAAATGAAAGTCAATGTGTTGCTAGGTTACGAACTATAAATCTGCCCTAGGGCAATAGAACAAACTCGTCGCAGCTATTTGCACTTCGCCCACTTCGATTGCGACGGCGAGACCTGGTGCTCCCTTTCCGTCTAGATCGCCCTCTCCGTCTTCTACTTCTTCCGCCTCTTCTGCATTGCGCTTTCGACATTCTACCTCTTCTGGAGGACAAGAAGCCGCAGAAGAGGTAGAATGTCGAAAGCGCAATGCAGAAGAGGCGGAAGAAGTAGAAGACGGAAAGGGCGCACCAGGTCTCGCCGTCGCAATCGAAGTGGACGAATGATATGATATTTTCTTAAACTGTGGCCTTTTCTTCAATCAAAAATTGCAAGATGCGAAATATTTTTACATTCTGGATTTAATAGTTATTTATGTACCATTTATGAGCAAGCAAACGAGGTCGATAAAGACACTTTGCTGCCGTGGTGCATATATAGTACATATATTGTGTCACAAGGGTAGAAACTGGGCATTAGCAGCCCGCGGCTATGAGCTGCACGAGCGAGCGAAGCGAAATTCAAACTTTGTTTAAAACTGACGTTTACTGAAAAATTCTGTGAAATGTCAAAGCGCGCAAATGAAAGTCAATGTGTTGCTAGGTTACGAACTATAAATCTGCCCTAGGGCAATGGAACAAACTCGTCGCAGCTATTTGCACTTCGCCCACTTCGATTGCGACGGCGAGACCTGGTGCTCCCTTTCCGTCTAGATCGCCCTCTCCGTCTTCTACTTCTTCCGCCTCTTCTGCATTGCGCTTTCGACATTCTACCTCTTCTGGAGGACAAGAAGCCGCAGAAGAGGTAGAATGTCGAAAGCGCAATGCAGAAGAGGCGGAAGAAGTAGAAGACGGAAAGGGCGCACCAGGTCTCGCCGTCGCAATCGAAGTGGACGAATGATATGATATTTTCTTAAACTGTGGCCTTTTCTTCAATCAAAAATTGCAAGATGCGAAATATTTTTACATTCTGGATTTAATAGTTATTTATGTACCATTTATGAGCAAGCAAACGAGGTCGATAAAGACACTTTGCTGCCGTGGTGCATATATAGTACATATATTGTGTCACAAGGGTAGAAACTGGGCATTAGCAGCCCGCGGCTATGAGCTGCACGAGCGAGCGAAGCGAAATTCAAACTTTGTTTAAAACTGACGTTTACTGAAAAATTCTGTGAAATGTCAAAGCGCGCAAATGAAAGTCAATGTGTTGCTAGGTTACGAACTATAAATCTGCCCTAGGGCAATGGAACAAACTCGTCGCAGCTATTTGCACTTCGCCCACTTCGATTGCGACGGCGAGACCTGGTGCTCCCTTTCCGTCTAGATCGCCCTCTCCGTCTTCTACTTCTTCCGCCTCTTCTGCATTGCGCTTTCGACATTCTACCTCTTCTGGAGGACAAGAAGCCGCAGAAGAGGTAGAATGTCGAAAGCGCAATGCAGAAGAGGCGGAAGAAGTAGAAGACGGAAAGGGCGCACCAGGTCTCGCCGTCGCAATCGAAGTGGACGAATGATATGATATTTTCTTAAACTGTGGCCTTTTCTTCAATCAAAAATTGCAAGATGCGAAATATTTTTACATTCTGGATTTAATAGTTATTTATGTACCATTTATGAGCAAGCAAACGAGGTCGATAAAGACACTTTGCTGCCGTGGTGCATATATAGTACATATATTGTGTCACAAGGGTAGAAAGTGGGCATTAGCAGCCCGCGGCTATGAGCTGCACGAGCGAGCGAAGAAACTTTGTTTAAAACTGACGTTTACTGAAAAATTCTGTGAAATGTCAAAGCGCGCAAATGAAAGTCAATGTGTTGCTAGGTTACGAACTATAAATCTGCCCTAGGGCAATGGAACAAACTCGTCGCAGCTATTTGCACTTCGCCCACTTCGATTGCGACGGCGAGACCTGGTGCTCCCTTTCCGTCTAGATCGCCCTCTTCGTCTTCTACTTCTTCCGCCTCTTCTGCATTGCGCTTTCGACATTCTACCTCTTCTGGAGGACAAGAAGCCGCAGAAGAGGTAGAATGTCGAAAGCGCAATGCAGAAGAGGCGGAAGAAGTAGAAGACGGAGAGGGCGATCTAGGCGGAAAGGGCGCACCAGGTCTCGCCGTCGCAATCGAAGTGGACGAATGATATGATATTTTCTTAAACTGTGGCCTTTTCTTCAATCAAAAATTGCAAGATGCGAAATATTTTTACATTCTGGATTTAATAGTTATTTATGTACCATTTATGAGCAAGCAAACGAGGTCGATAAAGACACTTTGCTGCCGTGGTGCATATATAGTACATATATTGTGTCACAAGGGTAGAAAGTGGGCATTAGCAGCCCGCGGCTATGAGCTGCACGAGCGAGCGAAGCGAAATTCAAACTTTGTTTAAAACTGACGTTTACTGAAAAATTCTGTGAAATGTCAAAGCGCGCAAATGAAAGTCAATGTGTTGCTAGGTTACGAACTATAAATCTGCCCTAGGGCAATGGAACAAACTCGTCGCAGCTATTTGCACTTCGCCCACTTCGATTGCGACGGCGATACCTGGTGCTCCCTTTCCGTCTAGATCGCCCTCTTCGTCTTCTACTTCTTCCGCCTCTTCTGCATTGCGCTTTCGACATTCTACCTCTTCTGGAGGACAAGAAGCCGCAGAAGAGGTAGAATGTCGAAAGCGCAATGCAGAAGAGGCGGAAGAAGTAGAAGACGGAAAGGGCGCACCAGGTCTCGCCGTCGCAATCGAAGTGGACGAATGATATGATATTTTCTTAAACTGTGGCCTTTTCTTCAATCAAAAATTGCAAGATGCGAAATATTTTTACATTCTGGATTTAATAGTTATTTATGTACCATTTATGAGCAAGCAAACGAGGTCGATAAAGACACTTTGCTGCCGTGGTGCATATATAGTACATATATTGTGTCACAAGGGTAGAAAGTGGGCATTAGCAGCCCGCGGCTATGAGCTGCACGAGCGAGCGAAGAAACTTTGTTTAAAACTGACGTTTACTGAAAAATTCTGTGAAATGTCAAAGCGCGCAAATGAAAGTCAATGTGTTGCTAGGTTACGAACTATAAATCTGCCCTAGGGCAGATAAACATTACTTTCCGTCACATTTTTAGGGTTAATATGAGTTACTTTCACATATGTTAGGCGAAAAATATTTTTTCGACTACTACATACTCAACCATTTATTTTGAAATATCCAAACCTTGCAGATTTATATCTATGTTTACATCTTCGTAAATTTTTGAAAAATTTATTTCATTTACCTTATAGTACATTATAAACGACACTGGCGTTTCGATGACACCAAAAGATGTGACGCACAATGTGTCGCCAGAGCCAAAAGACTTTTACGTTCTGCAAACAAAAAACTTCGCGTCATGATGTTTGTCATGTACTTAATTATCAACATTTTTTAACAATTTTCGAAAAAATATATGTAGATACATATTTACATTTACATATTTACCGCAGATTTTTCTTTTCCGATATGTAACCTTCTTGTTAATGGAGTTTAATTTACCATGTTTACAATTTAGATAAATAAAATAATAAATTTCATTACAGTGTTGAGCTGCAGGTAATATTAAAATTGCGCATGCGCATGAAATAGGATTATACGTAAAATTGCAGCTCGAATCCTCTTCAATATTTTACAAATATAGGTAACTACTTGTTCCTTTTCTATTATACGACGCATACGTGCAATTAAAAATAAAGTCTACTTTGAACGATAATTGCGTCTTATTACAATTTACCGTAAAAAATGTGTAAGTATTTGAATATAATTATGTGTATGTGTGTGTATTTCTGAACCCGTTGAATATACCAACATTATGACCGAACGCAGCCTAGTAAGTTGCTCATGATGACAGAACCACCGACACGCGCGAGAATTATTATCGTTCTTTCTCAATATGTGTTGAAAAGAGATAGCTCTAAGCAACTAATGTTGGTGGTTTTCAATAGCCGCATGTTCGGAAGGCGACTACCAATAAACCAATCATAATATCACAAATATTTCCCCTTAACGTAGCAAAGTAGGGATAGTAAAATGCGAACTTCTGAGGGGTAACTTTGTACGATTCCTCTTAAGTACGCGCTTAAGACAGTATTCAAGTATGCTTGGCATTCACCACGCTTATTTTTCTGTAGGTGGGGATACGCGACCTAAAATCTAGTACGCATTCATCTGTCAAATGTGCATTTGGAACACGGCATTAGATTCAATTTCAAAAACCATGCAACCTTTACATAGATATGCAGTTCTAATTTTTGACGAAATGAAGTTGAAACCACATTTACAATTAAATAAAAGTACATTCTCTGGCTTAGTTCGATTCGAAAGTGGTCCCGAAAATAAAATAGCAGATCATGTTTTGGTATTCATGGTACGCATTATTAATAAAAAATGGCAGCAACCAATAGCATACTACTTTGTACAAAGTACTACACCAAGTTTTATTTTGAAGAATCTCATTATTACAGTAATAAAAACTCTCCATTAACACACAAGTTTTCAAATTCTTGCAACAATTAGTGATCAGGGTTCCACAAATGTTAAAACTATTAAAGAACTTTCAAATTCCAATTCTTATCAATATAAAATTTTCAATTATGATTTAGTACATATATTTGATCCACCCCATTTACTTAAAGGTGTAAGAAATATCTTTTTAACAAAAAACATCTCATTTAAGGGTAATCTTGCAAAATTTTCTGATATTGAGGCTTTATATAAAATTGATGCAATCACTCCAGTTGGTAAAATATGCCCAAAATTGACAGAAGAACATATTAACCCAAAAGGCAGGAGGAAAATGAAAGTTAAATTAGCTGCACAGGTGTTCAGTAATAATGTATACGCTGGCTTATCATTTGCTGCAAAATGTGGAGTTTTGAATAATCATCATACAGCCACCTTTGTGTTATTTATGGATCGCCTTTTTAATTCTTTAAATTCTGTATTAAAATTTTAAAATATTTTGTCAACTCTTGCCATGGAATTTGGACGGCATGTCTTAACTATATTGTAAAACATCATAAAATAAAAGTACAGCAATGAGGTACTTTTCACCACTTAAGCTAAGACATGCCGTCCAAATTTTATGGCAAAGAGTTGATAAAAAATTTAAAAAATCACTTGGTAAAAGTAATTATTATATTTAATCACTTATTGTTAGTGAAATATTTAGATGTAGTTATGTATTTGTTTTTTTTTTTTATTTATAAACTTGTAAGTAAAATTACATATTTTTAAATATCTGAAGATTTTCAATAAATTTCTAAATCTTGCTTTTTCCTTTTTTTGTAATGCATATTAAGTTCCGTTTAATTATAACGAAAATATATACATTTCATATTTATAATATTGTGACGATTGCGGTGCCAGCCCGTCTGATGTGTCATCGCCGACGCGTCTTAGACGAGAAGCTTCGGACGCTTCGACATCACGTCAGCGATGAAATCAATCTGAGACAGCCCGTCGCGTTCCAGGCCATTCTCGAAGAGAGAGCCGGTTTATAAAATGCACGCGGCCGGGGGTGGAGTTTAGTTCGAAATTAATTCTGCATTGGACAGTTCAGAATCGAAGTCGCGTTATAAACTTTCGCTCGGCTGTAACATAAATTACGTATTAGTTTATAAATAAATTATTGTTTAAGTTAGTGTTAATTAGTGTTACTTGTTAATAATGTCACGGTAAGGGCGTCTCCGCCATGTTACGATAAAGCCCAAGCCTTCACCATGTCACGGTATGGGCGTAGGTAGATGGTAGTAGATGGTAGAGCTTGAAAACACAGTTGTTTAAAAAAGAAATTAATACCTCTTTATTCACGAAAAAGAATTAAATAAATTTAGTTCGGGGGTTTGTCTTGAAATGTAGGAATGCGGTCCGGGTGGTTGCGGTGACGACTAGCTCACGTTGTTCCCTTTAGGACGGACGGCAATGTTGTCGGCGGCAGTAGCAGGTGATGGCTTCCAGCAATGTTGATGCTGGGGTGGCGACGACGACGTTGTGGGACGTTGGCGGCGGCAATGTTGCTGGACGGCGATATTGGACGTTGGCGGCGGCAATGTTGCTGGACGGCGATGTTGGGCGTCCCCTCGTGGATTGGCACTAGTGCCCTGAGTGGCTGAGTCCGTCTGGTGGAAACGACTGCTTCCTAATTTTTTGGCCCGCGTTTTTATACACCGTTTTTGGCCAGTTTGCATGTTGTATCTTCTTTGTTCTTGCCTCGTGTTTCGCCCAGCGATTTCGTATGTTTGCGGCTTTGTTAGCGTAAATTCCGCTGATTATGAAATATGACGCCTTACGTTATGTTGTATTTGTTACCTCCTTATTGTGTTTACATTTCGACACGTTTGCGGTGTCCCCGTTTACACAAGTTCGCGTGCCCTGATTACACAGATTCGCGTTTTAATTATTTGTTCGCGGAATATAACCCGAAAGTTCTTTGTGTTTTTTCTGGAAAATCCCTTTCGTGACAATAAATTAGATTATGAACTATTTCGTGTTTTGATTAAAATAAAAATAATAGAACCTTTAAAAATCGTTACAATATGTATAAATATACATAGATTTCAGTTAAAAGAAAATAAAAATAATAATTAATTACAATAACACACCTATCCTACAAACTGGCGAGTATTTTGTAAATTTTTTAAAGGAGATTTAATATTTAAAGTCCTCCTTGCACGAATCTTAAATTTTAAGTCTCCCTTTAAAAAGTTGATACTGATCGAAAGTAAAATAGAATTCCAGGAGTAGGAGTCGTAATTTGAATTTGGCGGCAAAGAATGAAATAGTAACGTTAACCGTTGATAGATGACGCAAAAATTAGTGCATAAAATTTTCGGCAGGAATAGACACTTCTTGTGTATAGGTGTGTTTGTTATCCTGCACTAGTGCAAACCAGTGTACACTTTTTTCTTAATACCTGTTTGGTATTATTCATTGCAGGTACACTACCTTGTTTGTTATGTTAGTGTAGTGTATTTCGTGTTACACAAACTACACCAGCACGGGAGAAAGAGTAACGAGTGCAGATAGGGTAGACATGCGCAATAGATTATTAAACGTCATTTGTGTGATCGATTGCACGTGGATATGTTTTGCTAAATCTCACAAGGAAATGCAAAATTATTTATTCAAAACGTAAAATACTCGTTTACAAAGGTTTTATTTTCGCCAGATGCGTTTACAACTAAAATAGACTGCCATGTATGCATTTTAATTCTATTTTGAAATAACATGTAAGATTTTAGGTTATAGTTGATGTTTACAAAGTTCAACGATTATAACACGTGGAAAAATAAACCGCACAAACTACACTCAAGCAGTTTGGTAGCACCAACTTCATCGCTGTACACTTCCTACACTCGCGTTACTGCACTCGTTACACGAATGCTATCCCGTGTAATGTTACCAAACAGACCTTATGTTCTGTGCACTTGACAACAGGGACTTGACAATACACACCTTTTAAGAAAATCTAACCTTTTTATTTAGAAACTGACGTTGCGTTAAATAATTCTAACCTATTTCTAAAAAATTCATTTTCACACTACGAAAATATTGAAAAAATGTGCCAATTTTTTTGACATTTCCCGTTTTTATTGATTTCAGCTGTAATTGTAGAGACAGTGTACTACAATGTTTTGAGTGAATGAATTAGAAAAAAGGGTAATGGATTGCATCCTTGATTGTAAGCAGCATGACCAACAGTCACATTTACAAAAAAGAAAGTAACAAATATCAATGTCAGAAGCGAGAATGTGTTGTAAACAATATTAATTAATATCCATCCTATTTCATAAGAATTATATTTAATAAAAAAAAGTGTTACAAATGAGTGTTACTATAGAATCTATTAAAAGACCAAGAATGTCGGAAGAACTATCGGGTGTTACAGTGGTCATTATAATTGGTTTAGGAGCACTGACTGTTGTCCTGCTGTTCATATTCGCTAAAAGGCAGATAATGCGATTTGCCCTAAGGTCTAGAAGGGGGCCCCACATTCCGATTGGTCACGACACTACAAAAGTATAATTCATCATATTTTTCTCACAATAATACACTTTATTCGTTTCAGGCATTAAAAAAGGAAATCGAACAACGTATAGACCTCATACCCAAAATAATGTGCGAGCCGCAGCTATTAAATATGACGGACTCGCGTTATATTGTTTGTCCCGGGCAACAAATCCCAGCTCATTATTACAGACTGAAAGCGGTCGACGACATAAAAATATTAGGTATTTATTAATACTGAAATTGTTTCTTTCACAAACAATTAATGTGCCTCGTTGCATCAGAGAAAGAAATAACGAAACAAGATAAGGAATTAATCCGTCACCCGAGTGAAAATTTAAGGGCCTATTTATTATCAACTTTAGCGGCAACGCTGAACGGTAGCGGACAAAGACTTGTGCACCAGTTTTGTGACTTATACGAGCACGCAAGGCACGACCCGAGTCACTTTGGCGACGAGGAATACCAGGCGTACAATCGACTGCTTTTAAAGTTGGTAGACGCGTAAGTCTACTAAAAAATCAGAATTTCACGTAAAGAAAATGGTTTACTGTTTTTGTAGCGCTAAGTTATTAAAATCTTATAACAGCAGGAAATCTTCGCCGACCAAGACGCCCCAGAAGCACAAAGAAAAGAACCGCAATTTACTTGACCCGTCCAAGTTAAGGCCACCGCCGGGCATCCTTGTTCCCCCCGAGGACGAAATCTTAAGCGTTTCCGATAGAAGCGATTCAAGACCAACTTCCCTGGCAGTTAATTTAACATTGGCCGATAATGAGACTTCTGTTTGAAATGCGGATGGAACTGATTTCATCATCATAGTTAGATAGCCTTAGTTTCATTTTCGTTTTAATTTTTAACTGTGATTTTCTTTTATGTACAAACATAGTAAGTAAAGTTTTAATTACGCATTTCATTTTTATTTTTATAATTTGCTTCGAGTTAATGAATCAATACATATACATGTTTGTCACACACAGTAAATATATTTTTATTTAAAAATGTACTACATACCTGAATATACATATATATAAATACATGTACATACATATAAATAAATATACCCCTTGAATGATGTGGCTTGACAACAAATAATAAAAACTGAATTGTTATGAAAGTACATCGAATAAAGTTCAAAATTTTTTTATATATTAAAACCCAAAAATTTCTTGTTATGGAATTAAATATCTGTGATCCAATTTAAAGTCGTAGAATTAAAAATCATGACTTAGCTAGATTCATAATACCTGTAACAATTTTAAATTTTTTGAATTTAGGTAAGACATGAATTTTTCTTATTCCATGGCCTTCTGAGGCTAAATTAGATCGCTTTAAACAAAATTCTACTTTGAGATTCAACTACTATCTAAAACATAAACCAACATTATATGAAACTGAACTTAAAAACCTACACTAAAATTAAAATAACACTGTACAGAACTGAACCCGACTGTATAAAATTACTTCTTAGAACCACCTTCTTCAGCTACATCTGCAAAAAAATTAAATGAAACTTATGAACTGGCCTAAATTTGTTTTTACTTTTTCCATCACACGCGACGATTTTAACTTTGTCGATCCTGGTAATTTCCTGGACCTCTCTGAATTCCACGTCGTTCAACATAAAAGTCCACACGTTATCGCAAAACCTGTAAGTGTTTAGTTTGTTGGCCTTAAAAGTTAGCCGAGATTTTACTCTCGTCGCCAGGGTTTGATTGATGGATTTGTCGAATTGCAGGAGGACTTTACATGCCAACTGTGGTGTGATTTGCCCGTACTGTAAAAGATTCGCTGAGGAGGAAATCGTTCACAAAATATATGGGGCGGTTACCTGAATTAATTCATCTAGACTTTCTTGAAGGGTGTGGCCAAGGGTTGTATTGCGGTAGAGTTGATAAGACATTGTATTTTTTAATTTATCAGAGGTAACGATACTTGTAAGGAAACAAATAAAATTAACCTAAAAACTGACGCTATAAGTGCTGACAACCTAAATAAGATCAGTGCTGCTAGACGATCAAAATTTGAGTCACCAGATCAGCTGACAAAAAAGCTGCTTTCGTTCATACGTCATACCATGATTACTAATCATTAAGGCTCGTGGAATTTGTATAAAACGTCACGAATGTTGCCCCACCAAACAGACAACTCGCAGTGCAGGTTCGTTACGGGCAAATATTGCCGCCTTAGCCACGGCGTGGCGTAGCGCTCTGAAACACGCCGCTGGGCTGTGTTTTTCGTTCAGTAGAGAGGCGAATTTGTACATTTTCACCAGGCTTACTAATCATCACCGATAACATCAACAAGCTAATCATAAATACTGGATGAGTTGGGATTGTGGGCTTACTAAATTTACGAGCGTCTAGCTGCAGATCCCCCTACAGCCAATCAGAACAAGGATAAATCAAATTACCAATCACATTATAATACACTGTGGCCAATTAGAATAGGACAAAGTATTTCAAATTTTCGAATTCAAACTTATGAATACAGTTCCAATAGTGGTATGGTTTACATTAAAAGACACTAATTAAGCTGGTGAAACAAAATAAGGTTTAAAACGTAGAGAATCTTTAAAAATAATATGGTAACTGGTATTGGTAGCCGTAATCAGGCCGTCATGGTGCTCATAACCTCGCTTTTACTTTGGAAGTTAATAATTTGACACGTAAGTCATTTTAAAGTTTAAACTCATTTTGTAACATTACGATTAAAACGTGTAAATTTTTAGTGTACACAAGATCAGCTGTTATGTCATGAATATGGATTTTGCACCGACACAGCAAATCGTGTTAGATATTCTACAGCATGCTACCAGTTAGAACTCGGAGATCCTTAAACCAGCAGAAACTCAACCTGGCTTTTATACCATACTCTATGTTTCTTTTGTATTAATATTATTATTTTTACTTACAGCAATTAAAAATATGATATCCAATCCCAGTAAACAAAATAACATCACCCTGATGTAAGCAAATGGTGAAGATAACGGCATTTTCACGTTTAATGTCCGTCTTCTGTGACTAACATATTAGCAAAATTAATTATATAACGTATATATTATGTTATTATTATTACTATTATTATTATTTCTACCTCATTGTGTTTCACATGGATGTTTCATGTTTACTGGGATGCCAATCGTAATATTCATTTGAACATCGGGTCAGGGCGGTCTGTGTTATATTTCAAGAATAGCATCAATAGCACTGGCGTTAAAATACAATACATATGATAAGTAAGAAAATTGCATGACACTTTGAACTCTAATGAGATGTGTTTTATTTCAGTGCAACATCTGATCAGAAGAAACAGAGTTTAAAGGGGGTCCATTTCTAATTTCAGTGAAACTTTCAACTAAATAGCTACATAAGTAGCAGTTTTAAATCGCTTGGAATTGATTTTATTAAAACTGTAAAGACTAGTACTTTAGTTACTAGTTAACTTTAATCTTTTGTAATACGAATCCTTTTAACGGACACTGAAAATGCACACTTTTTTCTGGAATATAATTCTAATTCTCATTTAACATGCTATGAATCTAATCTACTTCTTTTGGGAAAGGTTTTCCTAGACGAATTATGGCATTTCTTTTTTCTTTGTTGATTGATACCTAAAATGAATTATAAATTATTTTGTGAAAAACGAAGCAATTTAAAATGTTTGTATGTACAGGTTTTTTTTGCACCCCACATGTAGGTTTACTTTAGGAGCTTGAAAACTCTAAAAAATAATACATATAAATCCCTACAACTTTTGTATTTACAGTTTTTCTCTAGGTGTTAAAGTATCTAGGTAGGGTGCAAATATAAAAAAAAACACCTATACAGTGCTTGACACTAAAAACTAACCAAAAAACCACAATCTTGTTCGAAAATAATGAATCTTATTGATAAAGAGTAAATATGATCATATTATCAAGGCAAAATTTATTAGAATTTTTCAACAGAAGTGAGGCTCTGAGTGCTAGTTAGGCTTTGGGTTGGCAGAACGTTTTATTTTTAATGCCGAGCACTGTATCTATGGTGAGTTCCATATAAATTTGCTGGTAAACGATTAAGTCCTGAGTATGCATTATAAATACATAGAAGTTTGAAAGAATAATCTAATAATCAGACGATGAAAGCTGATGTTCAGTGTTTGTGGATACCTATACCTTTTTTGTTAATAATAATAAATAACACCTACTTTATGTATGTGTTTACATACAATAGCATGTATTAAATAATCTGTGCATGTACAAGAATATACGTGCACGCAACATTCACATATAACACATTTCAATTTACATTCATGACTGTTACTCAAATTAACTTTTTTCACAGTATAATTACTTTCATCAGAATTAATAGTTCAATTAGTAACTTCTTGTACAACACTGTCTTGTTCTGCAGCATCATCAGTTGTGTGTGATATATGTACATACTGTCGCAGGTAGTAGCAGTTTTCAATCCGGAACATAGGATGATGATTATCATGATTAACATGATTATCTTCGACAATGCCATATTTGATTAAAATTATATTAAACACATTGCTATGGAAACGACTGCAAACTGAATTAGAAGTTTCACTTACATTAGTAAAAAAACGTTAAAATCACTGCTAAGACTTATCCTCATTTTTTCTGTCGCCAATGGTACATCAATACTGCCAAAATGTAACGTCTTGTTTAACATTATGATTGACATCTAAATGGCGTTCTAAATTTTCATTTTCTAATTTTTCAAATTTTGTAAATGTAAAATCACAATTAGTTTCTAAACTTTTTATTTTGCTGACAACATTTTCCACAATGTTATTTTTGTTGAAATATTTAAAATTAGTTATATTTGACTTATATATTGAGCCACAAGCATGACAAATAAAAGTATTTTCATTCATTGCTGTATTTCTTTCTCCAGCTTTAACCTAAAACGTTCTTTTGGTTCACCAGCTCAATAGTACCGTTTAATATGAATCACACCACTAGTATTGAAACTGCATTCCTAAGTTTGAATTCAAAAATTTTAATTACTTTGCCTTATTCTAATTGGCTAGAGTGTGGTATACGCTTCTGATTGGTAATTTGACCTATCCTTGTTCTGATTGGCTGTAGGTGTATCTGCAGCCAGACGCTTGTACTAAATTTTATCCTCATTCTAAAAGAATCCAATAGGTGGCTAAGTGTAGCGTAGGTATTTGTAAACAAATACATAAAATGACCTTAGAAGTGTTATGGCGTTTACGGAACATTGATCGGGGCCACATCGTGGTAGATAAACTGTAATTAACGTTTACGAAAAACTGATCAGAGCGGATAAGTAGCGATCAGAAACATGAGCGGATTCATTGCCGCAGTACAACTGTCAACTGATCACCAACTGGATCGGTAATTTAACAACCGATATTTTCCTGGTTTCACGGTTGCCACTTTAATTTTCACAAATGTACTAGAACTGTTACCAAAATTGTACTAGACAGAACGAAATAGTACTAGATTTATTTTAAGGTGGGAATATAGAAAAAAATAGAACTTATTTATATTGTGATAT
This sequence comes from Dorcus parallelipipedus, assembly GCA_958336345.1. Taxonomy (NCBI): domain Eukaryota; kingdom Metazoa; phylum Arthropoda; class Insecta; order Coleoptera; family Lucanidae; genus Dorcus; species Dorcus parallelipipedus. The sequence continues at coordinate 39,006,604 of OY284479.1, read as the reverse complement.
ATATTTCTACACAAATTAAATTACATTTCTAACAAAAAAAATATTTAAACACAACATTGCAACAGACTTTGAAGTTTTAACAAAAATATACAGGATTACACCCAGAGTTGGGACGTAGATAATGAGACGTATAAATATCCATTAATTACGCGTAGATTTTGTACTTATCTACGTCGTAAAAAACGAATTAACTACTGTAAAAACTACGTTGTTTTTCTATTTCTTTATTTTCAGGTTATAATTAATTATTTATAGACAATATAATATCTATTTTGATGTAAAATGGATAAAATTGTTGTATACAAGCATTAAAAATCTTCAAAAACTTGACATGCGTCAAATGAACTTTTAATTTTAAGGTTAGAAATGTGACATAAAGTACGTCGTGTAAAAATTACATTTAACTACATAAAAATTACGTTTAGACGTAATGTAATGTAGAAAATATTTTTTACACGTAGTTTTCCCAACCCTGATTACACCTAATTAAAGGCCCACTATAGGAATGTCATAACATATACGAAAAACAAAGACGGTTAAATTATAAAAAAAAGTGTGCTATTTTGAGGTCTAAAATAACGTACAAAAAATATCTTCTATCTATACTCATTTCTGAAATATCTTAAAGTAAACTGAAAATTCTGTATTTCAAAAACGTGGAATATGTTTGTTTATTAAGATAGAATCATAAAATTCGGTAAGATATTGGAAGATATTTCAGAAATAAATGTAGTTAGTCTATTCATTACATTATATTTCGCGCCATTTTCTTTTTCGCTATTTAGTTATTTAAAGGTTATTTCAAATAAGGTGACCAGACGTCCTCCTTTGAGGAGGACACACCTCCTTTTGTAACAATTGTCCTTCTCTGTCTTGTCGTCCTCCTGAGTCGTCCTTTGATGTAGATTCATCAAATAAAATCATAAACGGTATACGTTTCCAGTTACATTAAATCGTGTATTCGCGACTTAATTGTCAACGCGAGAGGTCTCTGTTAATCGCAAAATGGCCGATAAAAGGGTGAACAACTTTGATTACATAGACTAACGTCTATATAATCAAAGGTGAACAACATTGCAGTTGCGAAGTTTGATTGGTGAATGTTAAACCAATCCGGTGAAATGTTGTTCACCCTTTCGATGGTACCAGCAGAGGTCGCCTACTTTGTTTAATTTCGCGAATAAATCTGGCGTCGAAGTTGGCCATGAAAATTTAATGGTGGACACCAAAATGACAATTGTCAACTCTGCCTTAAGAAATTGTTGGCAGAATTCTTCAAAACAATTTTTTTTATTGAATACTGTCACTCACCATCAACTGAGTGGCCGTTTTGAAAATATGATTCCCCCATGAAAATTTTCTGTTCTTGCCAAAAAATCGTTCTATTCGAAAAAAAAAATTTAATTTCAAAATTCAAAGAAATTGATAATAGATGTTTAAAAATTGTGGTGCGTTCACAATGAACACCTTGTCACCGCTAACTTCGACACTAAATTTAAAAACATCCGATATTTAATAAATTACTTATTTTCTATGTGGAAATGAATGTTACAGTAGTGTGTCCTCCCAAGCTATTTTAAAATTCTGGTCACCTTATTTCAAATAACTTATTTGCATGGCCCCCTATGGTTATTATTTGTTACCGTGTATTTGACTTGACATGTTGACTAAAATAAAATAATTTTGAAATTTTGTACTAGAATTAGTCTGAAATGTACCAGCGTATTTTCTGTTCTCAAATGTACTAAAAAAAATACAATTGTACTAGAAACGGCAACCCTATTCACACGTCGGCACGCAACACTGATATACCGTAGCTGCTTTCCCGTTACCCACTTTGCGCACGCAAACGAGCTCAAAAGCCCAAATATTCGCGAAGCGCACTTTCCAATTGTCGTTTCAATGTTCGCGTTTTACGCTCAATATATTGACATATTGTCCTTCCCCTGCCCCCTCAAGCACCACCTATTATTTTTGTGCTCGAAGCACATGTTCCCCCACCTTGAATTCTGCCCTGATACGGTATCTACAAGATGACTACAAAACAAATACGTGGTATTGAAAAATAATTACTCTCAAATATTTTAACAAAACACTTAATTAAACAATTTTTAAAATTCATTTTCAATTTTTGTATGTCACGCCTCTACAAATAGGGCATATTCTTTATTTCAACGCAAATTGAAATTGTGATTGAAAGCATCAGTGTTGGGATCTGATGCAGTGACGTCATCTACTGATGAATACAACAGACTACGAATAAAAGAACGCTTTGCGTTCAACTGAAATTCTCTTGGAAATTCTTTCTAACCTCAGTGCCTCAGTCAAAGACTTGGCAGGACCTCAGGAGCGGGAGTGTATTTGAGTGTGTGTAAAGTGTTCCATGGCTTTGTTACTTCCAACCTTCTCGCCGTTTAAGGGGAAGCAGTGTCGAATTTTATCCCCAACACCTAAGGGTGCCAGAAGTCGATACCGACCACCCCCGAGAAAAATTCCGAGTGCGCGCGGTTCGAACCGACAACCATGCGATTGCAAGCCCGGTCCTGTTCCCACTGGACCGTTCAAGCGTTGTTGATATGATCGGTGCTTCCAACCTTCTCGCCGTTCAAGGGGAAGCAGTATCGAATTTTATCCCCAACACTGAAGGGTACCTGAAGTCGATACCGACCACCCCGAGAAAAATCCTGAGTGCGGTTCGAACCGACGACCATGCGGTTGCAAGGCCGGTCCTCTTACCACTGGACCGTTCACGTTCAGGCGTTAATGGAATGGCTAATGGCCGAAAAACAGGCAACATTGCTGCGCAAAGCAAAATAGATAAAGAAGAAAACAGTACTGACCCCTTACGCAGTGTTGCCAGATTTGGCGACGATTTTAGTGTTTCGGAGATATTAATTCTAATTTGGCGACTGGCGACTAAATTGGCGAATTTTTAAAAAATTAAGGCGATTATTGGCGATCTCCATTTTATTTCTACGCAAGTTCATATTCTGTAGCTTTACGTCTGTTTTGTCTGTTTTCTATCTTTTGTCAATCTACTACATATGCATGCATTTATTTTTTCAGGTCTCATGTCTCATGTGGTTTCGTCATGTCAATGTCAAACTTGTCATCTCTCAAGTGGTAGTGTGAGTGTAGTGCTAGCTGGGCCTAAATTCTCGAAACGAGGGAGAGGGTTCGTTTTGTGGGAGTGACGTCAAAATTACGTAGATTCTTGTATAAACCTATACAAACTTTTCGAGAAATGCGTCATTTTGACGTCATTTTCGGGAGCGATCACTTCTCTCGTGGTTATTCTCGAATCGGAGAGAAGTGATCGCTCCCGAGAATGACGTCAAAATGACGCAATTCCCAAAAGATTTGTATAGTTTTATGCGGGAGTCTACGTCATTTTGATGTCATTTTCGGGAGCGATCACTTCTCTCCGGTTCGAGAATAACCACCCAGTTCTGGGTGGAGAGAAGTGATAGCTCCTGAGAATGACGTCAAAATGACGCAATTTCCAGAAGATTTGTATAGTTTTATGCGGGAGTCTACGTCATTTTGACGTCATTTGCGGGAGCGATCGCTTTTTTCCAGTTTGAGAATAGCTCCCCTGGAGAGACGTGATTGCTCCCGAAAATTACGTCAAAATGACGCATTTCTCGATAGGTTTGTATAGGTTTATACGAGAGTCTACGTCATTTTGACGTCACTCCCACAAAACGAACCCTCTCCCTCGTTTCGAGAATTCAGGCCCTGGTGTCTTGGTGTTCTTGTGTACCGACGAAGATATTATAGTAAACTGGTGTCGTGTATTGCTTTAAAAATTGGAATTTACCCACAATGAGTAGAAAGTATAAAGAAACATGGGAAGATGAACCATGCGTGTTAATTACAATAGAAAGTTAATTGATATTTTTTTCCTAATTCCAAAAAAAAAGTTTCTTGCGCTGTTTTTTGACAGCCAGATTTTTTTGGCGACATCTGCTTGTTATTTTGGCGATAACCCCCTAGAAAAATCTGGCAACACTGCCCTTACGTGCGCTGGTGCTGCCAACATATAATAATTAGAAATTTTCTTGACAACGTCTTAAAAATACGATTTAATTTTTATCTCATCATTACTTAATTCGATCACCTTAAATAACTAATCACATCCATCAATATACATGTCGGATCGATAAGATAAGATAAGTTCACACGTGCGTAAACATCCTTCATGTGACTGAACTTTTGACAGTTGTTGTGAAAGTGGTGTCGAGGAGGTAACGATATTTACTTAAAAGAGGCTTTAATTAGCACTTTATCTACTACGAGATTATGGAATTTGCGCGAAGAGAGTCACGTCGCCGATAAGAATGGACGCAGTTTTTCTCATGTGAAAGAAAATCAGCTCATGTTCTTCCAATTTTCTCATCTTCAATGCAGCCTACACCATAACAAGCGCGGTTCATGTTCGCCATGGAAAACAAGAATACGTACGAAAAACTGTCAATAAGAGACTCGGCTAAGGCGCTTAAAAAGTACGGGAGTACCAATCGACATGTGATACGTAACGAAAACTACATTAAACACACTGTTACTAGTTTGGATACTTTACAAGGCATTGCTTTGAGATATGGTGTCACAGTAAGTACATCTTATTATAGTAAAAAGTTACTCGAATTGAATGAGTTATTTTAGATGGAACAAATCCGAAGGGCGAATCGATTATGGGCGTCCGATAGTTTATTTCTTAGAGAACATTTGTTAATACCTTCAGGAGATGCTCAGGCAACCCCGCTAAGTAACGATACAGCTAACACCCCAACCACTCCTTCCACATCACATGCGACAAACTCGGATAGCTTTGAAGAAGACGCGAATGATTTTCTTGAGAAGATCGACGCGTCCATCGCCAGCACAAAGGAGGAAGTTCGCAAAGCACAAGGAAATAGTGAGTAAGTGCACGTTGGTAAATGAAGAAAAATCAGCGATTACCCTGCTTATAGTTTTACAGAAAATTTAAATTATCCGGTGGAACGCGAACGGAAAAAGCCAGCCACATCTAGGATGAAGAAAAGCATGAATAATAATACGTCTGACCCGTTTAGCGCTCCCCAGACCGTCGTGATGACCCAAGGTAATAAAATTAAAACGTCGATGAAGAGGTATGAAAGACAACAGGACGAGTTGTTTGAATTGTAGCAATGTTTCTGTTGATGAAAAGTAAGTGTTACGCCGGATTGTAACTGTTTTGTTTTATATCATGCAATAACTTTATTTATAATATACACTACATGTATTATTTGTTTATTCGATTAACGCTGGATTTAAAATTTAGTGTACTGAATGTTGTAATAAGAAAGATGTGTCCTTGTTTATTGTTGACTCGCTCGGTTTCTAATTCTGACATTGAAGGAATCGTTCTCATTTGCGAATGTATTAGACACATTTGCAGTAATTAAACCAAAAAATATTTTGAATTATGTGTGTTTACTTTTTACGTCAATGAATATTTGACTGTTATGGGATCTGGAATTTTTTTTTTGTAGTATTTTTTGTTGGTATTTACCACAGCAATAAAAATTGAGAACAAATAACTTTTATTTCCATCTTTATCAAATGTTAAAAGAAATATGAATAAGGTGTACTAATACATCAGAATCTCCTTAAATGCATTACCTTGGGGCCTGGAGCACGGTGGCACCATTTCTAATAATTAATGCAATGATACATAAAGTGCTCATTTGTTTTCACAATAACTTCCACTATACTACAAAATGTGAACATCTTAAAAGACTACAGATTGTATTAATATTATTATACTAGTAGTGTAAGAAATTGTAAATTGCAAATAGTAGAATGTGTATTAAATGTAAATACTCTTAACGTGTACTACGTAACATATCTGTACAAAAAGTGTATAGTGTATTATTTGCTTTCAGAACAATTAATCTGTATTTTCAGTTCTTAAAATAAAGAGAGTAATTTGAATTCATCCTACTTAATTAACAACTCTTTAATGCGTAACTCGTTTCTCAAAATATTAAAGCGAACGCTTCGAATCTCTTCCTCTTGCTTTTTTACGTTCTCCTCTAGTTCATCGAGCTGCGCTCTCAACGGTTTATTCGCATCTTTGTTGATTCTAGAAATAATTCAATATTACTTACATTACGCAATCATCACTTAAATCACCTTCTCTGTTTATTAATTTCGTTCCAAATCTGCTTCTTCATGCTAACCCACATGTTTAATTCGGAGTGCATTGCTTCGAGGTCCTCGTGCAAGTAATTCATGAGTTTCCCCAACGGGTTTGCCACTCTCGTCAGTGCCTGTATCGACGAACGCAATTGAGTTATTTCCTTGTTAGTTGCATCATGGTTCCGGAAACCTACGCCGAATATTTTCACTCAATTGCCCAAAATAAAATAAACGCAAGGACCCACCGTCATGTTCCCAATCAACATCCGACTTCGGTTTAGAATGTTCAGCGACATCATCCTCATGAATCTGCTCCAAGATCTGTTCAACCAAGTGGCCTTTATCTGCAGGTATATCCAGGATCTCGCTGACAGATTGCACTTCGGCATTCGGATCTGTCGTACGAATGATAACAGTTTCTTCTTCATCCGCCTCTTTAGTACTGAAATTCTCAACGATAACATTAATTTTCCCCATTTGCACGCTGTCTTGAATCGGTAGAGCCGAGTCTAGCCTTAGTCTAGGAGCACCCGGACGAGCACTCGAAGGGCGTACACTCGGAGGCCTGAGGGAGCTCATAGGCCGTGCTGAAACCACGAAATTATTACTGGTAACATTAAAATACAATCGGATTTACCAGGTATGTCGACTTTCGAAGGTTTTATTTCGTCCGGTGAGTTTTCGTGATTCTCTTTCTTTAAAGCGGCGGTTTGGGGCCTTGCTGACTTAGGCCTGTCACTTCTGCTAAACTTAGTAACAACCTCCTCATGTTTAACATTTTCCATCTGTGCTGTGTCTTTCTTTTCTGGTTCTGGGACTGTATCATTCGATAAAATAATCTCTTGAACGTTAGGCAAGTCGACGTCAATCTCATTTTGATTAGTGTTGCTCACAGATGCAGCGAGTTCTGTAGAGTCTTGAAGCGATACTTTTTGATCTACATTAACCTTTTCATCAGCTTGAATATTTTCATTTTCTTCTTTATTTTTCTTAACTTTTTCTTGTTCAATTTTCACAGGTACTTTTCCATGCTTACTCTGCTTAGTGGTACTCTCTTTCTTTTTCGTTTTCTCTGCTTTGGGCTTTTGGTTTTCCGTCGGTTTAGAGCGAGATGATTCCTTATCTTCAGTTCGCGTGCTCAATTTCTTCACTTTGCTGACTTTCATGGTCGTCTTAGATTTTGCATGGGATTTTAATTCTTTGATGTAACTTTCGCTGCTCAGTTTCTTGTCCAGTGCTGCGGCAATTGCTTGAAGCAGTTTATTAGTTTCTTTTGGTTCCAAACCGGCTATGATTTTGCTCGGCTTAACCGACAATTCAGTTTTGGTTATCGTCTCTAGAAAATAACGTTCGAATGTAACAAGATAGTCACTTAGAACGAGGATTTAACGTACTCACGGCGTCTATTAATTTGGTTAAGAAGGCAATTTTGGCGTCCCTTTCTTTCACGTTTTCCGAGACGAGTTCTGCCTCGGCGTACAAACCATTCAGGAAGCCCGTACCTCTTATGACGGCTACGATAACGTCGTGCAGGAACCTGAAAGGTGGTTTTCTTAATAATTTTTCTGTTAAGGGCGGTTTGGTGATGTATTTTCCCAGCATTTTCTGCGTTTTTTCAATCATTTCGAGCTTAATTTCGTCTGACATTTTTGAAAAATGGCGCACAGTTTGTTTGGTTTGGTTGCTTGGCAATATGACGTTGTCGGAATAATAAACGTACTTGTAGATAGATGTCACCTCTAACAATGCTCATTTGAGTGCCTTACAGCGTTTTCGATTCATCTGCACCGGTTGCTCTCAGTGTATTTGCATCTTTTTTAACCTCGTGCAATAACATAAGATGAAGATACTCTGAGTGCGCACTAGCGCGATCAATCGAAAACGCTATTAACCTGGCCTTAAATAAGGGCTCGTTTTATTATTCGAGATTAAAGCTACCTACTCAGTTAAGCGGATAGCGGCTTGCGGCTTCCGGGCAGCATTTGTGATTCGCTATAATTTTAAACGATTTTGAATGAGCCAATCACAAATGCCGCACGAGAGTCGCAAAACGCTATCCGCGTAACTGAGTAGGTAGTTTAAGTCATCCGTTGCAGCGATTAAACTAAAAGCGTTTTTTTACATTTTAAGATGGACTAGTTTATTGCCACGATGCGTTTTTTATGTACGATGTCACAAGTTCTTTAATCAGCAAAAAATTGCTGATTAAAGAGCAAAAGCCCAAGTTTTATCTCTTAGGCTTCGTTCACATTGGTGAGCGATGAGTGGTGAGCAGCGAGCGGTGAACAGCGAGCGATGAGCGATACAGCTAAATTTTCAAATGCATTAAAATCAACATGAGTGCATATTGAACGCTTTGCCGCTAAGCGATGGCGTTGCGTTGTTCGAGAACTTGATTGTGAGCGATGAATAAAAGCGTTGTCAAATTTTATTGTAACGAAATAAATGGTTTGCGGAATCTGCATGTACCTGCTAGTGACAAATTTGGGACAAACAAAATTTTAACTGTGCAACTTAAAATATTTCCGCGTTTTTGCGGCATCGTAAGATTTTAGGCAAATTAAGTGTTAACATGGCATTTTAAATGTTGACGTAAAATTACTGACGCGGATAAATTATAGTGACAACGAGAAGTACCTAGCAACCAAAATATAAGGTTATTCTCAGGGAAGGGACACTACCATGGCCGACTCCATTAATAAGCTAACGCCATTGAATATAAACCTACTCTAGAAGGGCAACGCAATGCTTAAAACTGGCAGCCTGAAATTGGAGGTTCACGCGGTCAGCTGATGGAGGTTGACGCTAAATAATCTGGTTGTTCACAGAGGGCAGGATAATTTCCAAAGACGGTGACTTTAAATGGTTTGCATATTCGATAACGCCAATGAGATTTATCTTTCACTATTACCACCACTATTACCAATGCTATTACTTAGTTCTATAAACAGATGTATAAAAAAATATTACATTTTCATTAGCTACTTTTTGTCTGCCACTAAATGAACGAAATTAGTTATGGCTGGAAATCAAACTTACTTGTTCGTGCTAACGGAAATGACGTTTAAGTGATGTGAGGTAAGATTTGTGGCAAAAGGAACGCAGGAGTGCGTTCAAAAATAGCGCACCCCGGATTAAGAGTGATACCTAGGCGAACCTCAAGCGTTCAAAAATGAATTAAAGGAAACTCCCTAAGCGTTCAAATAAAGATTCGGGCGCACGCTTTGGGTGCACTCCTCGTTCCTCGGTCGCGACACAGGGTTGCCACTTTAATTTTCACAAATGTACTAGAACTGTTACGAAAATAGTACTAGACAGAACGAAATAGTACTAGATTTATTTTAAGGTGGGAATATGAAAATAAAAATAGAACTTATTTATATTAGCTATGTTCCTACACAGTTCTAAATCAATTCGGAACTGTACTGCTCATGCGCTCTTGCTACAGGTCATGCGCTCTTACTAAAAATGCTGTGTATTTAGCAAGAGCGCATGAGCAGTACAGTTCCGAACTGATTTAGTACTGTGTAGGAACAAAGCCATTGTGATATGTATTTCTACACAAATTAAATTAAATTTCTAACAAAAAAATATATAAACACAACAACATTGCAACAAACTTTGAAGTTTTAACAAAAATATACAGGATTACAACTAATTAAAAGCCCATTATAGGAATCTCGTAACCTATAAGAAAAACAAAAACGGCTAAATTATAGAAAAATGTGTGCTATTTTGAGGTCTAAAATAACGTACCAAAAAAATCTCTTCTATTTACACTCATTTCTGAAATATCTTAAAGTAAACTGAAAATTCTGTATTTTAAAAACGTGGAATATGTTTGTTTATTAAGATAGAATCATAAAATTGACATGTTGACTAAAATAAAATAATTTTGAAATTTTGTACTAGAATTAGTTTGAAATGTACCAGCGTATTTTCTGTTCTCAAATGTATTAGAAAAATAGAATTGTACTAGAAACGGCAACCCTGTGACGCGACAGGGGAAAAATTTACCGTCATGCGCAATGTGAAGCAAGCGTGCGAAAATCAGTTTCGATTAGCTAATTTCTTATTATTAAATCCGCTGTAAATTCTGTTAAGTAATCAAAATATTTTATTAAGAGGAATCGTAGTAATCGTACAAAGTTACCCCTCAGAAGTTCGCAGTTTACTATCCCTACTTTGCTACGTTAAGGGGAAATATTTGTGATATTATGATTGGTTGGTTGGCAGTCGCCTTTCGACCATGCGGCTATTGAAAAACCACCAACATTAGTTGCTTAGAGCTATCTCTGTTCAACACATATTGAGGAAGAACGATAATAATTCTCGCGTGTCGGTGGTTCCGTCATCATGAACATTTTGTCTTCAAAAAAATTCGTAAAGATATACACTTCACCGCAAAATTAGAGGATAATTAGTAAAATACTAAAAATGTTTGGTCAACATGGCATTATAGCTTTTAAAATCTTAAAATAAGTTATTTCAGACTTTGTAATGCAAACAAAACAAAATTGAATTCAATAACTTTTATACCAACTCTAACATTTCATCATAAACAAGAAATAGTAAAAACGAAAAATTAAACTGAAAATCAAAACAACGATTAATAGCGGGTGTGTCCACCCCTTGCTGCTATGCAAGCTGCAATTCTTCTGGGCATGCTCTCTATTAAGGCGGCAATCTCCTCTTGGCCGATTACTGCCCAAACCTCTTGCAAATTATTGGAGAGCGCATCTAATGTTTGCGGAGGATTTTCAAGACCCCTAATCTCTCTCCCGATATTGTCCCAAAGATGCTCTATGAGATTAAGATCAGGGCTACGTGGTGGCCATTCAAGAACATTGATATTGGCGGCAACGAGTTTCTGCCGTACAACATTGGCAATGTGCGGCCGAGCGTTGTCTTGCATAAAAATAAATTCTGGTCCATGTAGAGCACCAAACGGTTCTACAACAGGGATTATGATTTCATCCCTGTATCGTACACCAGTCAGTGAACCATTTATTCTTAAAAGATTGGTGCGATCAGCAAGGCTTATTCCACCCCACACCATAACGGATCCACCACCATATGGCTCGACTTCTCGTATGGCACACTGCGTAAATCGTTCACCTGGGGCTCTCCAGACTCTAGCACGTCGATCATTTGTCGAAAGGCAGAATCTGGATTCATCGGTGAACAAAACGTGCCTCCAGTCTTCAATCTGCCACTCAGCATGCCTACGAGCAAATACTAAGCGGTTTCTCCTGTGGGCTGCTGTTAAAACTGGTCCAGTAGCTGGTCGGTACGGCTTCAATGCAGCATCTTTAAGCCTCCTTCGAATGGTATCCGTACTGACTGCTGTACCAGTGGCAAGCAGGAGGTCGTTTTTTAGCGCTCTAGCAGTAGAAAACCGTCGCCTTTTTGCACTTATTCTGATTAAGCGATGTTCTGCAATTGTGGTTTTCTTTTTTCTGCCTTGGCCTCGTCGCCTTTGATAGCTACCAGTTTCGCGGTACCTATGCAAAGCTCTGCTGACCACAGATTGACCCACCCCTAATCGTCGGCCAACTTCTTGCCTTCTTCCATCAGGGTCACCAATTTGACGACCTCAGTTTCAGATAAGTGGCGTTTTTGTCTATTTCTGTTCATGACAACGTGATGACAACCACATCTAATGACTTTTTCAAGCTTTTTGACGTTTTTTGTTTAAAAAACAATTTTTGTATTTATGACTTTTTGATTACATTTTTTATTCTTTAAATACTTTTGCGTTGGAATATCGAGAATATATGTAAAATCATATTTTAATTGTAATATAAGTTGATTTATTTTGAAATATTCAATTTATTTACTACAACATTAAATATCCTCTAATGTTGCGGCGAAGTTTATTCATATTGCTGTATTTTGTTTTAATAGATTTGGAGAAATCTGGCACCGCATTTACCACAACTACTACTACCACCATCTGTGGAAGCCATAACACTTCAGTATTTTAATCTCTTTTTTGAATATTTCTTGACTTTTTCGTACTTATACCTTCTGACACATGTAATAACTACTGTTACGAATAATAAAATTAAAGTTTACATAGCGAAATTAGATACTAAAGCACTTCAGAGCTGAAAACATTCCACTAAACCTTAGTTAATAAATCGGTTGGTTAAAAATGACTGAACAACAGTTTGAAAGAAAACTGTGGTTTGATATTTAGCGAACAGTTAACAAATTACTGGTTTAACCAGACACTGAGCAACTCGGCCCTAGTGATGTAATTTAGCCGGCTAAAAATATTTTTTTCTCCAACCGTGGAAAAAGCCGTACCTTTGAATACTATTTAGAAATAGTGAAGTTGATATTTTCTTGACTAACAAGAAATGTACTTGTTGCTAGACCTCAGTGCATGTATAAATAAACATTAAAATACCAAAAACGTACTGGAAAAAGCAGTGCACAAACTTAAATATGTTTAAATTACCCGCCTTAATCGTATTTGAGATCATGCGCAATAACCCCTAAAAATCGGAACGCAAAATATATTCTCAGGCCGTGAAAAAAGATCACGTGATTGTCTATTTTGTTACCGCCCCCAGCTCTTAAGGTGGGGAGAATATACAGTGTGTCCCAGATTGAGTAGGCTACCATGGGTAACTTTCTTATTAGTGAAGATAGAGATTTGGTTAAATGGGCAATATTTTGCAGTTTTATGTGCTGATTCAGATTTCGTTGAGAAAATTTGAAAATTCCGAATAGTTCAGATATTATCGCAGAAAAACTGAAAATCGCTATTTTCTTTAATGTCCAATAACTTCGCAATTAGAAAAATATGAAAAAATGTTTCATATAAAAGTTACTATGTTTGATAAAATATAGCTAAAAATACAGTCAAAATAAAATTCAAGATGGCGGCTGTCAAGATATTGATAGCGACTTTCTTATTTTAAATGGACGCCATATTGAATTTTTGTACGATTAAATAGCATTTTTTTTTCTCGCTTCAACCCTGTATCACAACCCATATCTAAAAAAAAATTATTTAAAAAATTTAATATTTTTTTTTAATCAGGTAAGCGGGTTGTCTTTACTTATTACTAATCAAGTAAAGGCAACCTGCTTACTTGATTAGTAATAAGTAAAGGCAACCCGCTTACTTGATTTTAAAAAAATATATTAAATTTTTTAAATAATTTTTTTTTTAGATATGGGTTGTGATACACGGTTGAAACGAGAAAAAAAAAGCTATTTAATCGTACAAAAATTCAATATGGCGTCCATTTAAAATAAGAAAGTTGCTATCAATATCTTGACAGCCGCCATCTTGAATTTTATTTTGACTGTATTTTCAGCTGTATTTTATCAAACATAGTAGCTTTTATATGAAACATTTTTTCATATTTTCATAATTGCGAAGTTATTGGACATTAAAGAAAATAGCGATTTTCAGTTTTTCTGCGATAATATCTGAACTATTCGGAATTTCCAAATTTTCTCAACGGAATCTGAATCAGCACATAAAACTGCAAAATATTGCCCAAATCTCTATCTTCACTAATAAGAAAGTTACCCATGGTAGCCTACTCAATCTGGGACACACTGTATTCACGCCTTAGAGAAATAATTCACTAAAAACATACAAATCGGGCGACTTCATAACTTAATTATGGTTACATATTTTTAAAAGCTGTTTTCACTGATTTGTTAACAAAACTTCAATCTACAAAGTGAACAACGCGTTTTTCAAAATTCCATCTGGAAGTATTTTTACTATCGCTGTAAAGTTCAACTACAATTTTTCAATGTTAATTATTTTTTTCTTAATTACCAGATGATGATAGAGAAATTTCCTATGGTCACTTTGTAGTGCTTGTTGTCAAGTCTCTAGAATTCGCCCGTTTTAATGGTTTTCGTTTATGGAGTTATTTCGTAAGATTGCTCTTAACCGTTAAATACTAAAATCACTGACAGTGATGACTGATAATATGGCCATTTAACTTTAAATTATCCTCACATGACACACCACATGCACCCCAAGCGTTCATATACGGCACAGACCACTTAAAACTATTGTTAAGTGGTCTGTGATATACGGTGTGCACTCCACTATGAAACGTCACAACACCTCGCCGGGTAACACCTCACGCCGCACAGTGGTCTCACATAGTAAATTAGGAGAACTTTATTATTGCATCAACAACGAAAGATCAGTCGTTTTAAAAATTGACCCAAAAAGGCATAATTAAGTATAACTATAATTTATTATTATAAAATGAAGAATATATTAAGAAATTATAGCTAAAAAAATATGCTATCTGAAAAAAATTATTAATTTAAATAGTTAGATAATTTTGATGTTGTACTATCTTAGTAAAAATAAAATAAAGTAAAAAAAATGTAAATAGAAGTTACAGTTGATTTTTTATACTTATTTATTGATGAGCTTTCTCTAACCAAGAAACTAAGCAAGAAACCGCGATGAGATTCGATTACATTTTTTCCATTTTTCTTCTATAGTCTTAATAAAATATTCATTTTTTTCTATTTAAATGTTGTAAATCCGTCATTTTGTCTTTACTAAACACAAAAACTTTTAATTGTCCACATTTTTACACGAGTTAAATGTTTATGAGTTAACCGTTCTTGGAATAAATTCTTGTATTTCGTTTTATCTATAACAAACAATAATTCAAAAAAGTCAGAAAGGGGCAAGTTCGGGCACGTATTTTGATTAGAAAACAAAAGATTGTATTTTTAAGAGTAGCAAAATACATAATTAGTGATATGCAAACTCTTGCAAAAAAAGATGTGGCTTTTAGAATATGAGACAATTCAAGACAAATCAAATGTGCTTAACAATATTCATTTTTTTCGTTGATGCAGCTAAATTAATACACTGTAAACATCTATAAACCTTCGATGATGTTCGACATTGCAAAAACAAAAATATTTATTGATAAACAATACTGAATAATATTGTAAAATGACGTAGAATCAAACGAGACAATGACAGTTACTGAGAATGTCAACACTATTCTTTCAGTTTCTTCAACACAAAACAAACATCTAAATGCATTTTCAGTCAAATAAGGGGCCGTTCCGACTTAATAAGAGTCTGTT
Source organism: Dorcus parallelipipedus (assembly GCA_958336345.1). Lineage (NCBI taxonomy): Eukaryota > Metazoa > Arthropoda > Insecta > Coleoptera > Lucanidae > Dorcus > Dorcus parallelipipedus. Next base: position 38,991,337 of record OY284479.1, on the reverse strand, counting down.
TAAACTAAATGTGTTGTTTTTTGATATCAATAAAATACATGATTTTTTGAATAAAGTTCCCTTAATTATCTGTTTGAGCCCACTGTGCGCCGGGGTGTTAATTTTTGAACGCAACCCTGCTTATATTGCTTCTTATACTCTATGATGGCATGAAGAAAGTAAAATAATAACATTAAAACAAATAATTACTTGTGACTTTTTAATACCAAGTCAAAATGTTAAAAATCATCAATGTTTTTCGGCGTCAGTTTTCAAAAATATAACCACAAAATTAAAAACGAACGTCAATCAAATTTCTGACAAGTATATTTTTTTGTGGTACCAACAAAAATGTCACCCTAACACGGCCCACTTTGAATGCAAAAAGAACGTGAATGAATTATATGAGCTACTTTTTTTAATAAGAGGCGCTGCACCCACTTAGATTTTTTTAGTAGTTACCGAGATATGACCCGAGAACACACTGTTGGGACACCTGTATATGTTATTAAAAAGGAAAAGCAGTTAAAATACTTCGTGACTTAATGAAATCACTTTTGGATTACACGATATTATAGAGTCAATGGAAAACGCTATATGTTAATAGCAAACACATTATAATATAGTATATAAAAATTTATTTTTGCTTTTGTAAAATGTTGTTTTTAATTCGGTATTTTAAACGGGCTTTAAATTTTTTAACCAAATTGAACGAAATAAATTTTAAAAAATCGCGTCTGCAAAGTGTTCGCAGCCTCTGAAAGTTTAAGCCATTAGGTGCCTTTACACGTGCACTCCGTTGCACAAGATTGGACTGTCCAATCCAGTCGCGTGCGATTTCACGGGTATTTGGAGTGAGACGTTCCAAATGTATGTACAAAATATTTTACAAGTGATTAAGGCACCCGACTTCCTTCCAGATATACGCCTAAAACATACTCAATAAAGAATCAATATAACATAATTAATATTCATTGTATTAATTTAGATTTCTTTACACGTATAGTAAACATCATATTCTACACGGGGCTGCAGCTGAAATATTGAAAACAATAGTTTAAAAGGTAATAATTTTAATTTTAAAACGTATATTTGTAGCAAAATTTGACAGGAATTCAATATTTTTTTTCTAAATAAATTGGGTCTTTTCATAAATAATGACGACAGCCCTGTGTCATATAATCCTTTTACAAAAGGTTTACGTTTTTTCCTAAAAGAAAAACTATAAACTATTTCCTACAAACGTATTATTGTCAAGCTATGATTTTCATTTAACTCAATTCTCAATCCGAAACATAGATGTCCTCTGAAACTCACATTTCTAGCAAAATATCTGATTGGTGGTTACGACAAAGACCAACCCCTTACATTTTATGCGTGATTTATTAAAGCAGACCCACAAATAAAGGAATGTAATCCATCAAATATTCGCGGGAATTTTAAATTTGGAAAAGTGGCAGGTGGGTTGTGACAACGTGCTAAGCGTTGATGAGCACTAGTTTCAATAGTGATAACCAGATAAAGTGGTTGAGTTTAAAGTGTTCTATGTCTAAAGTGATGTTAATTTTGAAATAATGACGGTACTGTTTTATATGCGAGAAAACAGCTTAAACAAACATAGTAAAGCAGTTTACGATACTGCTAAATCTCAAATTATAGAGTATGCATCGAAAGATATAAATGGCATTAAATAGTACATTTAAAAAAATTAAAAGAATTAAATCTAAAACATACAGCAAAGAAGAATATACTGCAGTGCGAAGTCACATCGTAATCGAACGATTATTATAAACATAATAGGGATGCACGATTTAAATCGATACTTTTGGAAGATCGATATTTTCCTTTAAAATATCGATTTTTTGAATCGACATTAAACTTCCGATTTTTAGTACATATCGATACGCGTATGTACGAATCGATTCACTAAATAATTTCGGGACAGTCGGCGATTTAATTGATATACCCAAGAAATTTTTTTCAAGAATTATTTTTGTCATGAAATAAAATCTGTACTTTACAAGGTGACCCAATAGATTATTATTATTATTATATTTTAAATCGATCTTTTCTATATCGATATTTTTTAACAAGTATCAGCGTCAAATCGATTCGGACTCGATTCGAAAATTCGATTTTTTTAAATTTTGGTGCATCCCTAAAACATCACCTAACTTTTTATATCCATTTAATACAAAATGGATAATAAAAGGCAATTAATGAATTAAAACATTTATTTTATTACATAAAGCTCGAAGATGTAAACAAAGCCTTTGACAGTTAGAGTTGACGCTGTTGACAACTTCAAGGTTGCGACATACGTACTAAGCTAGAGATGTTCAATTCAGAATCGATCTTTTGGAAGGTCGATCTTTTTCTCATAAAAATCGATTTTTTAAATCGATTCTGTTTGCAACTGATTTCTTAGTGAATCGATTTTTAAATTTGGAATTGAAAGCGTTTTACGGCTTTGACACCGCGTAAAAAATGCTAATCTGACTGCGACTCCGAAACTCAACCGCGTGTTTTGTGAATTATTTTTGACACTCGATAGCTTTGACATTAGACGTGATAACCTAAAGAGAATAAATTTTGCTAGCACCAAATTAACGCAGTGCTCTAAAAAGTAACTGTTCAGTATTATGTATTGCTGTTTTAATATAAAACTTCCCCTATTCATAGTTTTTATTTGTGTAATTGTGTAAGCAATATAATTGGAGGAAAGTTTAAGTTTGATCGAGTGGTTAACTTATTTTATACAATTGGCCCTATGACATACAGCGACCATATTGAGTAACCAATTTGGATGAGAAACTACTGTTAATGTAGCTCTCCTGTTATTCTTAACTCATTAGTCAACACTGAATGCAAAACGACAGATACATGCATTTGTCTCCGTAAAAATTTTTGGTGGGGGTTCATCAGCGACACGCCTACTGACTGTTCCTTCCCTTCACCCTTTAGCCCCTCAGAAACTTTGGGATTGCAAGGCACATGATAGAATGGGAAATGATAATCGCTTACGTGTAAATGCAAAAATTGTGTCATTTCACGCGTTAATGGACTGTCGTGTGTCATGTTTAAAATTTGAAAAGGATTTATCGATAGATGTGTACTTGTAAATAAATATGTATAAGTGCAATTCTGATGTGTTAGCTACGTTTATCTAATTTTTTTTAGTTCTTTTCTGAAAGATCCTCTCAAACTTTGAATTCTCGTGACCACCCATTCTCTGTTTGCTTCTAAATACACTTTTTTTGACATTTCTACGAGTTTTGCATAAGCAACACTTTTCAAATTTCTGTTGGTGTATTTACGCGATTTTATTTTCCACAAGCAAGGATGACGTTCATATTCGTCAATAAAGTTCGTTAAAAATTTTTTAATCCAGTGTCTAATTTCACTCATATTGATATTAATATACAAATATTTATATATTTAATTTTAGACACAAACACGTACCAACTTCAGTCATGCATTACTGTCCGTTTTTTAGAAAAATAAAGAACAGCAGATATCGTGTGCTAAATTCCGCGGTAAAATACTGACATCCAAACCCCGTCCTACTGGTTGCATTTAGACAAACAATCCATCACGCGCGATTGGAACTAGCATCTCCTAAATCACTCGCGAATGCTGTTCGTGTAAAGGCACCTATTAATATGCCGCTCGTGTTAACTACTTTCAGGATTCCAAAATCAAATCTACCTAATTTTCATTTGCAATTTGGTTGTAATCCGCATTTATTTTGATTTTTGCTCCATAGATGGATACCACATAAATAATAATACATTTCCAGATTTCTTACTATGAAATGTAATAGACAATTTAAATCAAGAGATGGCAGCAGTTCCTAATGGAAAGATGCGGTCGCCAATTCATTCATTTACGTTGCCCTTCTAGAGTAGGTTTATATTCAATGCTCATATTAACCCTAAAAATGTGACGGAAAGTAATGTTTATCTGCCCTAGGGCAGATTTATAGTTTGTAACCTAGCAACACATTGACTTTCATTTGCGCGCTTTGACATTTCACAGAATTTTTCAGTAAACGTCAGTTTTAAACAAAGTTTGAATTTCGCTTCGCTCGCTCGTGCAGCTCATAGCCGCGGGCTGCTAATGCCCTCTTTCTACCCTTGTGACACAATATATGTACTATATATGCACCACGGCAGCAAAGTGTCTTTATCGACCTCGTTTGCTTGCTCATAAATGGTACATAAATAACTATTAAATCCAGAATGTAAAAATATTTCGCATCTTGCAATTTTTGATTGAAGAAAAGGCCACAGTTTAAGAAAATATCATATCATTCGTCCACTTCGATTGCGACGGCGAGACCTGGTGCGCCCTTTCCGTCTTCTACTTCTTCCGCCTCTTCTGCATTGCGCTTTCGACATTCTACCTCTTCTGCGGCTTCTTGTCCTCCAGAAGAGGTAGAATGTCGAAAGCGCAATGCAGAAGAGGCGGAAGAAGTAGAAGACGGAGAGGGCGATCTAGACGGAAAGGGAGCACCAGGTCTCGCTGTCGCAATCGAAGTGGGCGAAGTGCAAATAGCTGCGACGAGTTTGTTCCATGCCCTAGGGCAGATTTATAGTTCGTAACCTAGCAACACATTGACTTTCATTTGCGCGCTTTGACATTTCACAGAATTTTTCAGTAAACGTCAGTTTTAAACAAAGTTTGAATTTCGCTTCGCTCGCTCGTGCAGCTCATAGCCGCGGGCTGCTAATGCCCACTTTCTACCCTTGTGACACAATATATGTACTATATATGCACCACGGCAGCAAAGTGTCTTTATCGACCTCGTTTGCTTGCTCATAAATGGTACATAAATAACTATTAAATCCAGAATGTAAAAATATTTCGCATCTTGCAATTTTTGATTGAAGAAAAGGCCACAGTTTAAGAAAATATCATATCATTCGTCCACTTCGATTGCGACGGCGAGACCTGGTGCGCCCTTTCCGTCTTCTACTTCTTCCGCCTCTTCTGCATTGCGCTTTCGACATTCTACCTCTTCTGCGGCTTCTTGTCCTCCAGAAGAGGTAGAATGTCGAAAGCGCAATGCAGAAGAGGCGGAAGAAGTAGAAGTCGGAGAGGGCGATCTAGACGGAAAGGGCGCACCAGGTCTCGCCGTCGCAATCGAAGTGGGCGAAGTGCAAATAGCTGCGACGAGTTTGTTCGTAAATCGCGGGAGAGAGCAAGTCGAAGTAGATCCAGAAGAAGTAAATCCAGAAAAAGCAGCAGGGGTAGCAATAGAACATTGGATGATTGTGCGCGTCTTTTAGGCAAAAAGTCTTAGTGCTCTCCTTTCGTTATACAAAATTTCCAATCTATGCCAAATGCACATTTGACAGATGAATGCGTACTAGATTTTAGGTCGCGTATTCCCACCTACAGAAAAATAGGCGTGGTGAATGCCAAGCATACTTGTATACGGTCTTCAACGCGTATTTAAAGCTAGTAAACGAAAAAGCAGACTAGAATGCGTACTTCCCCGTGTTGCCAATTTTATAAACAACAGTAACACATATCAGTTGGTATAATCGGTGATTGTAAGTGTCAATTTATGTCAGTTTTCTCCGTGAATGACAGAGTGTGGTCTTTTACAGCAGTAGAAATAATGACAGAAAATACAGAAATAAATTAAACATTTAAATGTATGTGTATAACGTAAAACATCACCTATTTTAATTGTAATTTATATGAATTTATTAACACAATATGTGGTAGGACAAATATTTATATAGCTGCATATATATCTAAGAAAATAAAAGTAGAGGATATTGCCGTGTATCTTAGTAACTTCTTAACTATATTTAAAGAACGATATTTCGTAATATTTTATTACTTCTTCAGGACCAAGATTACTACAATTGGACAATAATAATAGAGAAATTAATACATTTTTGAAAATTTTAAGTTAAAATTTTCAAAAATGTATTAATTTCTCTATTATTATTGTCCAATTGTAGTAATTTTGGTATTGAAGAAGTAATAAAATATTACGAAATATCGACCAGTATAATCGAAGTTTTATTGAAGCCGTTAATACCCGTTCTTTAAATATAGTTAAGAAGTTATATATCTAAGGACAGAAAATTCAATAACTGAATTACTCAAATCTCGAGAAGCACATCAGGAAGATTTATATCCCCTTGTCTTTCAAGAGCATTTATATTCTCCATTATGTCCATAATCCATAAACACCACTTTAGAATAATGAATAATCAATAATAATAATTTGCTAACCCCAGTATTCCCAGTTGGTGAAGTCAGCATATGCATTTACAGTGATCTACATGTCAATTACTCATAATTCAATACTTTCTCCTGAGAAAGCGCCACTATCGTTCATTTGGAACATACAGCCTCATACTTTGCACACTTGTATACTTGGTGAGGGTATGCATGCTAACAAGTAGTACATACTAAACGATTCAGAACTGCATTTGGAACACGGCATAAGTAATTTAGAATCCTATTATTAATACCTACTTTAATATTTATTACTGCTAATGAACGCATCAAAGTGCTACGTGATGGCAAATGAAAAATATGTTGAAGAAATCTGTAAGTTTTTGGACTCTTTTTATAAAGTGCCAGAAACAAAGCTTTTTCTTTTGAAGACCATGTTGCTTTCTTCTTAAATACTTTGAACAGCGACTGAATAAATATTAAACCAGATTCACTTAATCTATTCTGGTGCTTTTTTACATTTGCAATAATGTAATTTAATAAACTATCATCTGCTACTTTCCTTTTGGCCTTCAACTGCTTTTGAAAGTAGTTCAACGATCTCTTACATCTGATGACTTCTTTATAAAGATATTTCTTCTTAGGTGTTAATTGTGTTGAGGGGATTCCTACATGCTTTAATATTTTGTGAGACTTTTCACCACCTACAAGAAAACAGAAAACATGTCAGAGTGGTAATAACACAGGTGACTTTTAATTTTTTCATCAACTCTTGCCATGAAATCTGGACATGTCTTAGCTTAGGTGAAAGGTAAGTCATTTCACTCCTTGATGCTGTTTTACAGCAAAACTAATAGCGCTTTCGATTGACTGCTTTAGAGCACCCTCACAATATATCCATCCCTTTTATTACATGAAGTTAAAATAAAATGAAAATACTCTGAGAAGTGCTCTTGAGCAGTCAATCGAAAGTGCTATTAGACATGCCGTCCAAATTCCATGGCAAGAGTTGTTAAAAATTTTTTAAAAATCACCCACTATAATCTACATCCAATTTTTTATAAATTGCACTTCCGCTGCCAGTTAATATGTATAATTTTATGTACACACAATTGAACTTCCTTAAGTTGAAGCTCTAATGTCTGAATATTTTGTCTATTGGAGTTCTGTAACTGTTTTACATTTTGGTTTCATTCACATCATTATTATATTTACAATATAAACAATATTGCCAGGTTTCAATGACAGAATTTCTATTTACTCAAAGTAAATTAATTGTAATATTTAATACCCTTTAGTTCAAGCACTATTCCATAAAAAAATATTAAAAGCATATGAAATTTTGAGATACAATCTTTCAGCTTAGAGCAGGTGAATATGCAATTTGAAAAATTCTGGAAATAGGAAATTCAAATTACAATAAGAAAAGAAAAATGTGAAAATTTCTTTAAAATTCTATGGAAACACTGAAATAAAAGAAATTCAATTGCAACTTTTTTTTACACCATTTTCAAATTCATTATAATAGTTTGAATAACAAAGAGTTTGTAATTGATTACCTGAAATTACATGTAGCCTTGATGTTGATGGTGGTGGCGTAACGCAAACTGTTCTACTTGATTCTGAAGTCCCAGGTAAGCTGCTTTCTTTTTGAATATTTTCTGTTACAAATCTACTACCTAAGAAATGTGCCGATGTTACTGGTGTCTGTGCTGTAATAATTAGACAGATTTACAAGATATATTTAATTAACATTATTTTACTTACCAAATTCTTGACTTTCTAGTGAAACTGTATGCAATTCTCTTGCTTCTATTCTCTTTCTTCACGGTTTAAAGGTAATCTTAAAGTCGGAACAGCCCCTCTATTCAGTTTAATTTTTTCTACTGTTTGAAAATGAATATCTTCAAAATGATTGTTACAAATCTTATAAGCTCGAATAGCTGAATCTGATTTATTCATTAATTCTGCACTGCCAATATTTTCCAGCCATTTCATACGCAATTGTTTATTTCTAGGAAAAGTATGTAAAATTACGTTTTCTTGGATTAAATTTTCACATTCAGGAACACTATACCGTGATCGTATCATTTCTGTAATGTGAACCTTTAAATTAATTATTCTATGCTTAATTATGAAAAAAATTATAATAAAACTTTTTGGTGTGTACATATTGCAAGAAAATGAATTTAATACTTGCAACGCAATTTCGGTGATTTACCGCTGCAATATAACTATTGCGCTGCGCTTCATCCAGTACTGTCATCTTTTGCTATTTTTGAACAAATCTGTCGTTTTGCAGATATCTGTATATATTTCCCTCTGTGAATGATTAACACTATTATCTAATTGTATAAGATTTGCCTATATAAATGATATCCCTCTGCTTTCAGATTTGAAAACATAAACCTAACCTCACAAGGTAATTTTTCCCGCAGTCTCAGAGCACGGGATCTTGGGTTTACGCTCCGGTGTTTAGAAATGTGAAACAAATCTCACCGGTAATTATTCATCTTCTTTTATAAACGGTTTGCGTACACTAACAATACTCTACCACTTTTCTAAACGCACCCCGTGTTGAGGGTGTTGAGAGGTTATGTTAGGAATTAAGAGGTTAGGTTTCTTCCAACTACGCAATAAAACCGAACTGTTGTTTTAAAACCAAGTCAAACCATAAAAATGACAATAATGGACCCATATAAAAAGATCATCGCCGAAGAAGAAGGTATTTTAATCAAAAAGTCTCCCCAATCTCACGAATTTAACCTCCAACATTTTTGCACGCGCAGAAACTACTGACGAAAGCAATATCGACGAAAATGCCTCAAGCTCAGATAACGAAGGAACCAGCCCGGGCCAAGGTGATTCAGATTTGGACAGCTCCCACGATGATCAGGAAACGAAAACCGGAAACGAAGGATGGGCAGATTCGATTGCGAAAATTTTAAAGTCGAACAAACCGAAGGGCAAAAAGACTTTAGTACTATCAAGAGCGAAGAAGTTGAACGACGTTAGGATAACCAAACCCAAAACGGCCGGATTCGAAGTTGCCTCCGGGGACGGGCAGGTAAAACAGATCACTTTGGAAAATGTAAGCGAACAAGAGCCCGAGGAACCTTTACATAAACGAGTAAGCACAACATTACTTGCCTTCACACATTTTAATGTGACACACTTTTTGATTTATTAGCAAAAGAGGGAGTTACCGAGGCTGCGTGTGAAACCCAACATACTTGAGAAGGATCGCGAAAGGACGTTAGCGAAAATCGCAACGAAAGGTGTGGTACAGTTGTTCAACGCCGTGCGGGGGCAGCAGAAAAGTATCGACACGAAATTAAAGGAAGTCGGGCCTTTAGAGACGAAGAGAGAGAAGGTCTTGAAGAACATAGACAAGAGGGCCTTCTTAGATGTGTTAATGGGAGAGAAAAGTGTAAAAGAAACGAGTGCGCCGGATGAAAATAAACAGACGTGGAGTGTGTTGAGGGAGGACTTCATGATGGGGGCCAAACTGAAAGATTGGGATAAGGAACTGGAGGAGGAAGACGAAGACATAATTCATGAAACAAATGTCGAAATCGAGTAAGTTTTATTTAAAATAAAAAATTTATGAAAAATATATTTTTTTCTACATACATAAATTGCTGATGAAATATTGCAATCGTTATACGATGATGTAATACTATAATCGCAGATATCTGTCATTTAATGATTTAATCAATATCGTATGGACTGAGCTGCCGCTCACCTTCGTTCAAAAAAATTTTCATGGCCTTGTAAAGTAAATAAACGCCTAATAAATTCCGTTGGTGTTTCGTCCACGTCGCAGTAACTCCATAAAAATCACCCGCTTTTATGTTGGTTATGTTTTCGGTCTTCAAAGCGCTTATCATTGCCGCTTCACGCGTGTAAGCCTCCACGGGAATCACATTTTGAAAGACGTGCAAGCATATGACCCCTTGATTGTCTCTCCATATCTCCAGGATGTGCTTTATTTTATCGCTCTCTACTTTACGCTCTTCTTCTTTTTTCTTGAAATAAGTAATTGCGTCGTACAGATGCGAATAAGGCCTGGCTCGTTTCCCTTTGCCTACGTAGAAGATCGAAGACAGGAACGTCTCCCACAACTCGTTTTGAGTCAAGTTCTCAGCTCTGCACGGTAAATTCTTGGTTATCCGAGGATCCAAGAGCAGATATGTAAACGATGACTTGTTCAGACCTTCACGCCATCTCCTGGTCGAATGTGGGTTTAAGAATTCCTTTGTTACGTCCGCCTCTAACTTACACAATACTGTTAAGTCGTCCGCCCAATTCGGTTCCCGTAGGGTTTTTTCTAATTCACTCGAATAAACTGAAACGAACACACAAAATGAATTTCAAATAGAATCAATACAGATGCGGTACATACATTTTAAATTTGAATAACGAAAAAATCGTTTTGTGCAGTAAAACATTTGACTTTGTCAAACTTAAATTGAAATCAATTAAAGTGAAACCTACCTTTTTTGCAAATGTCATTTTCTTTCGGTGGTGGCCTAATAATACCGGGCTGTTTCTTGAGGTGGTAGAGTTTGCGCAGATACACTCGTTTCGTAGATTTCGTTATGGGGCCGGGGTCGTAACCTAAGTTAGTCAATTCTTTCCTCAACGAGTCCGTGTCGTAGTCGAAACTCCTAGGCAGTGATGATAGCTTCGAAGACTTCGTTGTATTGGTCCCCCCACTATCATTTTGATTGCTATTGGAATAACGCGATTAGTAACACGTTGTAATTGATGCAAGTTCAACTTACTTGATGGCAGATGGCACCAGCGATCTCTTCTCGAACAAAACCACCCCTTCTTTGGCATCGGTGTACTTGTAAATTTCAGAAATGCTGACACAGTTGACTTTCGAGGTAGTTTCCGAAGAGCAACTGCTTTTGCCCGAGCTCGAAGAAGATGAGATTTCGTATATGTTTTGTTCGAGCACGTTAGCGTCCTCTGAGACTTCGGTGCAGGTATAGTAGTCACTGCTGGTGTCTTTTGTTTTCCCCGAGCCAGTTTTTTTTATTTCGTGGTCGCATGCGTCTTCGATGCTGGCATCACTGTCAGTCGTAAGTAAAACATAGCCACGGTAGTCGTTGACAATTTTATTATCGGTTAAGGAACCAGGTAACGTAGCAATGCCGCTCTCGCGAGATGTCTCTCGGTGGTAGCAAATATTCTCCCTGATTAAACCAACTCGTTCTTTGCATTTGATGTTCGCACTTGCAATGAATGACTTCTGCGAACAGCTTAGCGTAGTATTTTCATGAATCGGACTGTAAGATTCAGCCGAACACTGCGAACTACTGAGTGAGGATTCATCTGTGTACAGCGTCCCAGATGTTACTTGACTGTTGCACCAGTTCAAGACGTACTCGTTGCTGTTAGTTTGTGGCAACTTGTTTAAATCTTCAGCAACAATTACATTGGTGTCTTCTATTTTCGCCCCTTCATATTCCCCAATCAATCCGGCGTTATTAACAACAATTTTATCTGAAAACAAATAAATTAATTAAATAATTTAATAGCCTTGAGTGTGTTGTTAAATTTAAACGCTATCATATTTTTTTTTCTCAAATTCAATTATAATTAGACTACCAGTTTTTTGCATGTTGTTTTTCCAATGCTGTTGTTACTAACAGCATAATTCTGAGTGTTCCGGTTTGAAAGAGATCGAGGATTCACATCGAATTTGTATAAAATTTGATTAAAGTAAATGAGTAACTTTGTTGCGGCGTGTGATTAATATTAATTGCGCATTATATAATTTTAATCGTCGGTGATGATGTGCATTTCTTTCTTTTTATTTGTGCAGGCGATATAAAACTTTGAGTTGTGACCCATATTTATTCTACGAGTATCGTTTTGAAAGGTCAAGTTTGCCAAATCTTCGTAATTTGTAAGTAGATATCCCTTGTATAATAAATATTCATTAATAACATCTGGTTGATGAGTTTTTTTTTGGTTTGTACGTGACGAGACATGTTACTTCATATCTCTAATTATAAGAGTTAGTAGTAGTGTGTAAAAAAAATTATTACAGCGTGTTTATATGCTCATTAGTTGTAAATTTAAAAACAGAACATGATGCCAACTTTCACGGAACGTTCTCAATGAATGTAAACCTTTGTTAAAATATTCGTCATTCGATATTTCTGCAGCAATAAGTGGTTGAATTAAAAAAAAACAAAACAAAACAAAACAAAACGCTCAATCCATTGGTACATAAAAGAACCACAATTCAAAAAAATATTTTTTTAACTTAAAATAACAATTCACAAATTTCTTGCAAGTCGATTTTGTTTAGAATGGATTCCTTGAGCATGAAAACTTAAGTGAGAACTGTGAAATTATTTTTTTTTCTGTAACTGAAGAACTTCTGGCATGAAATTCTCACTCAATAATTGAATAGATTGCTTGTCCTACAATGTTCTATTGATGGAATAGAATAAATTCTGTATTTAAAGAATACTGAAAAAATCGCGCCATCTATCGATATGCAAAAGAATTAAAATTTATAAAAAATACAAGGTGGTAATAAAAAATTTCAAAATAATTTCTGTTTGTAAAATAAAAAGCATGATTTAACAGACATTTGTCTTCAATCTTTCTTGAATAAATAAGGAGCGCCATCTGTCAGCACGTAATGTAATCTACAAGCTGGGTTCAGAACCGTTGAATTTTGTCGAATCTTTCTTCTCTTTTTATGTCTGCAATATAGTACTTCATTAAGTAATTGCACGAACGTTCAGTGACCTCAAAAAAAGTGTACCATCTATCGACATAAAAAAGAACTAATTATGTTTCAGAAATTTTTTTATAATAGGTTAGTTGAGAACTGAATTTAATTTTTTTATAAATGAAGAAAGCGTTAAATAATAACAAATTACTTGTCCTAGAATTTCCTATTGATGGAATAAATTCTGTATCTAAAGAACAATATTGAACAAATCATGCCATCTTTCGACATGCAAAAGAATTAAAACTTTCAAAAATATATTTTCTATCAAAAAATATATTCATATACATATCTTAAATTACACTATTTTAAAATAAATAAGGAGTGCTATCTGTAGGCGCGTAATGTAAGCCAAAAGCTGAGTTGAGAACGGTTGCATTTTGTAATTTTCTTTTATCGATTATTGAAGAAACAATCTCAAAGAAAAAAGAAATAATTGTTCTTTTTCACAAATTTTTTTTATACATAATAGGTTAGTTGAGAACTGCGAAATAAAATCTTTTTTTCATAAATGAAGAAATTCGGTATTAAAACAAATAATAATAAATTACTTGTCCTACTTAGTCCTATTGATGGAGTAAATTCTGTATTTAAAGAAGAATTGAAAAAATCGCGCTGTTCGCGCACGGTTCAAAAGTTTGAATTTTTATTTTTATAAAGTTAGCAACCCTGTTGGCGGCCTTACCATATCCCTCCTTTTTTTCCATTTTTACACATGCGTTTTTTACCACAATTATTCACCACAACATCGTTGGGGCGACTCGAGTTTGCTCCTCGTCGTAGTAACTTCGTAATCTATGTACACAGTGAATAATAATAATAATAAAAGAAAGAAAGAAGGAAAGAATTAAAACTTTCAAAAATACGTAATTTTTATCCAAAAGAAAAAAAATTCCAACAAATTCCAAATTCCAATTCCATTCTTACAATTTCAATAAAAATTAATTAAAATAAAAAAGCAACATTCATAGATATTTATTTTAAGTTATTTTAAGTACATGAGGAGCGCCATCTGTCGACGCATAATGTGAAGTAAAAGTTCAGTTGAGAACCGTTGAATTTTGTAATCTTTTACCGATGATCGAGGAAACAATGCCACGAAATTTTGATTTAATTTTATGCCTGCGCTGCCGTATAAATTCTCTCTATTTAAAGAGTAATTGAAAAAGTCGCACCATCTATAGACATGCAAAAGAAATTTTTTTCCTGATACACACAATTTCAATTTTTAAAATAAAAAGCACGATTTAACAGATATTTATCCTAAATAAATAAAAAGCGCCATCTGTTTTCTTACGATTGCACTAGAGCATCGTTTCTCAACCTGGGGGTCGTGAAAATAGCCTAAACAATAACAAAATTATTTTATGACGTCATTCATGTATGTTCATACCCGTCGCCATAAACGCAGCGACATAAAATTATAGGAGGGAGGTCGCGAAATATTAATTTTATTTATATTTACTATTTGGGGGGTCGCGGAGCTAAGAAGGTTGAGAATCGCTGCACTAGAGTATATTATTAATTGCATGAATCACAAAGAAAGTGCGCCATCTATCGACGTAAAAAAGAACGAATTATTTTTCAACAGCAGTTTCGCAACCGTCAGAATTAGTTGCCCATCAAAATAATGATCGATTTTAACAGCGCAATCAAGTACACAACTTTAATGAACGCATGCTTTCGACGGTTTTGGACTAGCCAGAAATTGCTGCTGGAACAAACCTACCAAACAAACAAAAAATAAACAGCGCCATCTGTCGGCAGTAAATTAAACTAAAAGCACAGTTGACAACCATTGAATTTTATAATTTTTTTTTTACGATTATCGAAGGAATACCTTCCTTTTTATTTCTGCGTTTCAATATTTGATTAATTGTATAAACGTCTCGCAATTTAACCGTCATCTCAAAAAAGAGCGCGCTATCAGAAAAATGAAGGATCTGTTTATTTATTTTTTTTTTTTTGATGATGCTGAGTTATTTAAACAAGGTACTTTATTTTGATTTTTTAAGTACATATTTATGTAAATTTAGGAAATTAATGTTTGACCCCCCATAAATACAGTGCACTCGCGCTAACGTGAACACTGCTTAACACGAACTCCTGGATAACGTGAACATCTAAATTTTAGCATTGGCCACTGTCTAACGTGAACAGTGCACTTCGCTAACATGAACAGCTACTTTACGTACTACAGAAATTTACAACATAAGTCCAAACAATCACTTCTTTCTTCATTTTTTTCCAAATGATGATCAAAGTACCTATACTGACTAAACTTGATTAAACGAGTAAATATAAAAGCAAATTTCAATTTCAAATAACGACGAAGGTCAAGTTTAAGTGTGAGTGGTGTTTCTGAATTTGCCCCTAAAACTCGGAAACACGAACAATCGCGCAAACATGAACATAGTCGGTTTTAATAAGTTCACGTTAGCGCGAGTGCACTGTACTACCTTCGTTTTTTTTTTAAGTAATCATTAGAAAACAAAAAAACCAGTAGCAAAACGCTATCAAGAGAAAATGAAGCCAACAGGCAAATTCATTTGGTAAAATAATTTTAATTTATTAATTTAATTTTTTTTTTATATCGCCGAGTTGCTCCATTTGATAGTAGTGACCAGAAATAAATAATGAAAATTTTCAAAGATATGTCAAGATCACTAAAGAATTCTTTAGTTATATACCTTGACATTTTTTTGAAATTTTTCATTATTTATTTTTTTAATATTTAAAACAAACAATTCTGAATGTAATTGTGAATACTCTTTTTAAAATTAAATCACGTTTTAATATAGATTAAATTTAAATAAAAGAGACATCTATTGAGAGTAAACGGAACTAAAAGTTAGTGAGTGAGGTTATAAGTAGATATTTGGTAGACATTTGGTTTTTTTGTTTAAACAAGAATTGCTGACATGAAAACATCATCTAATACCGTGCCTTCAATTAAATTCCTCATTAAGGTGGGCTGGTGGGCCATGATCTAATTGTTTTTTCTCCTAAAGATTTGTAGTACTGATATTTAATTAAACAAATGTCAAATTGACACTTTGTATTTTCATTTACAAAATGTTGGAATTACAGTATAAAATATTTATTGTTGAAAGTTATTTTCAAACCGGTAGATTAGAAAATGGACAGCTTGTTTATTCAATTAATCAGTGTGTACAGAATTTTCGACAACACTTTCCTAATCTTGCAATTACTTATGAACAGCTATGAATTGCGTGTCGCCAACTTTATAAAAAAATCACAGCTTACTTTAATTAGGAATTTAATTGAAGGCACGGTATTATTGTTGTGTCGCAATGTTGTATTAATCGATCAAATGTGAAATGTGAAAATCCCATGCGCCATCTTTTGGCATAAGAAAGAACTAAAATATTTTTCACAAAACTTGGGCAACCTACGAAACAACTCCGGTAATACCCCGATTGTTTCGGACCTGTCATTTTATCATCTTTCATCATGACTGCAGTTTCGTGACAATATATTTGTGTGACTTACAATTTGTTAATGAGTCGCAAATTTAGAACAAATTATCTCGTACATGTTGTGTTAAAAGTGCAATCTATTCTTATCTTGTGTATAAAACAAGCGCCGTCCAAATTACTTAATTACTCTCAGAAGCAAAAACACTAATCATAACAAAGATAAGCGCGCGCTCACCAAAAAAAAAAGTCACTAACTACGACAGGCCGATTTTCGTTTATTTGGATTAGACGCCTCCTGGCGCCGCTCTAAAAACTCGCTGATAAAGACACGACTTTTTCCTGCGTGATAACGAGCTTAGTATTAGCTAGATTTTTTCGTCTCTCTTTTGATTGACATTATGTTGATGTTACATTTGTTTTTTGACTTTGAGCGTGACGCGAAAACCGAATTGCAAAGACGTTTTGTTTTAAGTTCTGCGAAGAAATTTTGAAATTGATGTAATTTACAAACGCAAGTGGATGAACTATTGAATCACTTTTGGGGGGGGGGGGGGGGGGCTCGATAGACAATTTAAAAACTTGTCACGTCGACGATAACTCAAAGGTTATTCAGGCAAAAAAAAAATCTTATCTGGCAAAATTATTATTTAACGCTTTCGAACTTAATGGGAATGTTGAACTTATTTTTTTGCCAAACAACATGATGATGGATAAGCCCGACTAATTAAGCAAATTAATTATAATTACCTAGCGTCAATTTACATTGGGCTTTGTCCTCCCAATAATCGTCAAGCGCAGACGCACGCTGCAGTTCAATGAATCCTCGAATTATTTTGGTTGCCTCCAGGTGACCTTCCCGTTCGGAATAGTGCAAGGCGTTTTTGTAGCAGTTGTCGGTGATTTCTGGGTTCCCCCCGCAATTCAGGAGCAACTGCAGGATTTCCGTGCGATTCCAAGCTGCGGCTATGTGTAGGGGCGTTAGCCCTTCGTCCGATTGAATATTTGGGTCGCCTCCGTGCTGTAGGATTATCGAAATGACCTTAAAGGCGAACTGCGGAGGGTCACTGCCGACGGCCAAGTGAAAGGGGGAAATCCCTCGTCGCGGCAAAATTATATTTGGGTCGGAGCTTTTTACCGTCAGCAAGGTTGCAATGGCACTGAAAGAAAAAAAATATCTAGACTCGTAAACACTCAAGACAAAAATAGTTATTATGGCGTTAAGGGCTTGATTACTAATTGTACAATGACATCAGAAATGGTTTCAATCCACGTGATGATTTGTTTTTAATCTGGCGTCGAAGTTGGCCGTGAAAATTTCATTGTGAACCATCATCGTCATGACCATGACAGTTGTTAATTTGACGTTTCAACTTGCAATTCCTAACCTTGCTTTCGAGGTTTCGAACTCAACAGCACGATAGGACCACAAAAGAATGTAATTTTTTGTAATAAACGAAAAACGACAATAAAAATGAGATCTGTTCTAACAATGTAAACGGGAAATAAGAAAGTGAGATTTGCAACAATTAATCAAAATTGTGGTGTGTTCACAATAAGCACCTTGTCACAGCCAACTTCGACGCCAAATTAAAAAAAAAACACTCGTTGTTTACCAAGCATTCCCAGATGCTGATCTGTACAGCTCGGAACTATTCTGGCAATCTTAAAAAGTATTTGATTACGGAAAAACACAAAGCACTGATGCACTGTTATCAACAGTGTACAATGTCTTGCCTATACGGCGAGGCCACGTGGATTGAAACCACTTCTGATGTCCCTATATAATTATCCAAAAATATTTTGAACTAATTTTGGCTAGAACTATTAGTTTGGGTTTGGGGGAAAAAGGAAAATGAAATCTTTACGGAAATTTTCTGAATGGAAAATTTATTTATTTTCATTCTATTTTCATTCTATCCACGGGCGTAGTTCAGGATTTCGTTGAGATGAGAGGACGTTAACATTTTGATTATAACAAATTTGAAGTTTTCATCGTTAATTTTATAAATATTTACAATCTTGATTAGTTGCTTGATTAGGCCGCTGCTGTTGCTGCTGCTTCTCGTTAGTCTCAACGACTAACGAGAAGCAGAGCAGCAGCCCTGAGGAAGTTCTTCTGCAATGGAGAACGAAACGTCAGCAGTAGAAGAAGTCAATGTGACGCAGTTCCAACCGGAAGCCAATTCAAACATGGACGACGGCCGCGGAAGCCTTCAAGTTAAAAAAAAACTGACCATAGTATGTCAGAAGTGCAGCCAAACGAATTATTCTCGGTATCGCAAAGACTTCTTTAGATAATTTCTTACTTAATTCAAGAATATGATGTTGCCAATTCAATCTTGACATCTTGAGTCTATTATGCCACCAAGGAATTTGACACTGGCTCTATCAGTTGCGTTTATACAAAAAGAAATTTTTTTGTGTTTTTGAATCATTTTGGTATAATTCCTTCTTATTAAACCAATTTTTAACTTCTGTTTCTACATGCTGAACTTTTTCCAATATATCATCTGAGTCAGAACTTTTGATAAAAAATTTGAAATCATCCGCAAACAAAATTGAGGTCACTTGATGTACCGAAATGGAGGAAGGGAGATCATCGACATAATCTTAAGTTCTGGAAAAATCTTGGGGTGATGAAATTACAACGTAATTAATGCCTAAAACATTGCAAATCCTTACTACTTTTGACTTTACTTTTTGAATTATTAAAATATTTTTTCTCCTTGGCTTGGTTACGTTCAACATCCCATGGATAAATTCCATAAGTTCTTGCTTAACAAGTCTGCAAGTATCACGTGCAGTAATTAGTAGGCTACTGTCGTTAAATCCATTTTTAGATCAATATTCAATAATTCGCGTAGGAGGCAGACAATTCTTCTTCTTCGTCCCCACTTCTAACTTTGTAGTGGAATCGAATTAGGCCATCGGGAAAAGCTCATCAATGTTGCCAACCATCTGAACATTATTTTTCTTTTTCCCTTTTGAACAATTGTTTCTCACCTTAAAAATTTGTTATTTTTTAACCATTCATTTTTAAGATATTCAATTATTATTCACGGCGAACGAATAAAAATAGACTTTTTTTTTAAATTTCTCAGTAATTTTTTAATCTTCGTCTTATTTTACTCAAGGCATATATCGTTATTTTATCTATTATGAATTATTGTAAATTTTAAAAACTGGTATTGTTGTAAGTAGGACGAAGATGAGACTGTATTGTGAAATAGTAATGTAAAAAAAAATTAAGTTAATTTGATCGAAGCTACTTGACAAAATATCTAGGATTTAAAACATACACATCAAACGCGTCCAAATCACATCGTTGAATAAATAAGTTATTAATTATTTTAAAAAAATTGTTCCATTTTTGAACAGTTTTAGATACACACGCACACTCGATGTGTTATTTCTGAACGTACCCAGTTCGCAGTGGAAATCGAATTGCAGTTCAAAAATACGTTGATATTCAGGCCGATCGATTTAAAAAATGGTTTGTGTCTATATTTCGGGGGAAAATTTTCAGTAGATGGCGCCACTTGAGCTATATTATTTTTAAATTATTAAAATATTTTTTCTCTCCGGCTGCATTCACGATCTCATCTACAAAATCCACAAGCTTTTGCTTAACAAGTCTGTATCACGTGCAGTACTTCTTCTTCTTCAAAAATAAATAACTTTAGGATTTATTAGTTCTAGAATTCGATACTGATCATGGATGATTCTATCCATATTGAACTATGTTTGGAATTCTTACTGGCTCCTTCTGGAGGTTTTACCTTCTGAAATCTCTTCCTTTTTCTTCTTCTTCTTCTTCTTCTATATCAATATGTTGTTGTCGTTGTACAATTTATCAAGTTTAGAATTTAAGAAAGTTTACGCATTCTCAATATATCCGTAAATGACGAGTACGTTTGTTTATTTTGTCTTACGGTTTGGTAATATGATACGGGGATATGTGTCAGGCAGAGGGATGTAGAAAAGATAGCAGTTAGTCTCCGGGTGAGCTTTGAGTGGTAAACGTGTTGGTAAGGCGCGCAAATTAGGCAGACGGGCTCGCAAGTGTTAATGAATTGCAATGACATGTGATGAAGGAGTTTGTGCAAGAATTGAGGCTTGCTGATGATAGATGACATTCTGAGATAGGTACAAATTTAGTAAGGTAAGAGATTGGGCACTCTATCATATGGGTGATCTCGCTGTATTCGCCGGTTAGCCGGATTAAGAGTAATGGATCATCCCACCTGCGCACGGATTGTGCCATATCCGCCGGCTGCAGAGGCGTGAGTAGTAAATGCCGGAGAGACAGCTAGCTGTATGCCTGACCTGGTGAATTGCATTGTGCTTTTCAAGGACGGTCATTACTTGGTGTTTACTGGGCTTGGCCAGTGTGGCTAATACTGCAAGAGGCAGTAGCATCAATGATTCTGAGAACGTACGCTCAGAAGACAAGGTATACTGATATCCACCTGGGGTTCGTCTTTCTGCATGCGAAGTACGAAGACGGACATTCGAGGAGTTCGTGAGTTCGCATCCCAGCAGGGAGCTTCTGCATCTAGATTCACCGCTGGAGTGGGCGGGGCCGGGAGAGGGCCCCGGTGAGTAATAAGTTCTACATTTTTGAGTAGATACTCGTAAATGGTTATTTGTAATTTTGCATGACATCCTTAGCGAATCGCAACGCGAAGCCCAGACCTTCTCTGTATTGGTTGAGAAAGCGAGAAAGAGAGATGTAACCAAAGGGTGAGTGAATGTGTATTGTAACTCCGTCCTCTGACATTGTTATCGGTCGAGAATGTTTAACACAAAATAAAACTATCCTACAATGTAAAGAACTCTCCGGAGATTGGATTTTGAAAAAAAAAAGTCACACAAAATTTGTTCAAAGCACAATAATTACAACTGTGACAATGTTTTTAAAAAATTAAAAGAAAAATAACAATAGAATAAAGATCATTGAAGGATCAGTAAGAGGTGGGCTTTAAGGGTGGTGAAATGTGAGGGATCATCCTGGTGAAGCCAAGAGAGGAAATCAATTTCATTGTACTGGGTCGACCTTTTACTTTTAAGTTGCAAGTAAGTGGGGAAAAAATGAGGCCTATCAGTAAACACATCAAAATTGAAAACATATTATTTAGACGTACGTACGTACATCAAAACAAATCAAAGGGAAAAAATAATAAAATATTTTAGGGTCAGTCAGTCAAGGCAAAAGCGAAAGATGACCTTGCAAGAAGTGAACATTTGTTTCCTTATGAATCATATAGTCTAAAGTGACCATTTTTTTTTAACTAGGTAACTCTAACTTAGCCCTGTGTGTAATTAAAGAGGGCAAAAAAGTAGTCCCCTAAATTCGAGGGGGAAGAAGATATTGAACATCGAAAGACAGAAGAAGAATCTTCACCCCCAAATGAGAGGGTTGGACAGAAACGAAAGTGGGTGAAATTTCGTAAGAATTGAACTTTGGAAAAGTGATTAATAAAAGGAATTACATTTTTCCAAGACGGAAAAAAACAAAAGTAAACAAATGAAATTTAATTTTAGGTATCAGATTGAGCAGGACAATCTTTGACACGGCGAACGTCACAGGATGTGTATCGAAGACACCAGACGCCACCAGTTTATCGTGTATTCTACGTTCTTCGAGATTACAACCAGTTTTTGGCGGAACGCAGGAGGCAACACACATTTGCTTTATTATTGTCGTTAAAAGCCCGAGAATTGACTAATAAATAATCACCTAGCTCCATTCAAACAAAGATTTGTTTACTTTACAAAACGACATTGTTACAACTCGGCGGAATTATCTCCCGTTTATTATTGTAATTAATCACGGGAATTATCTCGAAGACAGTCGCTCCTTATGTAATCCCGGAGCAGGAAAGAGAGAGAGAGAGAGAGAGAGAAAACTCAGCCATTGATTGTTTTAGTAAAATGCGGATGTGTATACTGGTTTAATGTGCAATAAATTAATCAAATGGCTGACAGTTATTTTGTGCGCGCACACACAACTTAATTTGTTTTTTGCTTCGGAATTTTGCGTCACAAATTTTTTTCCCAAAATATTTTGCACTTCCAAAATTGATAAATGGCATTTGGTCTACTTGGTGGCGCGTGGAAAATTTATGTGCGAAATGAAAGTCACAAAAAATGTAAACACGAATAAAAAAAGTTTGGATTGCCTCAAGGATTCGTACATACCGGGTGATTGTAAATAAAACAGCAGCTAGCCTATTATAGAGATATTTAAATAAGCTTTTTTTGTTTTGATTGACACAATCTAACACCGCGTTCTACCTATATTTCTAAGCGAAAGTTCCCTAGGTTTTGCTAGGTCATCTATTTTCAATAATTTTACATTTAAAAGACAGACACTTATCAGTGAATAAAAATAAAATTACCATTATTATTAATCACAGCAAAAAGAAAATTCTTTCGTTTCTGAACGGTTTTGGATGCACACGCACCTTCGACGTGCTATTTCTGAACGAACCCAGTTTTAAACTTCGTACTGGAAATCGTACTGCAAATCAAAAAAGCGTTTGATATTCGGACCATTCGATTAAAAAGGGGGCTCTTGTCTATATCTCGGGGAAACATTTCAGAAAATATACGATTATCACCAGATGGCGCCACTTTACATTATTTTTTCTTCTGTTTTTAATTTATTTATCTTTATAATTTGTGTACTGTTTTTAGGAGATTTTTAGGCCATCAAGAAATGCTCACCTGGGTTGCCAGTCAGCTGAATTATTTTTCCTTTTCCTCTTTGCAAAAAACTCTTGTTTTCACCTTAAATTTCTCACTAAAACGTAAAAGATATTTTTAATGATATTTATTTATTAGGACATTCAATTGTTTTTCACGGCAAACTTAAAATAAGAATACAATTTTCCTTTGGAAAGTTTTCCATTATTTATTAAAATAGAATCAATTTCAAGATTTCATTTAAAGAATCGCTTTTAATATTTGTCCTATTTAAATTAATTTCAACGAAATTACTTAAAAAATATATATGTATGCATATTATTCCATTTCTGAACGGTTTTGAATGCACACTTACACTCGATGTGTTATTTCTGAACGAACCTACTTCTAACTTTGTAGTGGAAATGTGTTCGTTTAAAAAGGGGTCATATCTACAGGGTGTTTCAGTGATGATGCACCAAACGGGGAAACGTTTCTGACATTATTTGGAACAAAATATTTTAATACAATTTTGCAATCGGAGCAACTTGAAATTTGCATTATTTTGAGTCAATGTTTTTATAAATACCGTAGCGATTTAAATTTCTGCCGCCGTGAAACAAGACGAGCGATTTAAATTGTTTTATGAATGGCACGCGGCTGCAAGAAGACAGTAAATATCTATCGTAAACGAAAAAATTTATGAAAGGCTTTTAAGTTGTTAGGAAATTCAATTGTTTTTCACGGCAACCTTAGAATAAAAATACATTTTTTTTATTTATCCAATTACTTGACATCCGCACTGTCAAACTGATAGTATGTATGTTGGCATCACTGCACATCACTGTGACATTTCCTTATTTCCTGTTTTATTTAACAGTGTCTGTAAAAATAAACGAGATATGCGCGATTGATGAAAAATCGAAAATGTCAACTTTTGCTTATAACTCGAAAACAAAAGAAGATAGCCAATTTTTGTGTACACTATCGACTTTATCTCTAAAAAAGAGATCGAGACTTGGCCACTAGTTTTTTTTCTTATAGTTCTTATAGTTCTTATCTCTTATAGTTACATAAAAGACATCGAAATTGATCCACCCTGTACATATTATAGCTTTTGAATTACATGCACTGAGAAAAATAATGAGTTAGTTCAACTCAAAACACATTAAATCAACTTCAATTTCAGGTTGTATATAAACAATTCCATGAAGGCTTTGTATCAAACCATTGAAAAATGTTGAAAAAATATGTTAGCACAACATAAAATATGCGTTCAATTAAAAGCTAATGATGTTTTATTTAACTCGGTGCAAAGTTACAGTAATGTGAAAAACTATTTTAAAATAGTCACAAATATTTTTAGATCAATTCAATATGTTGTTATAACAATGTAATCTAAATTTGAGTCAAAGAAAAGAAAATATATGACCAACACTTTAATTGAGTTGAAGTAACAATTTTTTTACATAAGATTAACATTTTATGCCTTTTGTTTCAATACGTTTTGCTTTTTGATTTAACAGCATCATTAAATCAAAGAATGTGCTGTAAACATTGTCGCAGCATTTTGCGATGCTGCCAAAGTAAGGTGGTAAACCCTTCAACGTGCCCTTCAACCTTTGGTGAGGTGCAAGAAGAGCTGAAAAACAAACTTCTCAACGAATTTTATAAAGTCGGACACATTCGAAATATGAATGACTTTTATTCATTTAAGAAACGATGTCCAACAACAAGGTTACTTATGCTGGGTCAGGCAGTAAATATACGTGAAGTTTTAGCAGGCGCCATCTGTAACTCGATAGCAAGAATTTCAATATCTGTTCTGAACCGTTCAAAATCTTATCGAGTATGAGCAGTGCACAAAATTGGATATAAATTTCATACTGCGCATGATTTGAACGGTTCAGAACTTGAAATTCTGTCAAATGAAACAGACCTAATTACATCGTTCAGTCAAATGTAATAGTTTAACATTTTCTTGGTGTTATTTCAACAATTTCCAAGATGTTTAGTTAATAACTGTTGAAACAAGTAAATTTTAATTAAGTCAACGCACAAAAAGTTGTTGACTTAACTATTTCATTTTTCTCAGTGCACAAATTATTCGGGATTGGGAGCATTAATTCAACTTCAGAAATGTTAAATTAATATAAATCATTCAACACAAATTTCAACGTTAATTCGATCACCAGAAATTGTAATTTAATTTATTTTTTCTTTGGATTGAAAACAGAAATGGTTAATATTACTTAAAAATTAACATTTAATCCTGGTTCTTCCAACATTATGATTTTTGTGTGTCACCTACGTCACATGTTGAACGAAACCAAAGTATTAACAAAAAATGTATTATTGACTAGAAGAACATGTAATGTTATTTCTACGTTTCTTTGCTGTATTTTAACGTATTTTATGTTGTTTCAACTTCAAAGCGCCAACACTCCAAATATTGTAAATTTAACATTTTCATTTCTCTCAATGTGGAATTTTATAACTTAAAAACTGTTTATTACTCCTTTAAACACTTAGAAATAATTCACCTAACGTCCTAACCTAACCAAGGCAGTATGTACCTACTGTATAGGCAACAAACAAAATTTCATTGTTGGAAACGTTTTCTGGGACAGACTGTATAGCACATACTGGCAGTGGTTTTTTCAACAAAAGGATAATTAAATAACAAAAGAAAGCAGTTATAAAATAATACTATGTATAATAAATTTATAAAATGAAAATTTTTTAGGATATTCAGCGTTTTCAATTGTTGCTTCGGTTTAAAAAATGTAAATCTCAGTTCTTTCTCCACTTTTTCTGTGTGTGATATTTGTGTTTCTATTTTCTAGGGAAATGTTCAAATGAAATGTTTCGGTTGAAAAAGTTCGTTTACCTGTAATCTTGATCGTCAATGGCGTCATACAAGACGGAAGCCAAATAAACTTCGGTGTTGGTCCTTCCTCGGTATATACTCATTTTGTCTCTTGTTTATTTTAAGTAACGAACCCACGTGGAGTTTGTCACACTCTTCGAGTTTCCTACCAACCTCGACTACACCACACACAAGACTACTATATCACTACTGCATGTAATCATCCGAATGAAATTGTTTCTGTAGTAAACAGTAGTGCGTTACGTGGCGCAAGCGCAAAACTGATTTTTAGACTAAACAAAAGTCAGTAGTTTAACACTCAGCTATGTATATAAAATATTTATTTACAAAAGTAAGTATTTAGTGGTCGTACACATACAAAGTTATGTTATTTTGGGTCATTCAAAGCACGTGCGATATTTCGAAAACGTCATGAATCAAAAAAATAGCGCTTAAATTTCACTCGTCAATTTTCGCTAAAGTAAATTAAAAATAGAATTTAATCGAGAGCTTTTAGTTACATAATTAAGCTTCAAGTTAAATAATTTAATTTAAAAAAAAAACGAGGCTATTTATTTACTAGCGTTCCGTATATATTATTTATTTAGAAAAGGAAAAGAGAAGTTCTTGCTATCTTTTGCAGTTAAATTAATTCATAATTAAATATAACATTTTAATCAAACAGAAAATAGTCCCAGAAAATAGTCTACATGTGCTGCCATCTATACGTCATTAAGTAAACATCCATCATTGGAAAAATGATTACAGGAACCTGTAATTATTTTTGGAGGCAGCTAAACGATTGTAGTCACTAAAGTTGTAAATTAAAAAGTGGTTATTAATTTCTACGAACTTTTGGAAAAAAATAATGAAAAATAAAATTTGATCTACGGCTTCCTATTAAAGAGTGAAACACGAAAGGCTGCTTGTTTACTTTGACGTCTTTGACCAAAGAATAGAGAGTAGAAAAAAGGAAAGTATCATTACCAACACAGAGAATAAAACGACTAATTTGTCGTTAGTTAACACCTGAGATATTATGGGCGCTACTGGTGCTAATATTTACGCTCAATGTAAGAAAACAAAGCTTATAAGAATTAATTTATTCTGAAAATAAAGTAAAAGGTATCAAATAAGAATGTACTATAATATTACATCATTGTGCACGTTAAGTTTTATAAATACTTTCATAGGCAATCTTAAGTAAAAATTGAAAATTACGATTTTCTTGTAACTCTGTCAACTCTGAATTCTCTGTGAGAATATCTAAGGGAGGCAGCAGTAACTGTGCGTCTGCCCCTAAAATCAGAGCCAACTCGGCTAATCTATAAAACAATTTGTTTTGCAAAATCTCCATCGGACAGTCCAGGTTCTTCTCGTTCCAGCTATCTCTCAGTATTGCAGCTCGCCAGATTTTCAATTTTAATTCGTTCGCCAACTCACTATCACTGATGTACACTAGAAGATCCAGAGCTTTCTTAAATTCCATCTCGGTGGCATCTTTATATTCAGGACACGTATACAAATGTATCAATTCTTTTGGGGGTACGACACGTGGATTAACAGTGTCATAGCCAAATTGCTGCAGGACATAGTCGGGT
Organism: Dorcus parallelipipedus; assembly: GCA_958336345.1. NCBI lineage: Eukaryota > Metazoa > Arthropoda > Insecta > Coleoptera > Lucanidae > Dorcus > Dorcus parallelipipedus. The sequence continues at coordinate 38,963,800 of OY284479.1, read as the reverse complement.
ACTTCTTCTTGGAATATTATGAGCTCCAAATTAGAATTAACAGTTTCAATGAACTCGTCAGTATCTTTTGTACCTGATGCAGCTAATCTACCCAGTTTACTTAAACTAAACATTGTTTTTTGTCTTCTGACTGACTCAGACTCTTGAGTGGCAAGACCATACAGTGTTTCAGCAGCATTATCATAATTTTTATGGAAGACATCCTGCATCCATGATAAAGACGGGTGATCAGAGAGAAAATTTGTAAACTTATTTACATTTTTGCTTCGCCCCACTGTTTTGTACCTATTGATCAACTTGCCCTGTTTATTCTCTTGTAAATACCACGAGTAGACATACTCGGAAAAACCTTCGCCACTAAAACGCTCCAAGTATTCATCCAAACGTTGTTGATTATCAGTCGATTCACACATGGAAACTAGAGTCTCAAAATCTAGGTACTTTTCAGCCAACAAGGCCGCCCGATCCCATTCTTTATTGGCAACTGAAAATTCAGTATAAAGATTAAACATTGTTCGGACAAGCATCAGTAAATTCTTACCCAACGGACAGATAAGTTTATGTCTGTCAGTTTGATACTGCTTTAATAAAATAGCTTCCTGCTCAGTACCTTTAATGCTTTCCAAGTGACTTTTGTAACCATCAAGGATTAGATCTGTTAAAAATACAAACTGATCGTACAAGATGTTGCTTAAATTCAAATCTGAAGTGTACTTCAAACCGTAATTGTAAGTCAGCGAGTGCTGCAAAATTAAAGAAAGTTTTGAAAGAAAAATTAACGTTAAACAAATACTTACTTGTTGCAAGAGTGTGTTGTGTAATCCTTCCGAACCTGTTGCCGTGGTCCACGGTAGATACTCCGGGGCCAAAGTTACTGCGGCTGCAGATGGGACAAAATTCTCAGCGTTTGCCTGACGGTACCGTATGACTTCTTTAAAAACCACCTGGGAAGGCAATCGCATAAATAAAGTGAGGCTTTTGGTCGATTACTTACAAGAAGTATATCGTTGCATTCGCTGATGGTATTGGCAATCTTGCTCGGGTTGAGATCTGAATTTGCAACATCTTCACAATAATTAACCAACTCTTGTAAACCACGGTGTATTTGAGTGACTTCCCTATAAAACACATCTTGATTCGTGAGACCACTTTCTGGATCAATTACAGTTTCATCAACTGACTTCTCTATTGCTTTTTCTAATAGATCAGTTACTTGAATGCTTTTTAAACTTATTGCCATTATAAGCTTTTCCGGTTGTTCTCCTGCACATAAGTAATTTTTTAACTATTACTTTTCAATACTAGACAAATCTTTTCCTTATTACATTGTGAATATTTACCTAATATATGAATTGTGCACAAGACTGTATCTCGCACAGTTACTGCAGTCAATTGATTCCAAAGCTGAGTCTCTTTCAGAAAGTTATAAAAAATTGATAGTGCCTTCTGTTTGTCGTGAAGTTGTTGTAAAACCTGCATCGAATAGGAACTTCCTATTCCAGCTTGATTATTATGGCTCCAGCGAGGATCACTGGCCGGAGCATCATCTAGGAGATCTTCACACACCTTTACTACAGCCTTGTCTAACGCAGAGTCGACGGTAGCAATTGGAGTGCTTTCAGAGAAGAATAATTCTTGCAAGATATTGTTACACATAAACTAAAAAAAATAATACATTATTTTTTCGACTTTATAAGCATCATATTTTGTTTTTATGATTTAAATAATTTTTTCTACTGTGTATAAATACAAACAGTATAATTCAAGTCTGACTGAATTTTGAGATAGCTTTGAATAATTTATTAAAACTTACCTGTTGATTCTGGACGTGAAAAATAAAAGCGGCTTTTAATTGTTTGACGATATCTTTAAAGGACGAACACATCTCTTCGGGGTTTAAATTATATAAAGTGAGATTTCCAATGGTAGATTCGTTCAAAGTTGTTTCTAAAGGTGTACCGATAGAAGCCATGCTTGTGTTCAAATCTGGAGCAAATTCGTTAGTGCATATCGCCACTAAGCCATGGTTTCTTGAGAAGAAAATCGGTGTATTAACACAAACGGATCCACCTAGGTTGAAGCAAATTTTTTAAATTCGATAACATACAGCGAATCGTGATTTACCAAGCAGAAAATCTTGAGGTGAATTAAATTCTAAAACATCTGGATCTTCTTGCGGCTTAATAATTGTGATGGTCCTCTGATTATAAATGTACGCATTTGTTCCGCACAATAAAAATCTATATGTCAAGCAATCATTAGGACTATCATCGCGGTAGAGACCTGTCATTTTAAGGACTAAAAAGTCACGGAAACTACTCGGAGGCTGACTTGAATTTGCCTGGATGCACACCATCGCGTAATGTACCTGAGGTGAGAGGTGCATATTTACTGCGGCAGCTAGCAGGATAACATTGTCTTTTTCTAACTGAATGTCAAGCAACCAAGTGTCAGTATCAGACTGATCGCCGCCACAGTTCTCCCATACAGTTCCGAAAAAGCCCTCACAGACTAGTCGGTTTAATTCAGCCACGAAAATTAGATGCTCCGATTCATTAAGCGACAACTTCCATTTTTGAAGGGAATGTCCTGCTAGGACAAATATAATCCAGGAATCTTCTGTTAGCGGAACACTTAAAACTCTCACTAGTCTCTAGAACACATAAAGTATATTTTTATCAGTACTGTAACAGTACCACAGATATGTGGTACAATAATGTGGTTAAAATTTTTGCACTTATTTTAAAAGCAGCCTGTATATTTTTCTATTCACTGCAATACCTCTCATTATATAAAAAGTAATGTGCATTTAGTATAAAATTTTAAAACCTAGGTACCATTTAAATAAGTACATACCGTTTCTGCAGACTGCTCTGATGAAATTGGCCCAAATATAAGTGAAGACATTCTTTTGCTAATGCCTCCGAGCCAACCGGAAGGTGTCTTTAAAGTATGACAACTTAATAAATGTCTTCCTCCACTAAACTGTGGTTGTACTAACACCACCGTACAAGTAGTGGTTGCTAATATACATCCTAATCCTTCGATATCCGTTAGGCTATCACATTCTTGACCTTGTAAATCCACACATTGCTCTATTGAAACTCCCTCATGTGCAACTGCTGGCCAATATCGTACAACTCCCTCTGGGGAAACAGCAATACATGCTGGTGTGTGTGCTCCATTCGATAGAAAAACAGACACTAATTCTGCACGGTGTGCCAAATCGCTCTGAGGTAGTTGTAATTCATAACATTGATTGCTTAAAGTTGATTTGCGTTGGGGTGTTCCCAATTGTATCGGGCTTTGACGGTATTGCCAAACTAGTAATCTCCTACCACAAACTATCCAAGCATAACCACACTCGGAAATGCGCGCAGAAACGACTGCGTTTCCTGCAAATTATGTAATTGCACACAAATAAAAAAATTTGGACTTATAAATTACGTTCAGCAAATGTGAGAGCTTCCGTAACGAGAACTGGTAGAGGCTGACCGAATCTTTCCATATAATTGTTTTGTGATTTTAGGATTATCTGATTTACGGACTGTGTTGATTTCCCGGATACACTGAATCTCCTATAACATTTTTACTGTAACAGTGTATTATTAACTGTTGTTCTATAATTAATTGGTTGTTCATTTAATTAGGTGATAAAGACAATATGAAAAGTTGAAATGTAGAACGACGATCATAAATGCAAAGAAAGTAATAATTCAAAAGAGAGAGTGAGGTTAGAATACACTTACGATGATTTCCGAAATGCCGGTGGGGCAATGGCTCTTTTCGCTGAAATATTTTGACGAGATTTTGGTGAAAATGGGCTTCGGTTTCCCAGCAACGAACTGTTGAAACTTCTATCCATTTTAATATTGTGTTTTTATATTTACTATGCATGCGCCTACTACGAAATTTAAAATCCTCAAACCTCGAAATGTTTCATTTTGCCACTGCCCTGAAGCTGAACCACTGAACCCATAACCTGTCAGCGGACCGTTATTTAACCGTCATCAGCGAATTTGAAAATTTGAATTCGGAGCATCGCCATGGAGACGAGACGCTTTCTTTTTACGTCGTGGAGCAGCTCAGAACAACTCCGAACGCTCCGCTTTTCTTTCTTTTTATGAAGATTTTGAAAGTTTGATGCCCGTATGCATAGACAAATCTCAAAGTAGACTTAAGGAAAAAGTGCATCGTTGCCAATCGTCCAGTATAGTATTCCTCAACCATGTTCCCAAAATTCCTCAATTTTCCTCACAGTTCATCGCGGTTTATACTGTGACAGACGTGACAGTTCATGTGATACTAGGGAGTTTTTGGAAGACATTATGATAAAAATACCGTAACGTTAAAGGCCATTGTTGCTCAGCAACCCTATAGATTTAGCCAATCAGAAATCGAATTTTAACGTTACGGTATTTTTATTGTGATGTATTCCAAAAGCTCCCTACTGATATTAGAAATTTATGATAATTGGAGCAGCATATACCGGTTAATCTATTTTCTCACTCTTATGTGCATCGAAACGCAGTCGTTCTCTTTCTTTTCTACATGAACCTTTACCGGTCCAATTATCATAAATGTCTATTGCTTGTCGTTTAAAATAAATTTTAATATTATTGACATCAATTTGTCAAAATTCAAGTATTGTTGCGCGAGGCGTACTCAACTTCTACAAAAATGACAGCGTTGTCTTATTTTTAAATCAAATGTTTTTAGACGAAAATAATCTATTAATAACAGACTTTCGATAGTGTAAAAACAAAAAGGGACATATTTTTTGTTTGGCCATAATTAAATCTTAAACTTTAGCTCCGCGTACACCAGGACGATCGCTTCGTTTTTCTTAAAAATGACAGCGTTGTCTTATTTTTAAATCAAATATTTTTAGACGAAAATAATCTATTACTAACGGGCTTTCGATAGTGTAAAAACAAAAAGGGACATATTTTTTGTTCGGCCATAAAAAAATCTTAAACTTTAATTCCGCATATGCCGACGCGCGCTTCGTTTTTCTCAAAAATGACAGCGTTGTCTTATTTTTAAATCAAATATTTTTAGACGAAAATAATCTATTACTAACGGGCTGTCGATAGTGTAAAAACAAAAAGGGACATATTTTTTGTTCGGCCATAAAAAAATCTTAAACTTTAATTCCGCATATGCCGACGCGCGCTTCGTTTTTCTCAAAAATGACAGCGTTGTCTTATTTTTAAATCAAATATTTTTAGACGAAAATAATCTATTACTAACGGGCTCTCGATAGTGTAAAAACAAAAAGGGACATATTTTTTGTTCGCGCGTTCAACGATAAACTGTTCATAAACAGCACTTACATATAGTTTAGTGTAGGAAGGGTCTGGGGTGAAAGTAGAAAACCTTTCCCCGTTTTAACCCTTCTTACTTCGGTAGTGTAATTTTAGCAAGAAATCTAACTAAACATGTAAACCAAAATCAAATTGAGAAAATAAAAAAAAAGAAACTAAAAATAACGGAGTTTGCTGCCACCACCGGAGTTTTAAGGGAATTCCGGACCCTATTCTACTTAATTAAATTACATGGCCTATTGATATCTCTTTGGAAGTAGGTTCTTTCGGACTGGAACTGTGCAAGCGCGCATTATATCCGCAAACTACTCTACTAGAAATAAAAGTCAACTGTGTGCTTAAAATAGGGTATATTGAACTAATTTTTCATACGATCAAAACAGTAGTACATGAAGATTCCTATCTTTTGGAGAGTAGAACGCAGAAGCAGAGAAAGCAGGGGAAGGAGCTCCAGGCGAAGGTGTTTCTTCTACACCTTTCTTTTCCCCCACACCAAAATATTAAAAGGAAAACTCTTGCGTAAAAACGGGTTGCGATTGAATTTAACTTAAGTTTAAAATTAATGAACTTTAATCACAAAAATTGATTTTTCATTTAAAGATCAGGTACGTTCGTTGAAGATATTCGTTAGGTGATTTAACGGTAATAAATTTTATTAATCACTAGTGTTTAAATTTTGAGAAAAAGCAAACTTTCTGTTTGCAGAAAAGGTTGAATGAAGACTAAAGATTTTGACTTCTTCTCTGACCGCGACAACCCCTTTGTTTATATTAGAATTTCGCGCAATTGATGCAATGTGCTGCCACCTACCTAAATTCCCCTTTTGATCCCGTTCATTTAAGTCACTCAAGTAACTTAAGTTGCCTATCTACAGGGTAGTAATTAGATAATTTTAAAATCTGATTGATCATTTTCTAACGCGCGGAGTTATAATCGCACGTGTCGATTGGTAATTATGCTAATATTTATCTTAGACATATCTGACTTTCCACTTAAGTTAATTGCTAATGCCGAAATCGTTTCTTTTCGCGCTTGTACTTTTATAGATTATTTATTATATTGGAACCGTCTGGAATACCACTCATGTTAATGACAACATGTTTAGACTGGGGATTTCTTTTTCGATATTGGCAAGTCATTTTGAACGTCGAATTCTTGCGTATAATTATGAAAAAGAATTAATACCTTCATTCTGATTTTCTGGCTGCTTACATTAGCGAGCTTAGGGGCTTTAAACAGCACTTACAATTTGCAAATAAACTCTGTAAATACAAGTAAATAGGCGTGATTCAATTTTATTATATGACATACATACACAAAACAAATGCCGATTGAGAAAAGACTTTTGCAATAAAGTTAAAATTAAAAATTTACTTGTTTCAGAATTTTGCAAAAAAACATACCTAATGCCCGCGTTCAAGCTTAAATATGTGGAAAAATTTCAATTCAATCAAATCACTGTATAATTTCTTTTATTAAAATTTCTACTACATTACAAGGCAGAATTATTTGAAATTTAATTTTTTTTCATGTACCTATTTGTAGTTTTCATTGAAAGATTTGATTCTTAATTTTTTTAAATTAAAAACAGCCTTCTTGCAACACTAATAAAATTTACAGCAAAAACTTATACATACTTTTATGAAAAACAAAACGAGTGTTATTCAAATAATCCGTCAAAATCGGAGAGTTGAATCTGATCCGAGTGTTGACACCAGCTTCTGTGTAATTCATATTGGTGAAACGCATACTTGGTGTTAACACTGGATTTAATCCGAGTGCTGGTGTCAATCCGCGTTGGTGAAATCGGGCATAAGAGAAGTAAGTTTAGCCTTAATATAGGGATCATGCACATGCGAAGCCAGCGCCACCAATGACCATATTCTGCATTAGTGGTATGAAAATACGAGTTGTTTCAAATTATTAGTGTACATTTGAACTTGAATATTGTAATATATTTCAATACCAGGAAGCTCAAGTATTATGTACTACAATCGTAAATTGTCATAAGAGTGATATTATTCCCATGCAGTGGGTCTCAAGAAATATTTTCATATCACTAATTCACAAATCACCACGCCAGGCGGCGCTGAATGCAGAGATGTGCATGGCGCCTATAATATTCATACAAATGTATATTTATGTGATGTCCTTTTTTTCTTTTGTAGGGCACATCCTCAAAACCGAAAAAAATTTATATGACTGGTACGCCCGAGTTTGAAGAGGTCATCAAAATGCCTGGATTTGTCGACAAGACGTTATACATTAAGGATTTTCTTGAGATGGGAAAAGTTGTGATAATTGTAACGGCACCCAGAAGATTTTTTAAATCGACTAATTTAGACATGGTTAAACAATTCTTATCAGGAAACGAAACACCTTTTAAAGAAAACAATTTAAAAATATATAGAGAGGAAAGGCAATTTTTCGAAGAAAATTGTAAAACAAATCCTGTGCTCTATGTAGACATGAAGTCGGTTAGTGGCTACACTTGTGAAGGCGTCCTTGAATCTCTACAGCGTATCATTAGAATAGCATACGATGATCATCATAAGGTTCTAATAAAACGTGACGGACAAAAGTATGCTTGGTCAAATGACAAATTAGAAGATGTGAATATCACTGTAGAAGAATTTGTAATGTATTGGAAAGGTCGTGAAAAGCTTACTGAAAGTGATCTAATATGGGCACTTAAGTACTTATCTCAATGTTTGCATGTGCATTATAACAAACTTGTCTATGTACTCATAGACGAGTATGATGCGCCAATAATGAAGATGTTACTGAGGGAGCCAAACGTAAATGAAGATGTTGTAGATTATACCATTAATCTAATAAGTAGAATTACGTCTCATTTGTTGAAATCTAATGAGCATCTGCAGAGTGGGTTAATTCATGCGTGTACCCAATTAGGATCGGTGTTATCTCCAAACAATATTTTTATGTATGAATTCTTAAAAACATCGAAATTTGTGCCATATTTTGGATTAACTGCTGCTGAAGTGGAAGATCTGTTTGCCTGAGATGACCGTGCAGTTTATAGAGATGATGAACAAATACGAGAATGGTATAACGGGTTTCAAGTTCCAAACGCAAATGAGCCCACTCGCATTTATTCTGGCTGGTCTAACTTTTTTGTACAGTTTTCAGTGCTTGCTTCCAAGTACAAGCACTGAAAACTGTACAGAAAAGTTCGAAAGTTACTGGATTCAATTGGGAAGCATAACAAATTTGCAAGATCTCTTTGCATCATCTAAAATTCGACAACGAATTGAAGAACTTATAAATGGTGAAGAGGTTGAAATAGAGACGGTCAGAAAAATGTCGATAAAGAATGTGAAGACATTAAAATCATTACTTAAAAATGACTTTAATTATATAACACCTGAAGACGTTGATCTGTTTCTCCAGTTTTTAGCAGAAAACGGGTATTTAAATGTGATCAAGTACGAGTTAGGAAAAAGCACTCTAAAGGTACCGAATTTAGAATTGAGAACATGTTTGATATCCAACTGTTATAATGCAGCTTTTTTTGCAAAAAAATATAATCTCCAAAATATTGGACAATATTTACAAGCATTAGAAGATGTACTAATTCAGCTAAATAAGGATGCATTTATTAAGTTTGCAAAAAGTGTGTCTAATTTGTTTGGAGCGAAAATGCCTACTAATGAAGCTGAACTTCATGCCATTTTATTCACTTTTGCATATAACGTCAAAAAATATTCTGTGCACAGTGCAAAAGTGTAAATAGCAAAAAATTATGCACACTTGTAGATTATTGTTATTCCCAGATAAAAATTGAAAAATAAACACTTCAGCAATTGTTAGATAATTTATTTTTATAAAACATTGATAACCTTCTTTATCAATTTTTATCTGGGAATATCAATAATCTACAAGTGTGCATAATTTTTTGCTATTTAATCACAATTTCAATGAACATTTTGCTTCTCCACTACAGTTTGAACGTATTTTGCTCTCCGTCCAATCATTATTTTTTATTTTCCCTGTATTCCAGCCAATTTTTTAAAAGTTTTGTACCTGATTATGGATCTACAAGTCATGCAGAGCTTTTTATAAAGAATAGTTTTTTTTGTGAAATGTAAGATAAACTTGTTCTCCATTTGTATAAAACTTTTTGGGACACACTGTATATCACACTTATTACTATCATTGTAGCTCTGGAAAGTGTCACCAGCGATGATTCACAAACAGACCACTAAGCCTAAATGTTACAGTTGGGATATTTCTTTTCATCCGAGAGAAATCTAATGTAATGATTGTTATTATTTTGTAAAGAATAAATAATTAATTTTTTCTAAGTCGTACTACTTATTGTTCGTTTACTTGACATCCGCACTGTCAAACTAAGGGCCAAATTCAGAAACCTCACTCATACTCAACTCACACTCAAATTTGACGTTTGACATTATTTTAAATTCAGAAATGCTTTTACATTTACTCGTATAATCAAGTTGATGGCCGGTATAGGTATTTCGATCATCTGTGATTTATGATAGAAAGTCAAAGTCATTAAAATGAAAATGAAAGCGTTTCTGAGTTTCAAAACTGTGAGTATGAGTAACAATTGTGAATTTGGCCCTTAAGGCCGTTTTCCATAAGAGCTGCATAGCGGTAAAGTTGTAAAGCGGTGCGACGTACAGGGTGGATCAATTTCGATCTCTCTTATGGACATCTCTGTAACCATAAAGCTGGATTTACATGGAGCGTTGAGCGCGTCAAAACGCCGGGCATATTGTATTCCCATTGGTTAGTGCTCGTTACGTAAAGAGCAGTAGCCAATAAGAGTATAGTACGCCACGCGCTCAACGCTCCATGTAAATCCAGCTTAAGAGATAGAAAAAAACTAGTGGCCAAGTCTCGATCTCTTTTTTAGAGATAGAGTCAATAGACTAAACCAAAATTGGTCATCTTCTTTTGTTTTCGAGTGCAAAAATTGACGTTTTGTTAATGGCGCATATCTCGTTTATTTTTACAGATATTAAACAGCTGTTTGGACATTATTAGGACACTTTTTGGAATACAATTCAGTGGTGTAGTTGGTTTTTGATACTTAATTAAATTTTCTAGTCATATAAACATATATTTTTTTTATGGAAATCATAGTAGAGATTTTTTTCTGTTTCAAAAATAATGCATCGAAAATAATAAAAAAGGCGTTTTATTCTATTAACTGTAAGAAATAAACAAAGTATATATTTTTGAAAACAGAAAAAAAATCTTGTCAACAAATGCTTGACATACTTTGATGTGTTATTATTATTCGTCGACAATCTCATAATTTTAGCGTTATTTTCGTACACGAAAAAATAGCATGATCTACACGTTAGAAAAGTGAATTTCCATGTTCGTGCATAGCCAGCTCCATTAACATTCACTGACGTGTATGTATTGCCGTTTCAATTCGCCTAAAATTCGGTTTCGAGAAAGCATGCCTTGGAGTACTCCCCTCAGCGCTCCCTATTAAAGATACTACAAAACTACTGACAGTAACGTAATGACAACTGCAATTAGTTAAAAACTCACAAGAGGCGCTGAGGGGTGTACCGTCAAAATTTTTAAAAGTCGAATTGAAACGGCCATACATACACGTCAATGAATGTTAATGTAGCTGGCCATGGTTCGTGTAAATTTGATCCACTCGTGAGCTAACGCTCACTCGTGAATTCAAACATTTACACTCACTGGAAAACTGTCACTTTTCTAAACTTGTAAATCAATATATGTACTATTGCTTCATTTGTCTTTTAAGCAACGATTTATTTAAGCATAAATTTGTTATTAAAGCATCAGGAAACAAACATAACAGAGGTGCATTTTATAAAACAGAATTTATGAATAAAGGAAATTTAAGGTTCGGCATTTTTATTGTTTGACACTGACAAATTATAAATTAAAATCGACTAATACAAGGGCCAGGGCTGTGTTCGAGAACAACGCTCTGGAGTGAAAAAGACTCTGAAAGCCGTTCGATAACGTTCAGTTTGTCAGTCAGAGCAATGTATACAAGCGTTCGAAAACTTGTTGGAGTGTCGCTCTAGTATCGCACAAGTTACTCCAAACTAGACCAGAGTAAAAATTAACTGACTTGCGCAGAAAGATTTTAATCGTCTGTTCTGTTTAGTTTGCTTTACTGTACCTTACTTTAGGTTATGTTTTGATATTCAAGTAAAATCAAATATCTGTTTATTGAATGGTTTATTGTAATTAGGTAGCAAAGATGGATAAAGAACAAGTGTTCGAGCTACAAATTTATGATCCTGAAGAAGAAAAAACGTACTCAATCAATTTATTTATTGATTTATTTATTTATTTCACAAAATAAACGATTACTTAATGCCAACGCACTGGCAACAACATTTATACATCTATTGTTGTCCATCGCGAATGTAAAGTATCTAATAAACTAGGGTTATAATTTTATAATAAAAAAGCCTTGTTGATCACACAGTATCGTTCGAAAACAAATAGTCAATCGAGTGTCGCCCGTGATTGCTCTTACCCTCTCCACAAAAATGTAATTGTCACCCTAGTGCGACGTTTTCGAACACAGCCCTGTTAGAAAACTCAGAGCGTTACTCTTGGGTAATATTCTTTCTCTCTCATATTAATCATTTTGTATATTTTGCTTTTCATTTTATTCACTCTGTTGGTATAACTCTTAAGCTAGCATCGCTCGCAGCGAACGGATCATAAAAACTCATTCTTTTCGTTATTTTAAATGTATCTGCATTCACTGCTTCCCATCGGACGGATCGCCTTTTACGATGTGAACGCATAGGCAGGATAAAATCCGATTCGTGCGATGCGTACGATACGGACAAGCGAACGCACAGCCTTATTACTTACTCTCTGTATTTTCGAACACGCCCCAACAGAAATTAGGTGCACGCGATTTCTTTTACAAGCCACCGCACCGTACAGTAGCGGATAATAAAATTCGGGCACGTCATTTGCACAATATAAACCTCACTTTAACATTTTTTATGTTTAATGCATGTTTAATTCAAATTTCATTCATTTATTTTGACAGAAATATAACCTCAATAAGAGCCTGCTTTATCAAATTTGTCGAAATACGCACGACATGTGAAATTCTTGCCCGGATTTTATTGTCCGCTACTGTACATATTACTTTTATATGTTTTGGTAGAATATTAATAAATTATCGCAGTTTGGATTTTATTTTAATTTTTATTCTTGTCATTTTTTCTGCAGAAGTTGGACCCTTACACACTTTGTTTTCACAATTTAGTAAATTCACTGCACTTGTTTGATAATAATGATGTATACAAGAAACAAGTATGTACTAATCTAATAATTTTGTAATACGAATTTTCTAAAATTCGTTGGGAACTATAATTTGGTTTATTTATTCATTTTTGTGAAATAAATAAATTTCCAAATTAAATTATATACGAACAGATCTAGTTGTATTTAATTACCGCAGCCATCTTACAAAAGCGTGCTGAGTTGTGCTGGTAACAGACTTCTGTGTCGGTTGAACGCAGCTGACACAGGTTAAATTTTTAGGTTAGAAGTTAAGAAACCTAGTGGCAATCACAGCTACTGCTATTATCTTACAGAAGCGCGTCGCTTGCGGTTTTTTATTTTCATTGGAACTACGGAACTCAGCAGTCATTAAATCAGCACGGCAACTGCTGAGTCGGCTGAATGCAACTAATGACAAATGCAACCTCACTTAAAACGCTGATGAGATGGCTCTGAGTGGTGAACTAACTGAAACGACATTACTCACTTTAAACTGATTCGACTGATTAGTAATAGCCATAACGAACGGTCGATCGATTATAATTGGCGAATCCGAGTGGACTTCAGGCTGCCCCCATCCAACTCCTTTTTGATAGGAATTGTTGACGAGGGCATTCTGTCTGTACTGAACTAACATCCTGAAAGCGATGTAGCAATCTTTGTCGTAGAACGGGCAATCTTGGAAGTTAAGGGTTCAGGGTTGGGACGTAGATAATGAGACGTATAAATACTTATTAATTACGCGTAGATTTTGTAATTATCTACGTCGTAAAAAAATGAATTAACTACTGTAAAAACTACGTTGCTTTCCATTTCTTCATATTCAGGTTATAATTAATTATTTATACACAATATAATATCTATTTCGATGTAAAATGGATAAAATGGTTGAATACAAGCATTAAAAAACTTCAGAAACTAGAAATACGTCAAATAAACATTCAGTTTTGAGGTTAGAAATGTGACATTTCACATAAACTACGTCGTGTAAAAATTACATTTAATTACATAAAAATTACGTCTAGACGTAATGTAATGTGGAAAATATTTTCTACACGTAGTTTTCCCAACTATGGTTACATTGTTCAAAGTAAAGGTTGACTTTGGCTTAAGTCAATTTCTCTGTGCATACGGGCATGAATGTGGTTTGAAGCTCTAAAGTGATTCCCCCTGCCCCTTGCATACCACCATGTACGAAATTCGTCTATGAAGCACTTATATTTTTTGTGCCTTCTTTTAGAGATTGTCACTGTTTATTTTTGTTACGAACGAAACGACGAAACTATAATTTGAATATGTATGAAATAGTTACGCTAGTGCGCGCGTGATTTGTATTGTCATCTTTGGGTTAATAAGCAAACTTTTATTGACCGCTCATTTACAGGAACCTGTAATTATTTTGAACTAAAATGCATTTTTCATTTTCACGTTTATTTAACCATAAAACATACTTGCGGTTGTATTTATCTAATATCTATATTTCTTTATGTCTTCCCTGCATTTACTTACTTATTTCCAACTTTTTTTTTTAAATTTTTAAAAAATTTTATTTCTTAAAGTCCTAAATCATAAGAGAGTATAGATGATTATCTAGAAAGCAAAATTTTGTTTCTTCACATTCTTGAAAACAATCAGAAATAATATCCATTTGTTTTCATTGTTACCACAGAAAAGTGAATCTTTGCTTTTGATGATTCATCATTTTTTTAATATCGTTTGTTGGAAGTTGGAAAACAGTTGGAGATAGAGAATAACACTTTTCGTTCTTTAATAATATGATGATGAAGAAGACGAAGACTACAAATAGTTTTTACTGCCCTTTATCAGTATCAAGAAAATCGCATGCAATCATGCTGGTTTAAATTCAGTTCACAGAAAAGTAGCTCTCCCAAGGAGACTAAAGAAGAAAGTATCACCCCCACTATGATACATATTCGCTATTGTAATGTAAGTAATTGATTTTTAGTTTTCCATCAGTTGTAACTTAATCACACTAAACAGTCAAGTGAGCTTCAAATTTAAAATTAAATAAATTTCCACCATTAATAAAGTGTTATTTAAATATTATTTCCAAGTTTGTACATAAAATTTAAAAATCGAATTAAAAAAAATTACTGCCAGTCTAATTCCGAAAAAATATCTTCACTGGGCAACTTCAACTGCTCATAACGCTGTTGGGTCTTCGCCCAGACATTTTTCTTCGATTTTGCTCCACCTCCCGCAACCTCGACGTTCACCGGAGTACTACCCATCCCAGATGTTCCTGGATTAGACACTGGTTTGATCTAAAATGTATATGAATACAAAATGAACAAAACTTCTGAACTGCATACCGGTTCTAACAACCCGACGCCATCTTTACCAAGTGCTTGACCTTCGGCCCAGCCCAGTTTTGATAATAATTTAAATCCTTTGTTCTCAGAACTTATAGATCTGGTTTCATGTAACAAAAGAAACAACTAATTAGTTCACGGCAGCAATATTAATAAACACAACGTTACTTACTGATCTAACGAAGCAACTTGCGTCTTCTCGTGTTCGTTTTGACTACCAATTGTTTCCCTGCGTGCCTGCGCTCGATCCGTATACCCCGAAGCTAAATTAGCGCCGGAGTAATCGTTTTGGTGCACCCCAAATTTCTTTCGCAGATTTTTCAGTTGCAACTTGTGCTGTTGAATTTTAGTCATTGGCTTTGCGATGTCTCTCGCATCTTGTTTGGTCTGGATCAAGCCTGGCTCGCACAGGCCGCAAGTCTGATTGCCGGAGTGCACGTGGCAAAGAAGTACGCTTGCGCCGATTTGTATCCGACTTCCGTGCAGGACTTCCAGTGCCTTGCTCTCTTGTTTAGAGGCAGCCATTCTTTTTCCATTCAACAGAGTCCCGTTCCTGGAGCCCAAATCGACGGCCACGTACTTGCCGGCTTCGTTGTCGAAAACGAACTTCAAGTGATGCTTGCTTACGTTTATATCACGAATTAGAATGTCATGGTCACCCTCTCGTCCTATCGTTGCACCTTTGAATGTCACGATGTACAAAGAACCGACTTTTAAGCTGGGAACGGTTGTTTCTTCGACTATTATCCGCATGCACGGGGGCCAAAGCTTCGATATATCTGCAAATGATGGGGAATAATTAATTTATTGAATGTTGTACAATTAACACGCAGTAATTAATAAAGAAAAATGTAAATGTACCAGATGACTCATCAAAATCGTCATCGGAACTTCCAGACTTAAACCTTAGCCTGCTACAACTGCTATCCGAACATTCACCTTCTTCCAGGTCAATTTCACACTCGGATTTCCTTTTCACCCGCTTGTTTTCCTGGAAACAACATTCAATTACTGTCTGTTACGTACCGAGGGCTTGTTTTTGCAGCGATTTTATGTTCAACAGATTGAACGACCGCGCAAGATTCTCCATAGTAGAAGAAGTGATTACCTACAACGAGAACAGATTCAACTTAATCTTAGTTCAACGAGTGTGCGTCTTACTTGTTGTTTTCCTTGATCTTTTTTCCGCTTTTGTTTCTCGGGATATTCTTTCGAAACGTCCACCTTCGAGTGAAACTCGTAAGTTTGTTTTTCTGCATTGTATGAAAGGTAAGTCCCCGTGTTCCCGTCATAGTACAGTCCGTACTCCTGCAAAACGGACCCACGGATTAAAACTTAATCACCCTTGTTTTGACTTACGGCATTATAATAATATCCCGATTGATAATCGTAATACAACCCGGAAGTCTCTTCGTATACAAAAGCTGTGTTTTGCATAGCAAGCTCCGCCGCCTCCTTTATTTCCTCCGATATGTTCTTCGTTGAAGTTATATCCTCGATCATTGTTTGTGTGCTTTCACATTTAGTCAATCTTTTCTGTAAAAAATTCTGGCATTAATTTAAGCCAGTGTGGGCGTTGGGGAGGCTTTGGGCGAGTAACCCACTAACCTTCAATTTCTGTTTTAATTTCTTGATTTTCTTCCGCTGGCGTTCCACACACGTTTGCAGCTTTACTATGAACTCTAACACGTCCGGCATTTCTAGCAATTTGGATTTTAACAAGCTGGATAACTCATACTTTTGCGTTGAACAACTGTGTTCGCTGTCGCTGCTCGTGATCTTATTAAAGTCTACGTTCTCCCTTTCCTTTTCATTGGAAACCGTAACGGGCTCATCTTTATCCATGTAAAGCAATAAGAAATGTTTGGAAAGTTCGATTTTGTCGAGAAATTATCGTACACACACGTAGTCGATCTAACCTCATATATCTAATATTTTCGGCAGTGTCGCCAACCGTAATGTGGCCCATTGTCGCCAACTACCTCCACAAAAGTTACTAAATTCCTGATTGAAACGCGCAGCAAACGAATAGGCGCGTTTAGCGAACGCAACATGTTGAGTTGCTGCCACTGCTGCAATCGCTAAACGATTACGCTGTATTGTGCTGTCAGTCAGCAGCTTAGAGATATAGTCAGCGTTCTAAAACATCGCTGCCTTTCAAGCTATATGTGCTGCATAAGTGGCCTTGACTAAAGATTGAATATTTTCTAAACTAAAATATTAGTTATAATTTATAAACACGGCACAAGCTCCTCCAAAAACAGTATTAGGTAAAACTGCACTTTAGGTTCCTAAATTTCAATGTCGTTTTGCACATGTGCAGAAGTTCCCGATACGCGTGCAATGTTGCCATATCTAATGTGTTTCACTTTAAGCTATACATAATTTTAAATAAAACAAACAACATAAAGCAATTGTTAAAATTTATTATTTATTATGTAGTTATACTGGATACTGTTGTTTAACGCAAAATAAAAAATTAGGTAATGGATTTTCCTTGAACTTTTCCCTCCACAAGAACTCATTCAAGTAGGAGGGAAACAGCTCCCGAGACGTTCCAAATTGTGCTTTAAGTTTTCTTTGCACGCATCCACAAATTTTCAATATTTTGTGTGTGAATTTGTGGGTCGTTAGGATCTACGAAGTGTTCCTCATGAATTACAACTTGGTGTTCGTAGATCCCATCACCCAGTTCTTCAATACCCCGATATGCCCTCCAGCCGTCTGACATAATTATTGTACCAGACAAGATGTAAATTACTCTAATAAACTTTATACAACAAAGGAATAAATAATACACACACTAATAAACCTATGTTGTTTGTTTTATTTAAAATTATGTACGTTATGTACAGTTCAAAATGAAACAACATCGCACGCGTATCTGGAACTTCTGCACATGCGCAAAACGACATTGAAATTTAGGAACCTAAAGTGCAGTTTTACCCAGTATTATTTCTGAAAGACCAAGAAATACTGAAGAAATAATAAATAATAGTACGTAGCAAAATGGCGGTACATTTGTGAGTCAGAAACAGCGGATTTACGGTTTAGCGAATCATTTGTGCTACTTGCACAGTATAAAGAATACAGTAGCGCAACTCGCTTGTCGGCACTTTGATCTCTTTACTGGATTTTCATTGACCTCGAGTAGATTAAAGGGGTGTGTCGAACTGTTTGTTCTGCTTTACGTGTGAGCGATTTTGTTGTAAATTGTAAATTTACACGTGCTCACACACAAGGGCCGGATTGTAGTGTTTAGTGGACGTGGTAAAAAAAACAAGGCATAAATAATGTGTATTAACATAATTATAAAGATCCATTCGGTACCGGAGCCGTGAATGAATGAGCTCTGCATCCCGAGATTGTGACTCAGACCTTGCGCGGGATGTTACGCGCGAACTGAATATTTTCATGAGAGTCGCGCTACTGTGTAATCTTTATACCACCCTTTATACTGTGCTACTTGTAAGCACACTAAGCAAAGCATATTGCTGCTACGTTCGCTAAACGCGCCCAATGTTTTGACCTAACCCAGCTGATCGGAGCTAGCTTTCTCTCTCTTATGTTCGTCGCAAGTCGCAATACCTCTCACTCCAGAGCATATCCATAGGTGCGTTCAGAATAAACGTCGGGCGTGCAACTTTTTACCCCTCGCGTTCATAATAATCTCAATGTAAAAAGTTGTTCCGTTCATAATAAACGCATCATTTCGTCCTGTAAACAATTTTTTACCTATAATGCTAATACTATACATATAATACTAACAATGTAATTCATTGTTCTGGTTTCAGGACGCTTTTAGTATTTCAATCTTCACTATTTGACCGTTTTGACAGCTCGTTTCAAAGCGTTCATAATAACCTGTTATCCGGACAATCGTTCTGCCAGCATTGGCAGCAGTGTTGCCAACCAGAGCAAACATTTTATCGGTAGATCGCTTCGAAACTTTTCGGTATATGGCGATAAAATTCGGTAGATTCAATTTTTAAATTTCAAATTCAAATTTATATGCGACAAATATTTAACACGCTTTATTTTTTTCATGGGGAAGCAAATATGAACAACATAATATACAGCCTGTTCAAACTTAAGTCGGCACTATTACTAACTTCGTTATTTTAAAAGCTACAAAGTCGATTAAATTAACAAACTAGTAGTAGTACGTTTTACGCTGATTACAATGGCACAGTCAAAAAGACAGTTGAAACTCACGTTTACGAGATAAAGTCAAAAGTACACTTTTTTTAAATTGAACACCCAGTATATTATTTTACCAATGGATAGAGAATAAAATTCTTAATCAAAATTGTCCTTTGTCATTTTTTCATAAATTAATAAATAAAGAAGATATTTTGATTTTTACAAATCATGAAAGGTACCTTTGTTTTAGAAACAAAACATTTGCAAATCACCGTAATCAAATTATTCTGTTGACAGACTATTGTTTTTAAAGTCTGTGATTTATTTCTTGCTAGAAATTGGTTTTTACGCATCTAAAAAGAATTTACAAAAATTGTCATAATTTTGAATAATCAGATGGAGAAATGACACCAGAAGCGGTTCGTCCTCCTTTTATAACCTCGGCACATGAATTTTGTTTGGTGCTTCACCGAGTTTTAAGTTCGTATAAAAAACATTCCCGCAAAAATATTTTTTTAAAATTTAAAGCTGGAAAAACTACTTACTCGTTGATCCTATTGAGCACGTTCTTCTGCTGAAAATTTGCAAATTCGCATCAATTTTTGATTTCGCTTCAAGAATTTCAAAAAATTAAAGCATTTAGCGACCTTTCGGTAGAATATCTAGTTCAATCGTAGATCGGTAGAAATTTTTTTAAATCGATAGATCTACCAAAAAATCGGTAGAGTTGGCAACACTGATTGGCAGCATTAGCTGCTTTTCCGTTACCCACTGTGCGCACGCAAACGAGCTCAAAAGCCCAAAAATTCGCGAAGCGCACTTTCCAATTGTCGTTTCAATATTCTGCCCTGTTACGGTGTCTACAAGATGACTACAAAACAAATACGTGTTATTGAAAAATAATTACTGTCAAATATTTTAACAAAACACTTAATTAAACAATTTTTAAAATTCATTTTCAATTTTTGTATGTCACGCCTCTACAAATACGTTCCCGTAAGTTTGTGTTAGCGATTCAAATTAGACGCATTTTAATTTTTTTAGAGGGGGGGGGCATTTAGCCACTGGTTATTGTCGCAGCAGTAATTGTAAATTAATCGAATTTGGTACGTTGATTAAAGTGCGGTAACAGTGCTCCGCCTGTAACAGTGCTGTAAATATTCTTACTCTATAACATTTTGTGTAATTTAATATTTCCTTTTCTGTTCTTTTTTTCTTTATGTGCAATATGTTTAGGATTTAATTTGTTTTGTTTATTTTATTTTTTTAATAAAATAGTTGTTTGAAAGATGTTCTAAATTGCCAACACATCTGCGCAAGAACCCGTGCCCCGTTTTTTACGGATTATTTTAAGCACGTTACGTTACCCTATGGGGGTAACATTTGTACTCGAAGCTCATGGGTTTAAAACTCAACCGTGTTTTTTTGCTTTGCGCAGCAATTTTGCAATTAATGTCTTTCGGCCATATAAGCCATTCCAGACAGTCACGAAGATTTTTATAGCTGGGTCAAAGTCATTAAACACCACAAACATCAATGGTTAATAGTAGGATTCGAACCTACGCCGCCGAGCGACACGACTTGCAAAGTCAGCTAGGCTACCGCTGCGCCACCCGGCGACCCCTCAACTGTGTTTAGTGCGCAAAATTCAGAGCCAAGCCGAACTTACCTTATGATCTCGGGTCAGTTTGATCAATTGGATCACTCACGGTTCATACAAGTAAATGTGTAAAATTTCTATTTCGAACGTCAAGATCACTGAACTTACTAATAGGATTAATCGGATCATAATTTCCGAAAATGCCTCATGTAAATCCAGCTTTAGACCGTATTCAAGTATGCTTGGCATTCACCACACCTATTTTTCTGTAGGTGGGGATACGCTAAAATCTAGTAAGCATTCATCTGTCAAATGTGCATTTGGCATATATTGGAAATTTTATATAACGAAAGGAGAGCACTAAGACTTTTTGCTTAAAAGACGCGCACAATTATCCAATGTTCTATTGCTACCCCTGCTGCTTCTTCTGGATTTACTTCTTCTGGAAGAAGCAATAGAACATTGTATGATTGTGCGCGTCTTTTAGGCAAAAAGTCTTGGAAGAAGTAAATCCAGAAAAAGCAGCAGGAGTAGCAATAGAACATTGGACGATTTTGCGCGTCTTTTAAGCAAAAAGTCTTAGTGCTCTCCTTTCGCTATACACAATTTCCAATTTAGAATGGTCCATCACAATAAATTTAATTGTACAATTAAAAAAAGGAATCACCTTCAAACTTATTGATTATCAACAGGTAAAACACATAATTTTGCTGCAGCTCTCTTGAAAGGCCCCTTTGAAGTGCGAACGGTGGCTACCCGGACGATGCCATCAGAACCTGGATGGAGTTTCTCAATCAAAGCAAAAACATGTTTTGACAATATTTATTTATATTTTTTGTGAAGAATACAAAACTTTTATAGAGCGTTCCATTACGACAGTGAGTTTGTTTCCGCAGTTCAGCTTCGCTCAGCTCACATAAGTTGGCAAAAGGAAAGCACCTATATATCACTCCTATGACGATTTACGATTGTAGAACATAATACTTGAACTTCCTGGTATTGAAATACATTACGATATTCAAGTTCAAATGTACATTAATAATTTGAAACAACTCGTATCTTCATACCACTAATGGAGAATATGGTCATTGGTGGCGCTGGCTTCGCATGTGCATGGTCCCTATAACCTGTGAACAACTAAAAATCGGATTAGAGCATGCGGTGCAAAGAAAATTAATGTCTGTGATTAAGTAAAAAGTCAATAAATTTGACAGTCCATGAATGTATTACATTATTAATTCAGTTAATCACAGACATACATTTTCCTTGCACCGCCTGCTCTAATCTGATTTTTATTTGCTCACTTTTTATATATTTACCACTTCTCTTTTTAATACACGCAGCAATTTTTAGCACCACTTTTATGCATTTCAACTCTTTAATGGATAAAAACCATAACTTACCTTGACAGAAAATAAAGGCACAACACTTCAGTCTTATATTATTTACACAGTTGTCCTCTACTCCACTCACACAATTATATACACACAAAAACGAACACACCAAACACACTTTTATATTAATATCTCGCAACACTAGCTACTAATGCTCTGTACGTTAATAACAATCAGAAATGCATCAATGGCTACTAATAGCGGAAAATACCGGTATTGTGCCGGTATCGTTTGTTTACCACTTGTTGAACATGTTGACTGATCTGTGATGTTGATGCAGCAGTTTAAAACTCAACCGTGTTTGTTTGCTTTGCGCAGCAATTTTGCAATTAATGTCTTTCGGCCATATAAGCCATTCCAGACAGTCACGAAAATTTTTATAGCTGGGTCAAAGTCATTAAACACCACAAACATCAATGGTTAATAGTAGGATTCGAACCTACGCCGCCGAGCGACACGACTTGCAATGTCAGCTAGGCTACCGCTGCGCCACCCGGCGACCCCTCAACTGTGTTTAGTGCGCAAAATTCAGAGCTAACCGGAAAACGCCTATTATAATCATTGCTGCCAGGGTAAACACACTTTGTCGGGCGTTTATTCTGAACGCACCCCGTGTGAGCCTAAACCTTTGATTATAAACATATTTATAAAATCTTTGATGTGTATAGTCATTATGAGTCGCACAGTAATGATTAAAATATGACCGGATGTGCAGCTCTAAATTGTTCAAATAATTCACGAAATGGTTTCAGATTTTTCAGGGAAGTAATGGGTCAGATGAATAAAACGAAGCATATGCTTTTACTTCAAATTTTTCAATGAAAACTATAAATATTTGAAGAAAAATGAAATTTTAAATAATTCCGCCTGTAACGTAGTAAAAATTTTAATAAATAGAATCGTAATGATTTGCATTCAAAATTTTTCCACGTATTTAAGCTTTAAAAAAAATTATTACAGAAGTAAAAGCATTTGCTTCGTTTTATTCATTTGGCTCAATGTCTTTTCATAATAAACTTTATATGTTTATATAACCTCACTTTATTTTACTTTTGTGATGTTGTTATTACATGTTTTCAAATCCTATTTTAGATTTCCAGCAACCGTCGAAAGAAGAAAGCAGTGGTTAATCAACTGCAAAAGGCAAAATTGGAATCCATCTCAAAATTATCGCTTATGTTCGGTAAGTAAAATGTAAACAAGACTGCAATGCAATTATTAGAAAATAAATTATTGCATTTACTTCTGATAGATTTTGAAATAAATTATACCGGACGATTTTTAAAAGGTTTTTTTCAACTCTTTTGCCATGAAATTTGACATCGTTAACTCAAGGCGACATGTTTCATCAATAATGACAGTAAGCTGGCAAACGAAGGGAGAATTTTTTTGAATGTTTGTTGACATAATACAAAATACAGTGATTGGTTATGGTTGAAAACCCTTAAACACAGGTTCTATTCTAACATCCCTTTACTTCTTAGAAATAACGTGACTGGTGACTGTTTTAAAAGAGGTTACAAATTCTTGCTGGGTTCCTGTCTCAGCCAGGATGGACTGGAAAATATTTTTTCTCAGGTACGAAGAAAAGCTGGAATGAAGCCCACTGCTTTGCAATGTTTAAGAGCAATAAAACTAATTTGTGTTTCTTAGTTTTTAAGTGTGTTACAGTTGAAGCGTACCATACACAGGCTGTATGGAATTGTTTCCTGACACAGTTTCTGTAAAATAACAATTTTAATTTCAGGTGCCACTTCAAGTCATTTCGATACAAATACAGAGTTCTCAGATTGTCCATTCACAAACAATGAAAAATGTAATATTTATTACATTGCAGGAAGTTGCATAAGCTATGTTTTACGAAAAAATATGCTGTATGACATTTGTAAAGCTGTCATAGAAAATGTCGATAAAGAAACTTTACCGGAATCAGTGTTAACAGAGTGCCTTAATTAATTAAGGTCTTAAATATGTTCCTCATAATTTATTTAATTTTTTTTGTTAAGGGTGAATGCATTATACAGAAACAATGTAAAACTTTTAAAAGGTACCTCTTCTTTCAGAGATATATTTGAAACCTTTAAAAAAGAATGTAAAGAACTATTTCCTTTGTGTTGCCGTATTGTGTTTACAAATCAAGTAAACAAATAATCGAAAACTTAATTTCATGTCTGCTATTTATTTATCCATTAATGCATTTGCTGGGTAAAAGTGTCACAATACGTCTTTCAATAATTATAAGTCATAATTTTTAGTTTCACTTATATTGAAATATTTAAATTACTTCTTTTCTAATAAAAAAATTCAAATTCAACTGTAATTGGCGGGAACATTAAGATCCAAAATGGCGAACGAGCCAGCTCTCTTGTATACTGGTTGACAAAAGTATCCTTCCGAAAAGCAATAAGACTGTGACAATGCGACTGTGATAAGGACAGTTTCGCACAGTCTTATTGCTTTTCGGAAGGATACTTTTGTCAACCAGTGACTTCGTTACTAAATTTCATTCACTAAATCATTCCTATGAAGTAGGGATGCGCATCGAATACCGATGTTTTCCAAACATCGATGTCGAACAAAATGTATCGATATTTTTACATCGATGTTTTTCTGTCGTTGTTTTTAGAACATCGATATTTTCAATCGATGTTTTTATAACATCGAAGTTAGGCGATAGTCATCTAGCGGTATGTACAGTTACTAAAAGAAGCGAAAATGTTTTCTTTGATATATATTTTTTTTTGAAATTCTGATTTAAAATTGTGGCTTTCCCCGAACATTTCACGTGTTCCGAGGTTATAAATACGAATTCAGACAATTTTTGCGTCATGACTGTTGCAAAAAAGTGCATTGATAAGTGTATTCATACTGGGTGTATTCGGCATAAGAATCTCAGATTGGAGCAGAGTAACTCTAGTCATGTGACAAATCAATGAGAGCATTTAGGGTTATTGGAACGAATTGGAGCAAAAGTAGAGCATTTGTCTAGTTTTAACGGTTTTTCTATTTTTTAATATTGCAAATGTACGATGAAATGAGCGCAAAACTTGTTGCTGGATTTATTGCGCTAGAAATATGGCATATGTTAGATAGGAACGATGAAGATGGAAAAAAGAAATTAAAAATATTGCTTACAAAGATATCACAATTTACCTGACACGACGCAAAAACAATTTAAAGCATTTGCACTTATAAAATCACATATTACATAATAAAATATTATACCATCTTCGACATTTTTTGCTTTATTTAAATCAAAATATTTATTTTACCGCCTTACTCTCTCTGCTCGCACATTGAAGTAGGAGCACATAAAGTACGCTCCGTGTAGTGCTCTGAATAAATTTGAAACATAATCGAGTGTGCGCCGAACGAATAAAGAAACGGAAAAGAGTAAATCGCGCACGCTTTTTGTACTCCGATCGCTATGCCGAATGCACCCACTAAGGTGTTGTCTTTTGGTAAGTTTATTTAACTACTACTTCATATTTTAGATACAATTTAAATCAAAATGTTTAATTACTTATCATCTTTGTAAAAATTATAAAACCATTACCTGTTGAATTAAGTAGGCAGCAACAAAAAATTCCTTGGCAAAGGTCTAGTAATTATACAGAAAAATCGATGTTAGAAAACATCGATATATTTACTACGATGTATTAGCGACATCGATTTTGCTTTTCGATGTTACCATCGATGTTCAACATCGATGTTTTGCTATTCGATGCGCATCCCTACTATGAAGATAAAGATCTTCAATCCTGTACATATATATGCTGAGTTCGGTAATTCCTCCGCGCTCACTCTATTCACTCCTCGAGCACTTTTGTCTCACTTTTACGTATATCAAAACAGCCGCGACCTCACTCTACTTTTCGCTCCGAGCCTGCACCGTGTGAATTTCCGAACTCAACAATGGTCGCTATAAGGAGTGCAATATAAGGAGTGCAATGACGTAATTCTCACTTAAGTTAAGACATGCCGTCCAGATTTCATCGCAAGAGTTGATCAAAAATTTTAAAAATCGCTGATATATCAATTAGAGGGTGTACAGTCATACGCACCTAAAATGCACCCACCTCCTGCACGCAAACTTCGGTCTTTAAAGGCTCACAAAACCGTCAAATTGTAGCATTCAAGCTGCACACGACTAAACATGTTTTTGCTTTAAAAATGTTGTGAACGACAATAGAAATAATTCCTTTTTTTAAGGAGTGTTCATTTTAAATTTGGCGTCGAAATTGGCCATGAAAGTTTAATTGTAAACCATTTATATCAACAACGTTGCACAGTCCCTCGCACCTTAAATGCACCTTCCGCACGCAAACTTCACTCTTAAAACCTTGTGATACAAGGGTCAGAGAACTGTCAAATTGTAGCATTTAAGCTGTGCACGACTATACCTAACCTTGCTTTCCAGTTCGACAATGGGCAGGTTCAGCCAGTGTCAGCAGCTGACTTGCAACACTCAACATGTTGAGAGTGCTATATGTTAGCGTTACCGATTCGGCTGAACGATCTGCTGAGATGCAACGATTTAACCTCAAAAACATGGTTGACAATTTTCATCAAAATTTTATTTTGTGCGAAATTCTGGATGATGACTAATTTTAATGTTTTATTTGAAGAAGTTGAAGTTGAACAGTTAGTACAGCCATCTAACTACACAGTTTGATAAGTTCACAATTTACAAATAAAAACAACCTGGAATTATATCCGCAGCCAGGGTTGTAAAAAATATTTTTTACGTTACATTACGTCTAGACGAAATTTTTATGTAGGTTAAATGTAATTTTTACTCGACGTAGTTTATGTGAAATGTCACATTTCTAACCTCAAAATAAATGTTCATTTGACGTATTTCAAATAAATATTGGGTATTTGATGTTTTTAATGCTTGTATACAACAATTTTATCCATTTTACACCAAAATAGATATTACATTGTGTATAAATAAATAATGTTAACCTGAAAATGAAGAAATAGAAAATAACGTAGTTTTTAAAGCAGTTAATTAATTTTTTACGGCGTAGTCAATTACAAAATCTACGCGTAATTAATGTTTTTTTTAAACGTCTCATTATATACGTACCAACCCTGTCCGCAGCCAAAACAAAGCGAACTTATTTACGTTGAGATAATTTCACAACAGTTGAAATACAGCGCATCGTTCAGCCGACAGCGCTGACTCAACTTCTCAGCTGCTGACACCGGCTGAACCTGCCCAATATAATAGGACATCACAAGAATACGACCTGTTGTAACAAACGAAAAAGACAATAATTTTCTTATTATCTTTTTGCGAAATATTTACGAATCGAAAACAGACAGATCAATTTTAATTTCAAGACTCAAAGAAATTGACAGATGTTTCAAAAATTGTAGTGCGTTCACAATAAACACCTTGTGATCTTGTCATGTTGTGTAATGCCAACT
Organism: Dorcus parallelipipedus; assembly: GCA_958336345.1. Classification (NCBI taxonomy): domain Eukaryota; kingdom Metazoa; phylum Arthropoda; class Insecta; order Coleoptera; family Lucanidae; genus Dorcus; species Dorcus parallelipipedus. The sequence goes on along the minus strand of OY284479.1, from coordinate 38,936,271 downwards.
TCGACGCCAAATTAAAAAAAAAACACTTACAGCGTTTTCGATTGACCGCCCTAGTGCGCACTCAGAATATCTTCATCTCGTGTTATTACATGAAGTTAAAAGAAGGTGCAAATACACTGAGTGCAACCGGTGCACGTGAATCGGAAACGCTATTAGTCGATCATGATACACGATTGGATACGACATAATGTTTGGACGCACCCTTACATGAAACATTCTACTTCTTCGTTTATTACTAAATTATTTGGTTACTCTCGTCGCAGTTAAGTAAGCAGTCGAACAAATTGAAAAACAGTCGGTCTGTCCGCCGACTTAACGCAACCTAATAAAAAACTCTTTATATTCGCTGAGTGTTATTGAACGATTCGGAGTCGCTACACATGTTGAACGCTTACTTTACTATTTCCTCATGGCAGAAGTTGTGCTCTCTGCCATTTTTCCTCCAGTGTAATTTGTAGAATTTAAATTATTTATCTAAAATGCCTTCTTGCGGTGCACTACAATGTAAAAATCGGTCGGAAAAAGGTTTTAAACTGTACGCGCTTCCCACCGGTAACAGAAATAAGGAAAGACGAGAATTATGGGCAAAGTACATTGGCAGAGATCCCTTACCAGAGAAAACGGTTGTTTGTGAGGTAGTACAGTTTATTTTAAAAGTTAACTATTTTACAATCGTATGATAGTAAAATCTTCTAGTGTCTAGTGTAAAACAGTAAATAAAATAAAGTCAAAATGTTTGTAATGACATTAAAATTTGAAAATGCAAAAATTCAGACACATGATTTCTATTGGCCAATTCAATATTTTGGTAAATAAATCCTAACCCACCTTTTTAGCTCCGCGACTCCCCAAATAGTAAATATAAATAAAATTAATATTTCGCGACCGCCTCCTGTAATGCTATGTCGCTGTATTTATAGTGACATACATCTATGAAGTCATAAAATGATTTCATTATTATTTTAGACTATTTTCGCGACCCCCCTTTAATATCTCCGCGACCCCCAGGTTGAGAAACGATGTCCTAACTTAATAAATTGTTAATATCAAAATTCTAATTGACCTGGCTGCAATGTATTATATTTTAAATAAAAAATTTGGTTTTTTATTTTCATTTTAGGTACATTTTACTGAAGATCAGTTTGAACTTAATCGTGCTGATGGTAAGAAGAAATTAAAATGGAATGCAGTTCCTCGACTCTTTCCAAAAAAGAAAGAATGTACAAAAGAAAATACTCCACGTATGTAAATTTTGATGTTCATTCAGTCATCAGTGTGTGTTGCTTCTCGTCATTATAATTTTTGTCGGCCAATGATTATGGTCTTTACTTAAAATGTTAATGAAAGAAAGATCTAACAGTTAAATTGCTTATTAAAGATAAATTAGAGAATTCACTACTTGCTAGATTTCATAAAATGGAGTTTGTGATCCGGCAGCTTGAGAAATCTGTTTATTTAAAGCAATTTAAATTGGAATAATAATATCTCACTATCTCAGCTAAAGTTAAATTGATTAGTTATTTATTAAATCTTTTTACATTTCCAGATGTTGAAAATAACAGAAATCCTCGGCCCCCAGATATTACAAAAAATTCGAGTTCATTATTACAAGAAAATAGGTGTGGAATTTTTGAAGAAGTCAATTTTGTTTTTGAATCCCCAAATGTCAAAGAAGAAATACTTATTACGTCAGATGAAGAAGAACTAGAAAACAGCAAATGTGTTTCTGAAGATTATAGGAGTTGCCAAAACAGAACTTATGGAACTAATTCTGGTAAGTAGATATCTTTCTTTTTATTTAGTGTAACTTTATCAGTTTTCAGAGGAACAGTATGCACGGCCATTTGATTTAAGTGAAGTGTGTCGAATTTGCTTTGGAAAAACTCAACTTGAAAATATTTTCATTACCACGTATCAAGACTATACTTTGCACAATTTATTAGAATTATGTTCATCTATTAAAGTAAGTTACAAAAAATTCTGTAGTTTCTTAGAAACAAACATTTTGCTGTTTTATTTAGATAAACAAGAACACTAAATTTAAACAAATTTGCGTGAATTGTAAGAGTCAGTTAATAGAAAATTATACGTTTATAAGGAAGATCATTACATCAAATAATTCCCTACAGCTCATAGAGTTAAATAACAACAAAAGTTCAAGATCTGAAAATGAAATAGAAGAAATTTTCATATTTGTTGATGAACATAATAAACCAACCGAAACTTATAGTGAAATAACACAGCAGAATCTTGATAATTCGTTGGTGAAATTTGAAAAAAATGTAAATAACAAACAAGTAAGTGATGCTGTAAAAACTTGTCAAAAGTATGCGTCAGAAATCAGCAAAATTGAAAAAATAAACGAAGAAGCACTAAAGAAAACTAACAGTTTTCAAAAGAAACGACCAACTCAAAATGAACATATTTTTGAAGTAAATGATAAAGATAATGTTTCCCAGTATTATTTAGTTAAAGCAGATGAAAGTACTATAGAAGATTTTACTCACGATGAAAGTATTTTCCAAGTACCTGAGAAAGAAATAATTACAAAAATATTACCCAATCTGATTAACCTGACAGAACTGACCACAACAAATACTAACTTGGACCTTGAGAAGAGTGAAGTAGAAACAGCAACACCAGTGCAAAATGTAATACATTTGCAAGATCACACTTACGTAGATACATGTGATGAGAAATTAAATCCTCCTTCCGAAGATAAAACATCTTTTCTATGTGAGAAATGTGGATTGTCACTTAGTTCCACGTCAAATTTGAGAACTCACATAAAACGTGTCCACGACGGTATTAAGTCTGTATACAGCAAATGCCTGAAATGTAACATAGTCTTTCGAAGTCAAGCATCATATGAAACTCATAGAAGTCAGCATGTTGGTAAATATCATTGCTGTGAAACTTGTGGCAAGATGTTTGCTGGAATGGCTCACCTCAGGCAACACTTACGTCGACATTCAACATTGAGACCCTACGGCTGTGGTGTTTGTAGCAAAAGTGAGTAAAACTTAATTTATTATAACGTTTTACTAAATTCACATTCTTTTAGGTTTTAGAGCAAAGTATCTTTTAAAATACCACTTGGCCAGACACTTAAAAGAAAATAAATACGGGTGCCCTATTTGTAATGAACCTTTTTTGAAAATGAGTGATTTACGATCGCATATTAATAAAACTCATCCAGGAAAGATAAAGCCAAAGTACTTTACATGTGACAAATGTGATTATAAGAGTGTGAAAAAAAGAGCTCTGCAAATACACTTAAAGAAAAGACACAATTTGGTTGTTAAAGATTCACCTAAAGTAATTGTGATTACGTAAGTCATGGTCGGTATTAAAATTTAATTCCAATTACATACATCTAATAAATTTTTGTAAAAATTTAAATATAGAATAATATATTGTTTTGTTTGTATGTTCATGATTACATGATATTTTTGTTAATTACATTTTCATACTGTTTGTGAAAAGTTTATAATTACCTGCAACCAATAAAATTTTGCAAATATTAAAATGTATAGATTTTATTTTTTGTTTGTATTCAAAACTACGTGGCAGTTTTGCTAAATAAATTTTCATACTGTTTATGAAAAGTTTCTTTTACAGTACATAGTACATAGTACATAGTTGTTTATATTTTACTTGTTAATTTTTAATATTTATTATTATTATTTGCGACTTCTTACCAAAGCGCTATAAACCTCTATAATTTGTAAACGAGTAATTTACGTGTTATGTTACTCAAATGTTAAGTAATGTGTAACTTATTATAAAAAAAAAATATATACCCTATTTAAAAATTTTACAAATTCAAATCGTATGAAGTATAGGTATGAGCACCAAACACCATGGACACATTGTATATTGAATACCAACCATACAGAATGACGACTGGCTGCTTAAGTAAACGGCGTATTATTGCAGCAGTTACTTAATCCATTGATAGATGTCACAGTAATAAGGCACATGGCCAGCTAAATTTCCTTTCACTGACGTGTATGTATGGCCGTTTCAATAAGCATTATTCTTAGAATAACGTGACGTAGATATGGAGGAACATTAAAAGATATTCGGCGAACAGTTATTCCGTCCTTATTCCACGATTGTAAAACTGGGCCTGAATCGATTAAATGTAACTGATGTAACTCGGTTTAAATAAATTCGTGACATGTAATTTTCCATTTTAGTATTTTTTTACTGAAATATAAAACACAAAATGTCGCAAATTAAAGTTTTCATTACTATCACATCGCAATTGCGAATAACCTGGGGCAGGTCGGTTTGGTTTGCAGTGGAATTCTAGCTACGCTTCTGCTGACGAGGCCCCAAATACGGCCGAAGCAGCTCTACAGAGGATGCTCGAGGAATCGACTCCAATCAGATCCGATTTGCAACAGAATTTTAAATCTTTCAATATGCTTTGAGAGCACGTTTGGCCGCCTTGTATGGGTTGACTTATTACGTAGCAAACTGGCGGCAGTTTCTCAATTCTAATGCAATGTTAGTCAAAAAGGGAGATGTCGCGATTTAAACTTTTCGAAATATAAAACCTTAATGAATTTGATTTTCTTAAGACAATTTATTGTTTGTAGGCCAACGGTCATACCCAACAATGTACGACTGGCTGCCTATGTAGAGGGCGTTTTATTGTAGCAGTTACTTAAACCGTTAATAGATGTCGCTAGTAATAACACATGATGTGACAGCACGCATGATAGTGTACTAATATAACTGAATTCCAAGGTCTTAATTCTTACAGGAAACTCCAATGTTTTTGGGCTTCTGCAATGCGTTAATATATTTTTTAGATTAGAGGAGTCTATGTAAAGAAAAACCTAAGTCGTAGCTTAAATGAAATTAACTTATGTCAAAATGGTCAGAAATGTCAAGATACATTTGACAATAGTAGAAAAAATCTTCGAATTGAATACATAAAGCTTTGTTAAAACTCTTTAACATGATAACGACTAATTTCAAATGTCGTTGGATTGCTTGCTGACCCATGACTATAGTGTTCAAGAACGTTTAAACAACTAACAGATTTGACAGGGGTCAGGAAGCAAATGTCAGAATAAAAGTTTCGAATCAAGCTAAGATTCTGTTTTTGTTCTTCATAGCCTCCCCTTATCTAAAAAATATATGAACGCATAGTGTAAATTAAACGTAACTCGGTTTAGATAAGCAGCTTTCCGTTTAGTACTTTTTTACTGAAATTAAATAAACCTCTTTTTATGATCTCTTTCGATTGAATAGCAATTTGATGAACTTGATTTATAACAATTGTTAGCAGACAAACGACCGTACAGAACAACGTGCAGCTGACTGCCTAAGTAGAGGACGTTTTATTGTGGCAGTTACTTTATCGATTGACAGATGTCACTACCATTAATAATGCATGATAAATTAAATGTAAGTGAAAGAGGTAGCTTTCTATTTTAGTATTTTTTACTGGACAGCGTTTTCGATTGACCGCACTAGTGCGCACTGAGAATATCTTCATCTCGTGTTATTACATGAGGTTAAAAGAAGATGCAAATACACTGAGTGCAATCAGTGCAGATGAATCGAAAACGCTATGAATTATTATGAGCTCTATCGATTGAAAGAAAATATTACAGTAATTTGATGGATTTGATTTAAGACCAATTGTGTACAGACACACAGCCGTACAGAATAACGTACAACTGGCTGCCCAAGTAGAGGGCGCTTTTTAAGCATAACGGCATCTGTTAGATTAAATAGTTCCTTTTTATAAACTCTTTCGTCAAAAATGAAACCTCCCCGCAACTTGATGGAATAGTTTTTTTAAAATAATTGTGTACACAATATATAGAACAATGTACGACTGGCTGCCTAAGTAGATGGCGTTTTATTGCGGCAGTTATTTAATCCACTGATAGATGTCACTAGTAATAACGCATAACCAAACAACGGACACTTGTATGGCTGTTCACGTCGTTCACGGTTACTTGGCCTCGAGAACGTAGGGCGCACGTAAAGTAGCAAGTCCATGAGCGCCGGGCAGGAGCCGGGTCAATATATTAATATATTATTTTCAAAAAAGTGATTAATATGCTATAATAAACATAAAGTTATAATCTGTAAATTATAATTTCTTATTTTGAAAGAATTACTACATTTATTTATTAGTTTATGCGATATACACAAAAGCCAAATACTCAGAAACGCAACGTTCAACTGAAACACGAGATTTACCAGAATCGCATTAAACGAATAAGCCACTCCATTTAACAAAAACGTTATTGTAAGAATAAGAACAAAGAAATGTCAGTGCTGCAAAGCAAATCATTACGCTAAGAGACGATTACATACGACCAGCTACAATTCTATTGCCGCGCAGCGCGTGCCGCTCATGCGAACGACATTGAATTCCATACTTCCGTCCGTTGTTTGCGCATAAGGTGAATGATAAATTAAATAACTAACTCGGTTCAAATGAATGAATAACGTGTAACCCTAGTAGCTTGATATATGTATATGATTTAATTGCGTACAGTAGCGGACAATAAAATCCGGGCAAGAATTTGACAGGTCGCGTTTAGACAAATTTGGTAAATGAGGCTTTTTATTGAGGTTATATTTCTGTCAAAATTGATATTAAACGTCAGAATTAGTAGTGACATTTTGTTTAATATGTGTTAAACGTCAAAAATGTTAGAGTGAGGTTCACATTGTACAAATGTTGTGCCCGGACTTTATTGTCCGTTACTGTACCTACAGACAACCAGCCATACAGAAAAATGTGCAACTGGAGGCCTAAGTAGAGGGTGTTGTCTTGCACCAGTTGCATTATCTATTGCTAGATGTCACTAGTAGCGCAAAATAAATTAGATGTAATTGCCTTTCAGTATTTTCTTTTTGAAATGAAATAAGCTCTTTCGATTCTAAAATAGGCCTCCTAGAAAACTGATTGATTTGACAATTTTTTTTTATAATAGATTTTTAATTTTCTTTATGATTTTAAGTTAACGCAGAGTACCATGTCTGAAACCACACACTCAAGGTCTCGGTCATAGATAAGTTCATAAAAAATATGCGTATGATTTTAACCTTGGCGTTTTCCCGAAGAATTTTATGGACGCTTCCAAGTGATTATTATGCGCGGTGATCAACGACGAAACAGTTAAATGCGGCACTCATTATGCATACGGAGATGTTGGCACCGAAGAGTGATAATCGTGTGCAAGACATGCACAGGTGGTTCGGCCTCCCTTTACCGATTCCGCACAGAACGCTCGCGGTGTTTGCGTCTCCCAGTGTTGGTTTAGAAAGTGCGCGAGTTGTACCTGTGCCGTGCTCTGTGTTCTGCTTCTCGAGTGATTTTCAAAGATTTCACTTATCGGATATTCCTTCGGCGTACAAAAAAAGGTGAGCCGGAATATCTGTTGTTATTTTTTTGAGGGGGCCCTTCCCACCCTCATCTGGTGAATTATTCTAAAAAAAAATTACTCAATTCTTGTATGTTGTTGCATAATTAGACTGGGAGAGAATGCTGAAAAGTTCCAGAATCGAGGAGACTTTGACGCTCGGTGCGAACACTAACTTGTGTTCTATATGTAGGACCATGGACTTTAATAAACTCTATAATTTTAGAGGCGCAGTGTTGTTAAGCAATGAAATTAACGTTGCACCGTAAAATGCACTTACTTCGTTAAGTAGATTGTGAAATTTTGCTACAACGATTATTATTCAATTTTCTTCTTGTTTTTTAATTGATTAATGAGATCGATTAGATCAAGTTGCTTTGAAAACTGCATTGAAATTTACATGATTTATTTCGTATCGAGATCAGTCACAGTCGGACGAAATTTGAATACAATGGCGAAAGCAACTCGCTAATTTGTTCGCGATTGCCGAGCGGTCGAAAATCAGGTTTAGGCCGAAAAAAAATTCGCAGATCCGATTCTCAATGAACCCCGCGAAGTCAAGTGGAATTCCCAAACGTGTCGACAATCGACTACGTCTTCGCGCTTCATTAAGACTTGATTAACCAACACCGCCTGGGAGTACCTATTTTGCAATTCATAAACAACATTTGAATTGAGCCTCTAAATTCTCAAGATCTGACCGTGAAGGATTTTCTGAATCATCGACTGCGACTGCGCCCGAATTATTTGATGTTTTTCCCCTTCGATGATCACATTGCAAACGTTGGAAATAAAACGAGATTCATTAAATTTCCATTCTAGACAGGCCATGGAATTTGAACGTACATTTACGTGTAAGATATAATCAAAGATATGACCTTTTTCCACAGCCAACCTAGAATGGAAATTTATGGAAGCGCCGCCTGTAACACTTATTGTTAGTTACACTCCGTTTTTTTCTTTCTAATAATAACTGTCAAATGTCTCTAAGGTTGGTACCTTTACCTGAATGTTAGGAAATTTCAAGAATTTCCGTCCTGTTCAGTAATAAAAGCAGGGTCCCAAAAGAAATCCTAGAATTTTGACAATGACAAAACAGAATGTGTATCTCTTGAAGTTATTAAAATTCTGTTTTTATAACAGGTTAGGTACGGACATAGCGCGACCATTTTCGCAACAAATTTTTAAATTCTACTTTTATAGTTGCACGCCTTATACTTAATTACTTAAATAAATCACGTAAAGTAACTACACTTTCGTTACTTGAAGTTAGCTTGTTTATAAACAAAAAATAAATGGCAGAAAGAATAATTAAATTAAAATTTTAATTAAGCAATTTCCCGTGCTAATCCAGAGATGGCACGTATTCACTCACTGAAAATGCCCGATTTCTATGAACTTATTAGTAAAGAGGTTTCTTTTCTAATTTGGTGTCGAAGTTGGCCATGAAAATTTAATTGTGAACCATCATCGTGGCAGTTATTAATTTGACATTTGAACTTGCATTCCTAACCTTATTTTCGAGGTTTCGAACTCAACACTACGGTAGGACAATACAAGAATGTGATCTATTGCAATAAACGAAAAAAGGCAATAAGGAAATAAGATTTACAACAAATAGTCGTTTTGTCACCAGATTTAATTAAAAAATTTAAAGAATTAAAAGAATGTCACCAGAATTGGCAGCTCTGAGGAGATAAAACTTTATGTTCTGTTGCCAAATTACTAATATTAAATTTGGTGACTCAACGGTAGCATATTTAGTAAGTATTTTTCACTGTAGTCATTAGTCACCAGATTTAGCATGTCACCAATTCACTAAACTAAAAAAAGTCACCAGGATCATATGTGGCAGCTCTAGGGATAGATAAGAAAACTTTTTGTTCTAACTTACCGATCGCAAATATAGTGACTCCCGTTTTAATTCGTCAACTGCCAATGTATGCTACATTGCCAGTTTCTCAAAACAGACTCGTACGTCATTGTGAACATCATTTTCTTTTTCAGTGTTAGAATATTAAATTTAGTTCCCAAGTAGTTTTCACTTTAGTCATTTTGCCACCGGATTTAGTATGTCGTCATGTCACCAAACTAAAAAGAAAATCACCAGATCTGGTGATACCAGAGGTGGCAGCCTTGAAGGTAAATAATAAACTTTATATTTTCTACTTCGTCAACTGAGAAAATATCACATTGATAAGATTCTCAAAACACATTTGTTGATTATTTGGACATGGACATTTATTTTCCTTTTTAATGATGGGAATATTTTCGTTTTCATATTGGCAACAATGACAGATGTGAAATTTTCCGTCGTGTCGTTTCGTCATTTTAAAATTCTAAAATTCACAGTAAAGCTGTAATAAGTTATTTTAGCTATAGTAAGTTATTAACTTATTATAACTATATTATTATTATATACTTATTATAGCTATAATAACTTATTACAGCTTTACAGTGGATTTTAGAATTTTAAAATGTCTACCGGTGGAGTAACCGGTTAATTCTGAAATCTGCCCTTTAGTTTCAAAATTGCTCGATAAAACTCGGTCAATTTTACAAGTTAATGCAAGTTATGTCTAAAATTCAATTAATTGTGGCAAGGAACTATCGTGCTTGATTTCAAGATAGTGCTTGGGTTCATGGAATGTTTTCTTATAGAATTTCGGAGCAAATCTTGGCAAAATTGTGGCAAAAAACTTTCGCTCTTGAACTCGAGATGACGTTTGTGTCACTGAGATGTTTTCTGTGGAGTTTCGAAGAATAGCTCGGTAAATTTTACAAGTTGATGCAAATAACTTTTAAAATTCAATTAAATCGTGGCAAGGAACTTTCGTTTTTGATCTCAAGATGGAGCTTGGGTTTGTGGAATGTCTTTTTGTAGAATTTCGGAACAAATCTTGGTAACTTGTGGTAAGAAAATTTCGTTCTTTGAAATCGAGATGGCATTGGTAGAATGTTATCTATAAAATTTTGGAGCAAATCTCGGTAAATTGTTTAAAAAAACTTTCGTTCTTGAACTCGAGATGGCGTTCGCGTTCCTGGAATGTTTTCTGTTGAGTTTTGGGGCAAAACTTAGTCAATTCTACAAGTTAATGCAAATTACTTCTAAACTTCAATTACATGGTGCCAAGGAAGGCTCGTTCTTGATTTCAAGATGGCGCTTGGGTTCCGGGCATGTTTTCTTGGAGAATTTCGGAGCAAATCTGGATAATTTGTGGCAAGGAACTTTCGTTCTTGAACTCGAGATGGCGTTTTTGTTCTTGGGTCGTGTTCTATGGAGTTATGGAGCATTTTTTTTTAAATAAGTTAACCCAAATTATTTTTGAATATGAACGAAACTGTAGGGTAAACTTTCCTTCTTGAACTTCGAGATGGCGTTCATGTTCGTTGAAGTTTTTTTTGTAATTTTTTTTTAATTCAATAAAATCTTGGCAAAGAGCTTTTGTTCTTGATCTAGAGATGGCGTTTGTGTTCATGGAATGTTTTCTGTGGAATTTTGGACCAAATTTGCTATATTTTCCAAGTTAATGCAAATCTTGCTTGTTTAAAACTAAAGCAAAAAAGTATGGCCAAAAGGTTTCGTCTTTGAATTCAGGATGGCGTTTGTCTTCTTTGAATCTTTCCGTACAATTTTGGAGTAAACTAGATCAATTTTCCAAGTCAATGCGAAAATTGTTTTTAAAATTCAATAAAATTGTGGCGCAAGAAACTTTTGTTTTTAATTTCGAGATGGCGTTTGTGCTCGATGTAAAGTTTTGGAGCAAATGAGAAATTTTGCGCTAAATTATTTCGAGTTTTATATTAAATTGTCACCTGTACGTGAACGAAAGTTACATGATAGAAAGCGTACTAAAAAAAAAAATGTAGGTCAATCAGACGTGCCCATCGAAAGAGACCAGCGAGTGTACCCAGATGGTGTACTGCTTGAATATGATAAAGGCGCGATTATCTCAACGCCGTAATGGCCGTTTAACATAACTATTAGGTACACAATTATGTGTTACGCAATTAGCAATATGGGAACGCGTGTGAATAATTTATAACGATTGAGAATAAATAAATGTGTAAATTTCCCATCAACAATGCGAGGTCTTTCGAAGGTAGTAAGTAGTCAAATCATAAATAGTAAAGGAAGGTCAACCGGTCAGCGTTTACTCTTTCTTACCACATTCCGCTTGATCGCCATTATCGCATTGTTTACCACTGCGTCATACGGCAAACCACACCGTCATGCTGCAACGAACTCGAGGGAATATCATCTTCGAAAACAGAAAAGGCTCGTCTTCGTCATCTCGTCAGTGCGTCTGCATTTATGCCAAGGATTAATGCACGCTTGCTTTGAAGCGCAGAAAACGATAACATCAAAGTTATTTATTAATTGGGCACAGTGCCACAACAAGTATACACTTGTCTTCTTTTTTCTAAAGTTTCAGAGGTTATGTTCATTAACTTAATACCAACATTGCAGTGTTATCAATTTAAAATTCTGGGTCACGTGGGTGAGAGTCTGTTAAAATTGCTCACTCTGTATGATAGAATCTTAAAATACAAGTTTTTTTTTAATAAAAAAGAAGAATGCGAGCTTCAAGACGTCATTAATGATGTGCAACGCTTCTTGTCTCAGTCTATGTCTATATGCACGTAATTCAATTTTCTGACAGGCTGACAGCTATATTTCTCAGTAATACCAACATAAACCGCCTATTCTATGGTGAAAAGCTCGTGAATATATTAAGTGTAAAATGTAAATCTTTAATAAGCAGTCTGTCTGCAAAAATGTATTTCTCGTAATGCACTATTTTTTGTTAAATCTAATACATATTCATGGCTTCATAAATAATTAGCGTTCTCTAATTGATGGCGAAGATTTATGATTTATTTACTTTCCCTCCCACATTTGCCTGCATTACGAATGTGTATTAATAAATGATCAAATTATGTAGAAAAACTGGAATGTACAGAGCTCCCACAGCAAAATTACTTTTAAAATAAAATAATTAAAATGCCAGGAATAACTGAATATTTATGTTGTTTTTAATAATTTTTTTGTATAATTTGTTATAAATTAGCATTCGTTCTGTAATTTTTTTCTGTTTCCTTTGTAATTTTAGAACATAAAAATTATATCTCTCGTTTGGAAATTTTTAATATTTCGAAAAGTTTAACAAAAAAAATTGCAAGAATTTAAAAATTTACGCCATAGTTAAAGATAATTTCGATCACACAAAAATGGTGATATTTCATAAAGTAGCTCATCCGAAATTTTATTTTATTAGGTTGGCGACAACAAATGCTGACACTTCAAATTACATAAATAACCTCCAAAATGACGTTTGTTTGACATTACCTATATTTGTTATCTCATATTATAAATAGGAGCGTTCTTTCTTTTACCAGTGAGCCCACTTGGTGACATCAGGTCGTTCTTTTATTATTTGATGGATCACTATTGGTCCTGTGGGAAATGTAAACAAATTTATAGGTTATGTTGGCTTCGAAGTTTTACTATTGGATGCCACTTCTAATTGGCGGGAAGTCAAAGACTTCCATATGTTTTAAGTCTCGAGATTTAACTTAAACGATTCACCACTGCTCTTAATTACACGATTGCTATTATTAGAGGTTTCAAAGTGGGTGTGTCACATGTAGCAGAACAAAAGGATGATTAGTTCTGCGTGTCTTATTTCTATGTATTTACAAGCAGCTCCAATTCAAAAGAAAATTAATCACCAATTTGTACAACATACCTAACTCTCGTGAGATGAGAAATTTCTCATTGCAAACGTCTCAAACTTAATTTGCGTTCGTTTACAAAACTGGTTACCTGTTTTGTATGCACACAAACAAACAAAAAAGAAGCCGATGCTTATCCGCGCTCATTGTTGTTAATTTCTAGCTTTCTATTCTTATCAAAACAATAGAATTTAATCTAATCCTTGCGTAGAGAAAGAAATGAATTTTTTTTTGGTCGTCAAGATCGAGATAAATCCAAACAAAATCAAATACTCTACGAGTTTCTGAAGAAAATTATTATTCATTGGGATATGTATAGGCAGCGCCGTTTTAAGCGTTCTCTTTTCCGGACGCACGCTCAATTAAACCGGAGGAATGCGCCTTTCTAAGAAGGATTTTAGTTTAGCCGCAACTCCCCCCCCCCCCCCCCCCCATCACCCCCATCTCATTTACATCAGATGCGAATAAAAATGCCGTTTTCAATCTGTTCCTTTCGTATTACGCAATCGATTAATAGCGGGATGTTAATTTATTGCTTGCAACTGTAACATGACCACTCAAGAGCAATTTAAGTTGCATTCGAATAATTAAAATGCAAAAAAAACAATCATTGAAACTAACTCATTACGTTTTATAATGATTGAAGACAGTTTGAATTTGCCGCCATACAGATTTATTGCTGAGTTGGCAACACATCCCTTGCATTGTTATTTTTATTTTTTATCAAGGGCATCTCGATTTGAGATATCATAAAATCGTTCAAAATGCCCAGTTTCGTAAAGACAGTTTGAATTTACCGCCATACGTTTATTGCTAAGTTGGCAACACAACCCTTGCTTGTTATTTTTGTTTTTAATGGCTCAATGGCTACTCGATTTGAGATATTTTATAAAAATTGTTCAAAATGCCCTTCACAGTTTCGTAAAGACGATTGAGGATAGTTTGAATTTACCGCCATACAAACTTATTGCTAAGTTGGCAACACATGGTTGCATTGTTTTCTTTTTAAGCAATGGCAACGGGGAACGCTAACCTCCTTAACTACGCCACTGTTTAAAAATCGCAAATACATAATATTTTGCATTTATTTGCTTATGTAAAGGATGAGTTCGCGTTTACGCTCGCCGAGCGCTCTGATCAAAAGTGTGAGGGAGAGCGACTGCGTTTCACTGCATGTAAGACTGAGAAAAAGAAACACTCCGATCGATCTGAGTGTAAACGCGAACTCATCAAAAGTAATAATATGCCACTGCCTGTCAATCTGTCAATATGTAAAGAGAAATACATAAAAATAAATGAAAATCGCATACGGAATAAATAATTCTTTTTGTCTGCGTATTTATTAACTAGAGCAATTCGTGGTGGTTGTTTATTGTATGATGTGATGATAAAAATAGACGATATTTATTTTCTGCCGTTATGTTGGCAATAAAAATCTGTTTATAGTGTATTGTCGGCAGTTGACATTTTAAGATTTGACAGTTCTAATCGGTAACAGGGCATTTACAAAAATCGGCGTTTTATTTTTACTTTCGAGTTTAGCCACATAATTAATTAATGTAAGTAAATAATTCGTAGTTCCCAAAGGAAAGAAAAAACAAATGCCTATCGATTTTGAAAAAAGACCATAGAATTAAAAAAAAGATTGGTGATGATGTCGTGGTTATTTAATACGCGATGACAAAAACAGACTATATTTATTTCTTGTTGCCATGTTGGCAATAAAAATCTGTTTATTCTACATCATTAACTGTTTGAGATTTGACAGTTCTGCTGAACGATGACAGGCGGAAAACGTGTCATTTGCAAAAATCTAATCATAATTAATTAATTTAAGTAAATAATTCTTAGTTTTCAAAGAAAAGAAAAACAAATGCCCATCGATTTCGAAGTAAGACCATAGATTTAAAAAAATGATTCGTGATGATTTAGTTATTTATTTTTCGATGACAAAAGCAGACAATATTTATTTTTTGTTGCCCTGTTGGCAATAAAAATCTATTTATTGTACATCGTTGACACTTTGAGATTTGACAGTTCTGATCGGTGACACGGAGCAAAAAAATACCATTCACAAAAATCTGATGTGATGACAAAGATAGACAACATTTATTTTCTGCATTTACGCTGAAAATAAAAATCTGTTTATTGTCCATTTCGCAGTTGATATTTTAAGATTTGACAGTTGTGATCAGTGACAGGCGGCATCTTGTTTAGAGATAAATATGTACATATCTTATAAATACTGTTCAAAATACCAACCGTTTCTTAAAGAGGATTGAGGATAGTTTGAATTTACCGCCATACAAACTTATTGCTATGTTTTCACACATGCAAGGATTGCTATCTTTTTAATCAATGACATCTCACAGTCAGGGATGTTCCAAGGTGCACAATTCTACTAGATTTAGCACAAACAGAAACTGTTTAGTACGTTAGTACCCCTTTGCAAAATTTAGTACAATTTCGCTCTTGACCATGCCACGTCTTGGCGCACAAGCCGTTTGATACTTACTGATTTGTAAATTACATGTAGGTATTAGGTAGGTATCAAACAGCATGGCGTCCTTTCTTGACACTGACGTTTACTGGGTAATTATTAAGAAATGTAACCGGTGAGCAAATAAAAATCAGATTAGAGCAGGCGGTGCAAAGAAACTGCATGTCTGTGATTAAATAAAAAGTCAATAAATTTGACAGTCCATGAATGTATTACATTAATTAATTGAGTTAATCACAGACATACATTTTCTTTGCACCGCCTACTCTAATCTGATTTTTATTTGCTCACGTTTTATTTCTGTAGAATAATATTTATTTATTGCCAAAGAATGTTGTATTTATTTAAAAAAAAAATTCCTGTTTTATAATTAAAAAAAAAACATTTTCAAATAACGGTTTTATTTATTAACAAATGATTTAAGATTTAGGCGCCTTTTTTGAATCTAGTACAATAGTTACCACTTTTAGTACAATTTTTTCCTAAATGTTAATACTAAAAATTGGTGGCCCGGAACATCGTTGCTCACAGTTTCATCAAGAGGATTGAGGAGTGAGGATGGTTTGAATTTAGTGCCATATATTGTTTTTTTTTTTTTCTATAATACCTGTCAAACGTTTCTGATGTTGGTACCTGTGACTTGAATGTTACGAAATTTCATAAAAATTTCTGTTCTACATTTAGTGATAAAGGCAGAATTTTTACACTGACAGCTATTACAGAAAAAAAAAACTGTACAAACTTAGTGCTATGTTGCAGTGTTGCCAACTTAGGAATTTCCTCCCTAAATTTAGGGGAAACTTTTGCGAAAAGGCCCTTTTTTAGGAGGAACATTCTTTAGGGTTATTTTTGGGGGAAGGGGGAGAGGGAAGAAAATTAAAAATTAATATAATCCTGAGTACGTAATAAAAATATTTGTATCTTTTATTTAAAGGGTTTATTTCCATTAAAGTGAGAAGAAAAAAAATTGTTGGAAAAATTCCATCGATGCTTTTGTGTCTCTCTGTATTTTGAAGATTTCAAATTCTCAAGAGAATATACATATTTTCTGAACATTTTATTAAAAATTCTTTAGTCATTTGTCCTTACCATTTTATTGACTTTTTTTTCAATCTAAAATTTTTCGTCAAAGAATTAGTCGACAAATCGATAACATCTTCCTCCCTTTTTTTTTGACATACCGATTGTTTCATTGAAACTCGAAAAAGGCGGAGACTAGGCTACACTGTAAAAGTTTTAACATACGGTACACCTTTAGTTTTTTCAATTGTTTTAACTTTAAAATAATTTTGCCAAACCTCCAAATTCGCCGTTTTTTTTTTAATGTAACGAGTACTTGGTGTTTTAGACAGTTGTTAAAAATTTGGCTTAATTTTATTACCCTCGTTTTCCCGTACGATTTTTACTACGATCGGAAAAATTTTCATCCATGGTGGATTCTCACTGAAGAGCTGTGGCCAATGGCGTGCGATGATGCAATCAGTCTGAGATTATTCAAGTCGACGCACTTGTTGTTGTTGTATAAGTACGGATTTTCATCGCCCAAGACACGACCATAAGTCAAAACAGTTTCGTTTCCGCATTGCTCTGTCGACGCGACGACCGCTCCGCATAGAAATAACTTACTTTCACTGCTTCGTACTTCACCGTTATTTGCCGCCACCGTCGTTTCCGCTTTTTGCACTTTCGGCGCGTGTTCACGGTTCACTTGATATACGGGAACGCCGAAATGTCAACAAAACGATTTTGACAGACGAAGAAACTCGACCGTGAATACAAGACAATCAATCGTTTTTCTTACCCCCTTAACTACGCCAATGTATCACTGTCTGAAAACCACGAAAACACGAAATGTCAAAGAAAAAACAAATGGCTGTCGTCCTCAAACAAAAATCTTTGGTGATTTGGTGGTTACTTATTGTCTGATGACTAAAAAGGTATTTTTTGGCTGTATATCGTTGTCAGCTGATATTTTAAGATTTGACAGTTTCTAAGCAGTGACAGATGGCAAGAAATGACATCCACATGAATTTAACTTTTCATATCGGCCATTTATGTTCAAATGTTCAAATTTGTTCATTGATTAATTAATTAATAAGTGTAAGCACATTCTCAAAGAGAAAAACAAATGTGAACACGACGAGACCTTGGGAACGGTTTCGAAGTGACTCCCTCTGCTGGGTTTACTCCCTGGCGCCCCGGTTTATTTTAGTTAGTACCCATCCCTTCTTCACTGAGCTAGTTTTGGGAAAGTCGAGGGAAAACAACGCATACTTGTCACCAGGTGTTTTACTTTTGTTCAGGAGTATTAGAATTCACGATTTTTGGGGTAACACGTTGACAGTTGACGCTTCAAGATTTGGCAGTTTCTAAGCTGTGACAGGCGACAAAAAAGTCCTCCACATAAATCTGACTTTTGATATCGGCCTTTTATTTTCATGTTCAAAATTGTTCTTTGATTAATCAGTTAAGTGTAAGCAATTCTAAGTTCTCAAAGAGAAAAAAATAAATGCCTATCAATTTCGGAAAAAGAACACAGTATTTAAAAAAAATGATTCGTGATGATGATAATGTCGCGGTTATTTATTTCCTGAGGTTAAAAATACCAATATTTTTTTCCGTGTCGATCTTAACAATCAAAATCTGTATCTTGTCATCTTCGACAGTTGACATTTGAAGATTTGACAGTTCAGATAGGTGGGGAGGGGGCGGCGGGAAAAAATGCCCTCTACATATTGTCTATCTTCATTTGATATCGGAATTTTATTTCTATTTCTAAATTTATTCAAAATTAATTGATTGAGTAATTCTCAAAAAGAAAAGCAAATGCCTATTGATAAAAACATAATAGCTATGGAATTAAAACAAAAAAAATGATTCGTAATGACGTTCTGATGATAAAAATAGACAATATGTTTTTATTTTATTTGTCTCGTTCGCAACACAAATCTATTTATTATACACCGTCGACAGTTGACATTTTAAGATTTGACAGCTCTGACCGTTGACAAAAGTCATCCATAATTCGCGAAATCAAACAAAGTAGGCGACCTCTGGTTATCTATTGATACCATCAAAAAGGTGAACAACATTTCACGAATTGGTTTAATATTGAAAACATCAGAAAACATGCACCAATCAAACTTGCATATTTAATGCAATTGCAATGTTGTTCACTCTTTTATCGGCTATGTTGCAATTAACAGAGACCTCTCGCGTTGACAATTAGGTCGCGAATAGTTTGGCAAAATGTGCGTCTTCATTAAATTTGACATCGGCATTTTATTTTTATTTTCAAATTTATTCACAATTAACTGATTGGGTAATCTTTAGTGCCCAAAGAGAAAAACAAATGCCTATTTATTTCAAAATAACACTATGGAAATAAAACAAAAAAGAATATTCGTAATGACGTTCTGGTTATTGGTGGTAAAAATAGACAATACGTATTTATTTTATTTGTCATGTTGGCAACACAAATCTATTATACACCGGTGACAGTTGACATTTTAAAATTTGACAGTTCTGACAACGTTTCGTGATGACGTCGTGAATATTTATTATTTTTATGACAAAAATAGACAATATTTATTTTCTGTTGCAATATTAACATTAAATATCTTTTATTATACACCGTCGACAGTTGGAATTTTAAGATTTGACAGTTATGACCGCTGACAAAATGTTGGATGACATTTGGATGATTTCGTGGATATTTATTATCTGGTGGCAAAAATTGACATTATTTACGTCCTGTTGCAATATTAACATGAAAAATCTGTTCATTGTACATCGTCGACAGTTTAACATTTTTGACAAGTGACAGGCGGCAAAAGATGCTACCTACAAAGAAAGCCTACGACTCGATTTCATATTGGCGTTTTGCTTTTAATTTCAAATTTGTTCACATCATTAATTAAGGCAGTAATTCTCAAAGAAAAAGAAAAACAAATGACTATCGATATCAAAATAAGATAGAATTAAAAAAAGATGATTCATATTCATGTGATGGTTATTCAACGTCTTATGTTAAAAATTGATAGTACATATTTATTAGTTGCCGCTTTCGTTGTCGGTTGACACTTGGAAATTTGACAGTTCTGGCCGGTGACATGTGGCAAAAAAATGCCATCCACAAAAATCTAGCGAAACGTGTAACTTAATGTTTTTACTTTAAAATATATTCGCATAATTGTTGCTAATTAATAATTGCAAAATGACATCCTCAGATTAATTAAATCTTGAGAAAGTTGTTGGTATGCTTGTATATTTTTATTGGGGCGATTTGGTGATTTTAATTAATTAATTTGTTTTGGCCTGACAAGCGCGAGTTTGACTTTAAGACTTTTGCCTTAATTTGTAATTACGTCATCTAAATCGAATTGATCAATCACCAGGCTTCGGACATTTCGGAGTGATGCCATGACTAAGCAATGAATGGGCACTTTTAATTGGTTGCCGTATTGCGTAACCATGGCAACGCTCCGAAATGTCCGAAGCCTGGTCAACCACCTATGTATATGCTTGCAGGTGCTGGGAAAATTAATGTTTTCTTTCGTTTTTGTTTTTTTTGCACATAATTTCCTCACTTAATTGTTTCTAAATTGCAACGTTAATATTTACTAATTTTGTATTATTACATTTTCGTAATTTTCGTATTTCAAAGAAATTTATCATAAATTCCACTATTGGATACGAAAAATTAAATGAGATCGAGATTACTCCACTTTGGGTTCGAGGCTAACAGCTTTTGGGTTCGAAAGTATCCTGAGCAATTTGACGTTTGACGTTTGATTGTCGTACAACTTTGTTTTCATTTATAATTTATTTATAATGCGACATTATGATCGGTTAAGTTAAAATTCGATTGGAATTCTATTTCTATTTCACAGCAACCAACGTCATGAAAATATTGTCGGTAAGGTCGTTACGTAATCAAAGAGGTAACAGGTGGACTAAAAATTCTGAACATTTACAGGTCGATTCGAAAACGATGTTACAACTCGAGAAGCCATTGTCATTAGATATACTTTCTAACCCGGAGCTGTTTCGTAATCCAGGCTAAAAAGCGTTTAATCAACGGCGATAATTTTATAACTTAATCATGTTCAAATCGAAAATAAATTTAATTGGCTTTCGCTGACATCGCCCAATTAATTGCATTATTTATACTCTCTAATCTATTACTTGCATTATTTACATACATATCTATATGTACGTACTTATCTAAATTGCTCAATGACTTTCGTTCGTTTGAATGAATCTTCAGATGGCCACGTCACTTTTTATTTTGTTACAAATAATTAAGAAAAATCCCAAGAATCCGTTAAAAAAGTTTTCAATTGTTTTGTGTGGGCTGTGAAACAAATGCGTTTCATACGTTTTCCCTGAAAGTTAATCAATTAACTTTGGAATTTTAATTAAATTATTCTTACCTCAATTATTAATTAATTTGCAGTTAATAACTTTATTAATCAACGTACTTTGAAAGTAGATAATTACCAAGCGGCGGGGACTTGGTGGTGTCCAAAGTCTAAACGCCTACTCAGTGCGGGGCGCGCTCGATCGTACGTAAATTACGTGTGGATAGTTATTTTATTTTAGTTAGCGAGCGCCAGTCGACATCCGCCACTGACTGTTGTTTACGTATTTTGTAGTTTCTGCTCTCGAATTAGGTCATTCACCGTAGGTACGATCCCATGAAATCCCCGCGGTCTGGTAATTACTAATGACGAAATTCTTTTTTGCAATTGAAAACACTTTTGAAACAATTATTGTTTGACTTCAATAAAATACATACCATAAAAAGTTGAAGATTCGCAGAAACAGTTTACAGTTGAAAAAAAAAATTAAATTAAATTCATTTTTCTCCGATTTTGTTTTTCTTTTTCATAATAAAAACAATCGATGATGTTTTACTTTAAACTAATCTTGTAAATTGATGATGAAAATATTTACAAACACAACAATCACAAAGGGTGAAGTTGCGGCGCAGGAAAATTAAGAAAACGATTGAAGCGAACTAGAAACATTTTTTTTTTCAGGATTGCTGAAAATAATAAAACAAAATGATTAGTATAATCAGAAACCGGTCTCGTTCAAGTTGTTCTCAATCGAATTAGGAACATCGCCTCTGGCCTTTCGCGATTCGTTTTCTCTCGTCCAGAAAATCACATTTTTACGTGGTACATGAACGATACAACATAATAACAATAAAACAACTAAATCACGTTTGCAATTGGAATGAATCCCGGAAATTCTTTTGGTTTCTGCGAACTTGAATTCCACACTTTCTTGCGCGCACACGTAAAAGCAAATAGAAAGCCCGTACGTCTCGAACGCAAGAAATCTGCGAATTCCTGTGAAATTCTATTGACAATATTGATTTTGGAGTGTGTATAAAAACCGGTAATTAAACAAGTAACGCCCAAGCACGAAGAAAATTTCGCGCCGAGAGAAATCGACATTCCGGTGGTTATTGTGCGCTTCCGGCGGTGTTCTCGTGTTTTCCTTCGGTTCCGCTATACGCTGGACGAACATCTTCATCAATATTCAATAAGGAACAGCTCAGCGCTGTATCAACATCCGCTTTCATATGCGCAATATTTAATAATTTGTTAGCGCTATACCTAACTTGCTAACGTAACACAAATTGACAAAACATAACCAAAGTTGGCCAAGAAAGAACTTTTATCTAGAGCTCTTGATTCTACTTATTTTCTAGAATAATTCATTCGTTTATTGATTTCTTCTTATTAGCTAAGGACAACTAACTACACTGGCGTACGAAATTGATTACGTTACTTTGGTTACGGTAATGAAACAAAACACGTTTCACGCTGTACGTAATCCGAAGGTGCCACGCACACAATTAAAGAGTGGTTTCCTCGTAATTGTCTCCTCCTGGATTTGCATAAAGGCTCTTGTTCTGACGCAATTGAAATTTAATCGCAGCATGAGACGTAAGCAGATGAGCCGTTTGAATACCAAATGCGGTGGCAATGGTTTGCATAGAATTCGCAAAAATAGTCAACTGTCTTTTATAATCGAGTTGAATTTTCGTAATCTCATTTAATTGATCCGAAAAACTGCGTTAATTAATTGCATTTCTCGCTTAAATCGCGCGGGAGCGAATCGTGCGAAGCGTAACGCGTTCGGATTTCTTTTTCTTCTTAATCGAAATTGCTTCAATTTTATGGTAATTATGACCTTTTTTTGCGACGTTACATTGGCAAGCATTGTGCAAAACGCGCATGCGTTGTCAATGTCTAGTAGGCGTCGCTTTTGTCGTTTTGCCCGTAAAGTCCCTAGATCTGTCAAAATAGAGCAGCTGTTAACGCCAATCATCCACATTTGTGATTAGTGATACTGAAGGGCTTCTTGTTGACTAAATAGGACTGATAAGAAAACTTTATGCTGTCAACGGTATTTTAAAGTTGGTGCTTAGAGTCAAAATGACGGCGATTTGCGCTATTTTGTTAGATCTAGGGCCGGTACTTTCATCAGTGATTAACTTCAATCTTTGGTTAAGGTTAAAGTTAATCAGTGATGAAAGTACAGGCCCCTAGGGACTCTATTTGCCCGTGAACTCATGGCGCGAAAGTTTGAAATTAAATAAGCTCTCTTCTGTTAACTTATTTTTATTTCTTCTTTCTGTTCAGTTTATTATTATTATTACTATTACGTACTAGATAAAAATAAATTACTATTTAAAAAGTGGCACATCTGATTTAGCAACTTTCTTGTGGTTTCATGTCGGCGTTTATTATGTATGTATGTATGTATGTATATGGGTAGGCCAAGATATTTGCGCGTAAACTTCTCACGTTTTTAAAAGCGCGTGAAAGAATTCGTGCCTCTTCTGGATTACATACAAACGACTCCTTGGATAAAATTTCGAAGAAAAAAAAATAGATTGTCATTGGTTGTCAAAAAAAAAGAAAAATAACACGAAAATTTTGCGAAAGAAAACAACAGACTGCTGTCATCGATTGCTCAAGAAGAAGAATAAAAAAACATTAAAATAAAGATTAAAATAATAAAATTGTCGATAAAAACAATGAAATTGATGAAAAACAGAGGACCGTCGCAAAAGAACGAAATACTGTCAGAGTATCTTCGAAAGGAAACGAAAGAAGTTGAATTAAAACTAAAGATCGACGAGAAACAAAACACTATCAAACAGGACGAACCGTCGTATAGACCCATCTGCCTCCTAGACGTAGCGTCTAAACTCTTGGAGTCGCTGGTCAAACAGTGCCTGATCGAGGAACTAGACGGTAAACATTTCTTGCACGACCACCAATATGGCTTTAGGTCGGGTAGGTCGACAACAGACGCACTGAGTAAAGTGACCAACATTGTCACGGAAACAAAAAAAGCTGCATGGAAAAACATGCATTTTTGCCTAATGCTTACATTAGACGTAAAAAATGCCTTTAACTCGGCCTCTTGGTCGAAGATAGTAAAAGCTCTCAACGAGGCGGGAGTCAGCAGCTACCTGACCAATCCTACATGGACGAAAGGACCATAATTACCCCCGCGGGCGCAGAGAAAGCGATGAGATGCGGCGTTCCACAGGGCTCTGTCCTAGGACCGACCCTGTGGAATGTCCTATATAACAGCCTCTTGCAGATACAGATGGGCCAGGGGATTACTCCCAGTGCTTACGCAGACGACCTTGCGATTATAATCAGTGCCAAAACTCCTGCACTACTAGAAGAAAAAGCGAAATACGCTATGTCCAAGACCAAAAGCTGGCTAATGAAGCACGATCTAGAATTAGCCGATACCAAAACAGAAAGGATTATTCTGGCTGGACCAAGAAGACTCCGAACGCTAACGATTGACTTCGAAGAGACCGCAATAACCAGCAAATCCGAAATAAAGTATCTGGGCGTATACCTCGACAGATATCTCAGGATGACCACATGCGAGAAAGCTAGCAAGACCTTAATGGCGCTTTCCAGGGTCATGCCAAACATCGGAGGACCTCGATCTAAGAAGAAGAAGGTCCTAGCAGGGGTTGTCACTTCGACCATCCTATATGCGGCGCCAATATGGTTCCCAGCATTGAAATATAAACACTACGAGGGTCTTCTCGAGTCCATAAACAGGAAAGTGGCTATCAGAGTCACCTCTGCGTACAGGACTGTCGCCACTGACGCTATACTAGCGATAGCGGCTATTCCACCAATTAAGTTGAAGGCAGAGGAAAGGAGACAAAAATACCTAACGGGTATAGCAGACACTGAAGAGAATCGTGAAACCCTCATAGAAAAATGGCAACTCATATGGGACACGTATCGTGGGTGGACTAAAACTTTTATCAAAGACCTGCACAAATGGTGCAACAGAAAGTTCGGAGAGATTGATTACTACGTAACTGAAGCCATGACGGGGCACGGGGTCTTCGCCAGATACCTACACCGAATCGGAAAACTAGGTACTGACGCATGCTGGTATTGCCAAGAAATAGACACGGCGGAGCACACAGTCTTCGGCTGTACGAAATGGACCAACACCAGAGAAAAAGCGAATGGAAACTGCGGCACAATCATTTCTGCAGCAAACATCGCCGAAATCATGCTAAAGAGCCGAGGAATATTGGAACCATGTAACCAACATGCTGAGAGAAATCATGCAGCAAAAAGCCAATGATGAGAAACAAATGGAAGGAGTGAGAAATACAAATGCGTAATGAGACTGAAACAAATAACACCTGACAGTACGAAATTTCTGACGGAATGCTTCACGGCAAATACCAGAAATTAGTAGCTGCAAAAGAGGATAAGGAGTTTAGTTGGTAGGCGCTCTTGTCAAGGACCTAAGAAATAGGCGATTAAGACAGGGCGAATCCAACACATCTAATACCGGATTCCGTTCATAATGTCTGCTGAAGATTCTCCAAACCTCTATAAAAAAAAAGCTATTGGCCTGTTTACTGGCCTCATGGAAACGCGGCATTATCAGAATGACAAAAGACGACATACTTCGAAAAAATAAACAAATTCACGAGATATTTTTCGATTGTGACATTTCCTTTTTCGAAGACGTGTCACTCGCTTCTTTTAGATTTTGCGCGAGAAATCTTAAAGCCAATTCGTCAAATTTCAGTATAAACGCACGGCCAAATTAGTACGATGATGAAATTCTCCCCGATGGTGAGGGCAGTAAATCTACCTGTCGCGTTAATAACAATCGTCCTGAGGCGATGCATTGACAAGATCTTCAAATCTCAGGTAGAGTCTTCCTCCTCAATTTAATCAAAATCGCTGAAAATTTGATTCGCAGGGTCAAACTGTGGTGAACAACGCACCGTGGCTTATAAAACCTTCTTATTTGACATTATGCATATACGCCTACATGTTAAGCGCGGGCCTTTGCTACATGAAAAAAGGCACGGTTATTTCAGTAGCAAAGAAATGTTACAAAGCAGCGATTGCTATTAAAGATAAATGTGCAGGGTACGTACTTTTTTCGCAACGATATCTCCCACACCTTTTTGCAAAAAACCTTACATTTTAGAAAGAAGTGTCTCGTCGAAAGTGCAGCTTTCAACGACCAACCAATCGTGTCAGGCCAAGCTCCACCAAGCCAACCTCAACCCTGCGGTTCAAGATGTTGTGGACAACCGGATGCACCTGGAGATGCACCTTGCACATCGCGTACAATCAGCGATCCAAATGAGCCTTCAGAGTTGGATATAACAGACGATTCTCTATCGGCTCTACTAAAGTTGGGGAGGACCGAGACAAAGAAATGTAGAAAAACGATATCACCGGCGAGGAATTTATACACGTTGAGGGGCAGGAAAATCAACCCGCAAGATGCAAGTCACGATGGGAAAGCGTTCAGGAAGACTAGGAGCGGCAAAGTGCACAAGTCTCATTCTAATAAATCTCGTCGTAAAAGTAGTAAAGATCTATAATGACATTAGACTTTTCGAGCTCGTGATTTTGATCTGTGTAAATTACGCTGAAAATTCAAAATCCATCAGTAAATGAATACGTCATTGCGTGCAGTTTTTCTTGTTTCTTTTCATAAGGGGCCATGTTCCAAAGGATAAATTCTCACCCTAAACCATCGTACCAGATACAGAGACGGACGGATTTTTTGGAGATCAACCACACACTATGACATTCTGTACATGTCGATTACACCTTTGGGTTTGAGTTACACTCGACAAGACGGGCACTGGACCGGAAATTAAATTAAAGTCCAATCCCTGGATCGTTCGCTTTTAGTTATGTTTACATAATGCGGTTTTCTGATGAGTCAACTCGCCGACTGCATAAGGCGCGTGTCCACGAGGCCAGTAAACAGGCCAGTAGCTGAAGTCCTGTGACTGGACTCCAGTGACTGGGCCTTGCCAGTACAGTGAATTCATATTTCAACGTGTCTAGTTCACTGGAGCTAGTTGGCGTCCAGTATAAACAAATAAACAAATGCACGAGATACCTTTCGATTGTGACAAACGAATTCGTCACAAACGTTAAATTCCAGTATAACGCTTAGCCAAATTAGTACGAAGATGAAATTCTCGCCAATCATGAAGGCAATAAATCTGCCTGTGGCGTTGATGACTATCGTCCTGAGGCGATACATCGACAAGATCTTCACGTCTCAGGTAGAGTCTTCCTCCTCAATTTAATCAAAATCGCTGAAAATTTGATTCGCAGGGTCAAACTGTGGTGAACAACGCACCGTGGCTTATAAAACCTTCTTATTTGAAATTATGCATATACGCCTGCATGTTAAGCGCGGGCCTTTGCTACATGAAAAAAGGCACGGTTATTTCAGTAGCAAAGAAATGTTACAAAGCAGCGATCGCTATTAAAAATAAATGTGCAGGGTACGTACTTTTTTCGCAACTATATCTCCCACACCTTTTTGCAAAAAACCTTACATTTTAGAAAGAGGTGTCTCGTCGAAAGTGCTGCTTTCAACGACCAATCAATCGTGTCAGGCCAAGCTCCACCAAGCCAACCTCAACCCTGCGGTTCAAGATGTTGTGGACAACCGGATGCACCTGGAGATGCACCTTGCACATCGCGTACAATCAGCGATCCAAATGAGCCTTCAGAGTTGGATATAACAGACGAATCTCTATCGGCTCTGCTAAAGTTGGGGAGGACCGAGACAAGGAAATGTAGAAAAACGACCGAAAAATCACCGGCGAGGAATTTATACACGTTGAGGGGCAGGAAAATCAACCCGCAAGATGCAAGTCACGATGGGAAAGCGTTCAGGAAGACTAGGAGCGGCAAAGTGCACAAGCGTCATTCTAATAAATCTCGTCGTACAAGTAGAAAAGATCTATAATGACATTAGACTTTTCGAGCTCGTGATTTTGATCTGTGTAAGTTACGCTGAAAATCCAAAATTTTTTCTTCAGAAAAAATTCTGAAGAAAAACAATAAAACAAAAGAAAATCGACAAACAAACGAAAGAACTTGAATTAACACAAAAGATTGTCAAAAAAAACGTAAGTACTGTCAAACAAACAACAGACTGTCAAAAAATTCGGTCACCGGTTGTTTAAGAAATACAAATAACGAAAATTCTAAAAAAAAACAACGACAACAAAGCAAATTCAGATAACAACGGCACTGATAAAAAACAACAGCGACAATTAAAATTGAATAAAACAAAAGATCATCGAAAAACAACAGAGAATACTCACACGTAACAGAATACCTAACTTTGAAAGAAAACAAAACAAAACTTGAATTAGAAGAAAAAAAGTCATAAAAACAAAACAATATCAAACATCAGACTGTCAAAGATTTACGAGAAAAAAAATTAAAGAAAACAATAGATCATCGATTGTAAATGTTGGCTGCGAGTCGTCAGGATCGCAATGGGGCCCCCGAGCGATCCTGACGACTCGCAGCCAACATTTACATGTTTGCGTTGACACGTTTTGTCCGCTTCGACTGCCATCTCGTGCGTGTTAGCTTTTGAGGCAACGGCATTGTTGCTATCTGCTTTCACGACACGAATTATAAGTCGGAAAATAATTGTGCTGCGGCGCAATTATTTCAGATCATCGATTGTTTAAGAAAAACAAGCAATAAAAAAAAAACTATGGAGCAAAAATTCAAATAACATAGGTAATGTATAAAAAAAAACCTGAAGATCACTGAAAAGAAAGAGACACAGAGTATCGTGAAATAAATTATAAAAGAGCTCCAATTAAAACAAAACAGAATCGAAGAAACAAAGTACAGTTGCGGACAGAAAATTTCAAATGTCAGTGTCATTCCACTGACGTAAAAATTTAAATAGTCCTTGGTGTAAACCAGTCTTTACTGTCATTTTGATTGATGTTTGCAAATTAAATTTGGAATTTATTTTGTCAGTCATCTATTAATTGATACCATGCCGGCCGTAACAAATTTTAACAAAGCTAAAATTCTAACTTTTGTCCAAATGGGTATGTCAAACATTCAAATATCAGAAACCACCGGTATACCAATTAGCACCATTTATTCGATAATCCGCAAATGGAGACAACATGGGACGATCGAACGGCGTCCAGGTTCAGGAAGAAAACGAATATCCACAGCCGATGAAGACGAAGCAGTAAGAAATGTCGTTAGAAACAGTCCTTTTTCTACTGCTGTTCGAGCTGTCGAAATTACCAATTTTCCTGGCTCCATTCGAACTGCCCGCCGTCGCATAAAGGCAGGCGGTCTTAAAAATTATGTAGCTGCAAAAAAAATTCGCTTAACGCCTCAGCACAAGGAAGCGAGGATAGGATTCGCCTTACAACATCTCGCACAAGATGAAGCTTTTTGGAGCAACGTAATTTTTTCCGACGAAAAAATATTTAAATCGTGCCCTAATGGTCACATAAAGGTCTATAGACCACGGAACAGTCGTTACGACGAACAATATGTTCAAACGGCAGAAAGAAGTGGACGTTTTTCAGTGAATATGTGGGCATGGATTTCAGCTGTTAGTCCTGGGGTATTACTGCATGTAGAAGATCGGCTAAACAGTGACACTTATATTAGGATTCTTGAAGATGTGATGCTCCCTTCAGTAGAACCATTATTTCCTAATGGTAATTTCGTTTTCCAACAAGATAACTGTCCGGTTCACACTGCACATAGGGTAGCGGCATGGTTTCAGAATCATAATGTAAATGTCCTTGATTGGCCTAGTTGCAGTCCGGATTTAAATCCTATCGAGAATATGTGGGGGCTATTGGTTCGAAATTTGAAACAGCGGCGATTGGTAGTTAGAAATAGAGAAGAGCTTTTGGCTACGATAACTGATGCATGGCAGGCATTACCACAGGACTATCACAGAAATCTGTGCTTCTCAATGCCGACGAGGTTGGCTGAAGTAATAGAAATCAATGGTGCAAATATCAAATATTAATTTTGTTCAAGTTTTCTGTTCTTCTTGTTCAGTTTATTTAGTTTTATCTCCCACTCTTTCGCATGCATTTGCATTCTGTGATTTATATTTTGCTGTCAAGATGACATGAGTAAGATTAAAGTCGAAAATAGGTTACTTGTTCGTAAAGTCTGTTTTACACTCATACGTCAGATGAATGACAGTGACATTTGAAATTTTCTGTCCGCAACTGTACATACTATTGCATGAAGTGAACTACAAAGACTAAAAATACCAACGAGTGTTCAATTAAAAAGACGGTCTAGATAGCCATGAAATTATTCTGAACGTATAGCATAGGGTTCTTCATACGACCTTATGACACACTTTAAGCATTTATTACAATTGTTGTAAAAAGTTTTATAAGTTACAGTAATAAATGTTTATATTTGAAATGTTTTCTTTAAGTTAAAGTGACTTATAAAACTTTTTACAACAATTGCAATAATTGCTGAAAGTGTTTACCTTCTTCTTGAAAACATTTTCAAGGTTCTCTGCTTAATTGCATTCTGCCAACGAGTAAAGAATAACAGGAGAGAGTCATATTAACAGTAATCGCCGACTCTCTCCTGTTATTCTTTACTCGTTGGAATGCCAACGAAACTAGTAAGAAAACTAGTCAGTAAGCAGTAACTAGTAAGCCTAGTAAGCAGTAACTAGTCAGAAATGATGTACGAACAGACCTTATGACACACATCGTCCATATTCATTTATCAATTTGGGCGTGTATTCGTTGGCATTCCAACGAGTAAAGAATAACAGGAGAGAGTCACACCAAACAGTAGTTTCTTGTCCGAAGTGGTAACTAAACACGCCCAAAGTGGTAACTAAACACGCCCAAAGTGGTAAAAGAATATGGACGATGTGTGTCACAAGGTCTGTTCGTACATCATTTCTGACTAGTTTGAAACTGTCAAATATATTCGCCCATCGAATTAATCACCGCTTTCAAGAGCTGCATATAACATGAAACTTAGATCGGCGCATGCTTCTGACAGTTTCGGACTAGTCAGAAGCTGCTGTACGAACAGACCTATATAGGCGCACACATGCGATCAGGTTTTTTAGGACACGAGTTCTTGAATTTTATTAACAATCCGCTGTCTTATGTCATTTAAATCAGCAAGTGATGTGGTAAATATAGAGTTTTTTATGTAAGGCCACAAAAAATATCACAAACGGTTAAATCACAGGACCTCGGAGGTCAAGGAATTACAGTGTTCCGACTAATAATTCTGTCTCCAAGAACTTCTTCAAAGTACCTTGCAGAGTACCTTGCCACAGAATACGTCCAATTTCCATCAATTTTTGCGCAGAAATTTACAAAATACTTGCCAAAAAATTCCAAAAAACTTTCAATAGTTTTAGAGTTTTGTTGACACAAGGTTAACCGCCGTCAACTTGTCAAAGTTGAAATATAAATAAAGTTAATCACGACATACGTTCCTGACAACAAAAGCGTGTCACAGCCTACTTGACCGTTTTTTTATTGAACGCTTGTTATGTTTCTTTGCAGTGATCTTCTTTTGTTTTTCTTCAATTTCATTTTCAGGGTTTGTTTTTATCATTGCTACTGTTACTTGAATTTTTGCTTCATATTTTTTTTAAAATTTTTTGTTATTTGTTTTTCTTAAAAAAATCTATGACAATCTATTGTATTACTTTGAAATTTTTTCGTAAATTTTGGGAAGTCTGTTGTCTGGTAGTAAATACGTACTTTTTTGACAATCTTTTGTTTTAATTCAAATTCTTTTGTTGTTTTCCGATGATCTTTTGTTTTGTTCTATTTCATTTGTCATCGTTGTTTTTATCAGTACCTTTGTTATCTGAATTTGCTTGCTTTTTTTTGGAATTATTTATACACGATTCTTAAGCAACTGATAGCAACCTTTTCTCGAATTTTCTTTCGTAAATCTTTGACAGTCTGTTGTTTGTTTAATAGTACTTTATTTTGGCTGCGTTAAGTAAAAGGCCAACTTGTACAAAATCGTTAAGTCAGAGGTCAATGTAAACCACGTCGCCAATTATTATTCAATCACTGGTTACGTCTGACCAATTTGGGCAAGTTGGCTGTTTACTGAACGCAGCCTTAAAAACAAAGGCAGAGGTGACGAATCGAATTGACGAAAAACAAAACCTAATCGGAAAACAACAAAAAATTACGTAAGCAAAAAAAAACAATATCAAGGTCCAAAGAATACACCAAAAGAAAAACTTATAAAACATCAGAATTCAAACGTCCAAAAATAAACTATACAAGCAAACAAAGTGCAGGCTTAACAAATTAATGTAAAATGCGATTCATTAAATTTCCATCGTAGGCAGGCCATGGAATTTAAACGTACGCGGTGAATTGGTTAATTTTACCTTTACGTAGGTAATAATTAAAGACATGACTTTTTTTTTCACGGCCAACCTAGAATGTGAAATTTATATTGAACCGTCTGACAGATGGACTTAAAAAAAAATTGTAAAATTAAGAGATTGTGTAAACATTTTGTAAATACCTAAACGTGTGAATGGAAAATTAAAATCATAGACAAATTCTCATTGCTTTCTCGCGAGTTACGCGATCAACATTGTTTCTTACGTAAAAAGAATGTGCCCATACTGCCCATAAAAGACGAGACGCATTGTTTCCATCTGATTTCCATTCGTATGGCGTTTTTGCTTCGGGTCTTCTCCCAGATCGACGATTTCGTCAGGATTTATTCAAAGAATTTCGTTAGTTATGCACGCCGTTACTCGTACAGAAATACCAGAGGTAATATCTCGAATGTACACGTTTCTGATACATACTAACATACACGCAATGATGTTGAAACCTCGCATAGGGACGCTAGCTTACGTAACATTACATTATCGAGTGCGAAGTAAAGACCGGTTTTAAAAAACAAAACAGAAAAACTGCGTCTTTTTTAAAAGAGTACATTGTACGTTTTTTTTATCACACCCTGTAACTCAATTCAAACAGCAACTTGAAATATTCGCCGTCAAACAAATTGAAAATAAATGCGATGTTTGAGATCCTTTCACTTTGTTTTCTATTAAATTTCTATTTAGTTTTATGGCTTACGCCGCGTCGTTAATTTCACTCCTTTCAGAAATTTATTTCACGCTTTAGCTGGCACGTTACCAACCTGAGGGGGCAAGGCCTATTAAATTAAATTTAACGAGATAAAAATCACAAACCAACTAAATAACTGTGTAGAGTGCGTAGAAACAACGAAGTCCGTTATTTTGTTTCAGGCAGGTCCGGGACGCATATACAGTGTGAGCCAAAACGCAGGACAGAAAAGTGATGCCGGTGCGTGACGTCATAGAACGGTAGTGATTGGTGCAATGGGAGGCCCCGATTCGACCCTTTTATGGGGCGCGCTGATAGTCGGGACGTTGACTTTGTTGTTGAATTCTGCGCACGCGCACGTGGCACTTACTTACCCTCCTGCTAGGAAATACGACCTGGATTTCTTGGATAATTCTAGGACGAAAGCACCATGTGGAATGCCCAGAGGTAAGAGTTAACTTTAACCTTCATAAAATACATCAAAACTGCTTTTCCTTTTTGCGCATCGCGGTGGTTGTCAATTTAAATTTGTGTAAGTTTGATAGGTATTCAAACTTGAAGCCTGTCATTGCTGTAAGTATAAATATGGCGTACACCTTCACACACAGTACACTTGCGTTCTCTTCTTTTTCTGCGTTTTAAAATATGTGTCAAATATTTGGAAATTGTATAAGTTTGACAGGTCTCCAAATTTGATCCCCGTCACTGTTTTAAATAACATTCATTCTTTATTCACCATTCCCTTCTTCCTCAACATATTCAAATAACTTTGGGTCAACGCTTCAAAATTTTATAAGTTTGACAGATATTTAAATTTGATGCCTGTCATGGTTGCATATGACAAACCCAACATGCACAAAACACCGTTTCTATCCTTTTTTTTTTTTAGTATTTTATGACAACTTAGGTGTTAAATATTTCAAAATTATGTAAGTTTGACAGCTATTCAAATTTGATGTCTTGTCATTGTTGTATATGGGCATACACCTTCATACACAGCACATTTCCATTCTCTTGTTTCTCAGTATTTTCGTATACGCGTCAAAATTGTGTAAATTTGATAGGTGTCCAAATTTGATGCCTGTCATTGTTTTAAATAACATTCATTCTTTATTCACCATTCCCTGCTTTCTCAGCATTTTTAAATAACTTTCGGTATCAACGTTTTAAAATTATGTAAGTTAGACACGTATATTCAAATTTGATGTCTGTCATTGTTGCATATGACAAACGCCGACGTGCACAATACACGTCCGTTCTCTATTCGCTTGTTTTTCACCATTTTCAAAAGATCTTCAGTGTCAATCATTTCGAAAAAATCGTGTAAGTTTGACAGGAATTCAAATTTGATGTCTGATATTGTTTTAAATAGCATTTTCAAATAATTTTTAGTGTTAACTAATTTTGACAGATATTCAGATTTGATGTCTGTTATTACTGCATTTGATATGCGCCTACTACATACACAATACAAGTCGCTTCCCCATTCTTTAGTTTTTCAGTACATGCAAAAGAACTTTCTCTGTCAAATACTTAGTGTATTTAGTTTTAGTGTAGTTTTGACAGATGTTCTAATTTGATGTCTATCATTGTTGCATATGACGTACGCCACATACGTAGTGAATATCCCTTCTCTATTTCCTTGTTTTTTTTTTAGCATTTTCAAAGCAGCAACTTTCGACGTCAAAATCGTTCAAGTTTGACAGGTGTCCAAATTTGATGTTTGTCGTTATTTTAAATAACATTCATTTTGAACGTTCTCTTGTTCTTCAGCATTTTCAAATAACTATTGATGGCATATAAATTATGTAAGTTTGACAGATATTCAAATGTGAGGTCAATCATTGTTACATATGACGTACGCATCCGTCCTCTATTCTCTTGTTTTTCAACATTTTCAAAATAACTTTCGATGTCAAACATTTCAAAACCGTGTAAATTTGTCATTATTTTAAATGACATATACTTACATATACTGCACGACTTTATTCACCATTCTCTTATTTCCCAGTATTTTCAAACAACTTTCGGTATTATATGTAAGTTTGACAGATATGTATATGTTATCTGTCATTGTCACACATGACAAATGTCGACGTAGATAATACGATAAAACATTCGTTTTCTATTCTCTCTTGTTTTTCAGCATTTTTCAAAATAACTTTTGGTGTTAAGCATTTTAACACCGTTACCTTTGACAGGTATCCAAATTTTATGCCTCTCACTGTTTTGAAAGACATACACTATACATACATCCCTGTTTATCATATTCTTTCTCTCGACATTCTCAAATAACTCTAGGTGACACACGCTGTAAATCATGTAAGTCCGACAGATATCAGATTTGATATCTGTCATTTTCTCTCATGCCAACGCTGTCATATACAGCACATGTCCATTCTCCATTCTCCCGTTTCTCAGCATTTTCAAAAGAAATTTCGCTATCAAATATTTCAAAATCGAGTAAGTTTGACAGCTATCCAAATATATCTGCCATTGTCGTAGATGACGTACATACATGCGTTCTCTATTCTCTGGTTTTTCAACATTTTCAAAAGAACTTTCGCTGTCAAAAACATCAAAATCGAGTAAGTCTGATAGATATTCAAATTTGATGTCTGTCATTGTCGCACATGGCATATGCCGACATATACAGCACACATCAATTCTCTTGCTTTTCAGCGTTTTCAAAAGAGCTCTCGCTGTCAAATACTTCAAAGTCGAGTAAGTTTGACAGGTATTTAAATTTGATGACTGTCGTTGTCGCATATGACATGCGCACTACACATCTATTCTCAATTCTCTCGCTTTTCAACATTTTCGAAAGGACTTTCGCCGTCAAATATTTGAAGATCGAGGAAGTTTGACAAATCTGAAAACCTGGTATCTGTCACCGCCACACAAACAATACACATCCATTTTTTCATTTTTCAGCATTTTTAAAGAACTATCGCTGTCATTACTGCAAAATCAGTAAGTTTGACAGATCTGAAAATGTGATGTCTGTTGTCGCACATGACGTACACTGATATACACATTATACATCGGCCCTCTATTCTGTGGTTTTTAAACATTTTCAAAAGAAATTTCGTTGTCAAATACTTCAAAATCGAGTAAGTTTGACAGATATTTTTAAATTTGATGTCGGTCATTGTCGCATATGACATACGTATACATATCCGTTCTCCAATCTCTGTTTTTTCAACATTATCAAAAGAGTTTTCGGTGTTAAACATGTCAAAATCGTGCAAGTTTGACAGGTGTCCAAATTTGATGTTTCTTACTGCTTTTAACGCATATATTTACAAACACTATCTCTCTCCTCGCCAAGGTCTTGTTTCTTAGCATTTTCAACTAGCTTTTAGTGTCACTTTTTGTATAATGTAAGTTTGACAGATATTCGAATTTGTCCGACAATGACAGACAGACGCTGATATAAACAGACACAACGAGATTTCGGTGAGAAATATTTCAAATATTTCAAAATCGTGTAAGTTTGACAGGCATTAAAAAACAGTTCCAGATATTCCTCCTACGTGATTATTTATAGATGTATTATTATACTGCCATCTGTCACGCTCAAGTGTCAACTGTCAAGTAAGAAGCAAGTATGAGTGGGAAGAGAGGCAGGCGCATCTTGGCTATAGAAGAGGAAAAGCTTTCGTTTTTCACTCTTTACATTATAATATATGTAGTTATTTTTGTCGGTGTGTACCATTTTTCGAATTTCGACGAAACAATCAGTATGTATACAGTGTGTCCCAGATTGAGTAGGCTACCATGGGTAACTTTCTTATTAGTGAAGATAGAGATTTGGTTAAATGGGCAATATTTTGCAGTTTTATGTGCTGATTCAGATTCCGTTGAGAAAATTTGAAAATTCCGAATAGTTCAGATATTATCGCAGAAAAACTGAAAATCGCTATTTTCTTTAATGTCCAATAACTTCGCAATTATAAAAATATGAAAAAATGTTTCATATAAAAGTTACTATGTTTGATAAAATACAGCTGAAAATACAGTCAAAATAAAATTCAAGATGGCGGCTGTCAAGATATTGATAGCAACTTTCTTATTTTAAATGGACGCCATATTGAATTTTTGTACGATTAAATAGCATTTTTTTTTCTCGTTTCAACCGTGTATCACAACCCATATCTAAATAAAAAATTATTTAAAAAATTTAATATTTTTTTTTTAAATCAAGTAAGCGGGTCGCCTTTACTTATTACTAATCAAGTAAAGGCAACCCGCTTACTTACAACGGAATCTGAATCAGCACATAAAACTGCAAAATATTGCCCATTTAACCAAATCTCTATCTTCACTAATAAGAAAGTTACCCATGGTAGCCTACTCAATCTGGGACACACTGTATTTACTTATATGTTCGGTTACTCATCGAATATGTAAGTCCCAGTAGAAATTTTAGTTCAACAAAACTGCATTTAATTAGAGCAATTAATTCTCCGGCATTAGTTTCAATTTAATTCAGAACTCGTTAACAGCCGGACAAGCGCAAGGAAAGCAATTTAGAAATGGAAACATGCTTCAGAAAATGCTGCTGAAACCGTATTACAACATTATTGTGCGCAATTAACCTTAATCGCGGTAAAAGAGGAGGCAATTTACGATTCATTATAAATTAGCACCGTTTCAGAAACCTTAAACAACAATAATCCTTGCGAAATAGATAAACCAGTTCGATCGGAGAGTTTTTTGCCGACGTATTTTTTAAACCTCAGCAATACGTTGATTGAACTAATGGAATATTTTCGATTAAGTACAACGGTGCAGTTTTAAGTATGTCATTGCTGTAACGTATTGTTTAAGGACGTTCGATGATTGAAATGAAAAGAGCTTGTAATTCAAGTTATCGTCGGTCATGCAATTACTTTCAATGTGATAAGTAAAAAACGCACAAGGCACTTGCGATAATTATGTATAATTATGACTTCAATTGAAAATTATAAAAAGCGTAAACATATTAAATTAAAATACTTGGAGTTGGATGCTCGATTGGCCCACTCTGTCCAAAGTGGCCAATCGAGCCTGCATAATTATTGCATGTTGCGAGTAAATCAACGCATTGTTTATTAATATGCTCCAGTTACGACACCGCCTTTCCCGCATCGCGTTATTCTTTAGCAGGAACATTATGCAACGATTGCGATTCATAAATCACGAAAGCGTTCCTTTTACTTCGTAGAGTTATTGCATTGTGTGGAGTACGTTGCAAACTCGCAAGCAAATGGAATGTGAAAGAAAGGAATTCTTTTATGATTCCTCATTTTGGTCGTCTATTAAAAAAATTGTCGATGAATCATTTTCGAGGTGCTTGCCCATGGTGTGAGGAATGTTACCGAAATATTTACAAGGCGGACCTGTAGGTATGTAAAAATCGATCTGCATACGAACGCGTGGGCTTTTTAACACCGTGAATTATCACACAGGTGCTGAACGACCTCATGGCTGCTTTTCTGCGTCCGTCGTTCTTAAAATAGAAATGACTGAAGGTGAAGTCACGCCGATTTGCTTGATGATGGTGCATTGTTTTCGGGACGATCCGCCCGGAACCGCGAAATTGGCGGTCGTATTTTATAAGTCTGCGTCATCTTCCGCCCAACAAACTTTCTGTAAATTAAAGGAGAAAAAGGAAAACGACGACGAAGGGGACCCTATATATGAGTGCACAGATGCTAGAATACTGAACGCCTCCCTCTGTCGTTTTAATCATAATGCGTCCAGCAGTCTGGCGTCCACATGTAGGGTCCCCTTTATAAGTTTATATAATACGGCGTAGTAATACTGTGGTAATACTGTAAAGAATGAGGACCTTACATATAGACGCCTCTAACCATCGGACTCCTCTCTGCATTGTGATTAGAAGGGCAAAATTAATTAATTATTAGGTGCTCAATTGAAAAGTTCATGAAGTAGCCTCTGAATTGTTTATGACGTTGTGAAGAAGGTCTTGTATCAGATGAATGAGAAATGTCACTTTAGGTTATATCACGTTAGAGGTTATAAGTTGTTTGACAACTTACTGTCATCCGTCAAACTTATAAATCGGTTGAGGAAAGAAACAAAATCAACTTATTGAATTTAAGACCGCTTTACACGATGCAATTTGTAATGTAGCAAGACACATGTCACATGACACATATGGAACCGCCCACATTCTCAATCCATTCATGA
The DNA here is from genome assembly GCA_958336345.1 of Dorcus parallelipipedus. NCBI lineage: Eukaryota > Metazoa > Arthropoda > Insecta > Coleoptera > Lucanidae > Dorcus > Dorcus parallelipipedus. The sequence goes on along the minus strand of OY284479.1, from coordinate 38,896,958 downwards.
AAGCTTAAGATCAGCAGGTGCAAGATTACTTGCATTGTATCCCTTGCATTCTGCTGTAATTCTCCTTGCGTTGCAGAATGCTTTTAGCGATTTTAAGTTTCGCTGTCAAATACTTCAAAATCGAGTAAGTTTGACAGATCTGAAAATGTGATGTGTCTGTCATTGTCGCAGATGACACACGCCCGATATACACAGTACACGTCCGTTCTCCAATCGGCATTTTCAAACGAAATTTCGGTGATTAACATTTCAAAATCATGTAAGTTTGACAGGTGTTCAAATTTGATGCCAACCATTGTTGCATGTGACGCATACTCACGTGCGCATTCACCCTTCTGCTTTTCCACATCATTTTCAAATAACTTTCGGTGTCACACATTTGAAAATCAAGGAGAAATATCACCGTAGGTTATATGTCACGTTAGAGGTTATAAGTTGTTTGACAACTGTCACCCGTCAAACTCATCAATCGGTTAAGCAAAGAAACAAAACCAACTTGTTGAACTTAAGGTCGCTTTACATGGTGTAATTTGTATTGCAGCATGATGCAATTAATGAAAGTTTAAGATCAGCTGGTGCAAGGTTATTTGCATAGCATCCCTTTCATTCTGCTGTAATCAGTGTTGCCAACATGTAAAAAGCAGAAATCCCTCAAGAATAACCAAAAAATCCCTTTTCAACATAGAAAATCCCTAAAATTTGCTACTAGTTTGAGGAATAAATATAGTTTGTTTTCTTTTTTCTGTAATACCTGTTAGTGTCAACATTCTAAGGGGTGTCTGTTGAAAGCCTGCTGTAACCGTAAATGTAGAACAGAATTTTTTGATATTTCCTAACATTCAGGTAACAGATACCAACATCAGAAACATTTGGCAGGGGATTATAGAAAAAAATGACAATAAAAAAAAACCTAAAAAATTATAAAGTTAAAGAAAACAGAAACAAAAGACGGACGATTTTACAGCGCAACTCAGTAGACTAAAAATAAATTTTAAAATAGAAACAAATTTCGAAAGAATCTTGATAATAAAAATTAAAAAATAAAATAAAAATAAAAGGTAATCGATTTTACAACGTAGTTTAATGGATTATTTTTTTTTAAATAAAAAGAACAATGAGAGAGCAAAAAACAAAAGAATCCCATAATAAATTTTTGAAACAAAATATGTAATTTGAAATATGTAATAAAAATTCAAATATGTATGTATAGTCAAATAAAATAATAATAAAAATAAAAACAAAATACAATCGATTTTGCAACATAATTTAATAGACAATAATTTTAAAAAAAGAACGATGAGAAAGCAAAAAAAAAATGAAATGTGTACTAGAATGTTTAAAAGGTGACAAAACACAGGAAAATGAACAAAATTAAAAATAACATAATAAATAAATATAACAATAACAAAAAATTCAAAAAATTTGTTAATCTATTAAATTGTAAATTGTAATTGTAAAATCGAGCGTCTTTTGTTTTTATTGTTTTTAAATTTTATCGTTCTTTTTATTTTATGTTATTTTTTAATAGTTTAATCTATGATTGTCTTTCGTTTTCACTATTGTTCTTTTTAAATTGATTATTTCTGAATTTTTATTATTTTGTTTTCTTTGTTTTGTCAACATTCTTGTCAAATAGTATTTTTTTAAATTTTGTTATTGAATTGCGTTGTAAATATAAAATCGAGCGTCTCTTGTTGCTGTTTTCTTTAACTTTATGTTTTAGATACTTTTTAAAAATTTATTCCTGCCTCTATAAATATAATAATAATAATTTTAGGGATTTTCTACCTTGAAAATGGATCTTTTAGTAACTTTTGAGGGATATCTACTTTTCACACGTTGGTAACAGTAAAGTAGCGACACTCAATATTCAAACGTCAGTGTCAAATTCGACCGCCATATTGTTTGATACCTACATACCGATCGACCGATCGATCGATAAGTTAAAGAACTTTTATATAGCCATCTCCTAAGTTTCGTGAAACGGGCTTGCGGCTTTTGTCATGTCATGTCCTTTCGTCGTATATGTATTTTCTTAACTCAGATTTATACGATCGACATATTTATAAATAAAAAGTGAACAAAAAAACAAACAACGTGCCGATTTGACAATGACATTTGAGTGTCGCTACTGCCTGATTCTTATATTATGGCTAAATTCCTAACGTGAATGAAGTAATATGATTCTAAATTTTTTCTTTAGTAATATTTCGGTCGTGATAATTTCGAAGAAAATAAATTTAAAAAGAATCCCGGAGTTTTCCAATAATTGGCACATAAAATCGATTTTTTTAACAAATACCAATTTCGTTGTAAATTAAAGCGGTGCATTCAGTATATTACATAAAGTCATTCAGTCATTGAAGTATGACTCATCGTGTTTTGTAATGCACACATAAAAAGTAAGGTCACCATGTATAACAATGAAGAAGAAAAAGACAAGGCGAGATTTGGATGCACTATTCGCGACACGGGTTCTTTTCGAATTAAATCCACCATGCATATTTATTACGTTTACTTTTTTTTGCAACGCTAAAAGTTCCTGTAAAATGGACGACTGTGGTGGAAATCGTAAGATCGTAAAAGTGAAAAGTCATTTCCTCCACGGTTCAAATTTCTAATTAGGCAGTTCGAAGCTAATGTGAATTTTAATAATAATAATGCATACCACGTAACGTTTACGTAACATTAAGTGCCGCGTTTAAGTAAATTGAATTTGAACAGACGATTTACTTCCTTTCACTCAGGTAAATACTAAGAGAATTCATTTCACTTCTATACATATTTGGTTAATGTATTTTTCTGTCACTTTTACCTCTTACTTATTATTTGCAATATGAGACAAGACAATCCTAAACATTTTCTTTCTAATGTAACTTACGTATAGTTAGTTACTCGAGCATTATGTTTATAATGAGGAGGAGTGCAAGGAGGGTAAAGTCGTGTACAAATGAGACATGCAATTAGAGCAAGGAAACAGTAATAATTTTAGGTTCTGTTTGTAATTTCCTTGCTTTTCATATCCGCGTGATCTATAATTATGAAGCTCTAGATGCTCGGCGCAATACGCACTGTCATTAAAAGCAATTTTGCGCTGCGTTTTTAATTGAGTTCTCTACATGAATTATTTTTTTATTTTAGGTAGCATCAAAACGTCATTCTTAACGGGGGCCAAATTCAACGTATCCTGGCATCTCGGTTACCCCCACAAGGGAGGATTTAAAATTCAACTGCTGGACGAATTGGAGAGGCCGGTCCTGGATTTAACGCCGTCCATTCAGGGCTCGGATTTCATTTCCGACGACGCCACGTAAGTGAGATGGGCGACCGGAAACGGGCAAGTAAGTTAAACCAGCGCGTTGTTTTCAGGGCGCAGGCGTTTCCGGTTCAACTTCCGCAAAACTACACGTGCCTCAACTGCACGCTGAGGCTGCTGAGGCAAGCGACCGAATGGGGGCCTAATTATAGATTTTGGTCGTGTGCTGACGTAGATATAAAACCAAGTTAGTACAACCTATTCATTTGAAGGACAATTCAAACTTCAAGGTTTCGATTTTGTTTAGAACAGAGCCCATCATTACATTCTAACAATTTGGTAGCTGCTGCCATCTTAAGGGGGGGGAGTGTTGTCTTGAAAAGACGGTTGTATATCAATTTAGGGAATAACTCGTCTGTATAACACTGCCCCTTTCCTCGATTTTTTAATCGCACGTGCGAGGATCGAACCTTGGACCCTTCGTTTATTAAACCCAGCACGTTAACCACTCGGCTATTGAAGCGGCTACTTTATATAATCATTAACTTCTATATAAGCTTACTCTTTCTAATTTTCCTCAACACATTTTAAAGCTAAGTATGTCTAAAACTAACTTATTCATTTTTTAGAGAAAGAATTCAGAGAAACTTGCAGTGGCCACGGTCGATACTTGCTAGCTCGTTGCAAGTGCGATCGTTTCTATTACGGAAACAAGTGCCAGTTCAAAGCAGAATGCATAGAAGACAACGATTGTGGAGTTCAGGGAAAGTGCATCGAAATAGACGCGTCGACCAAACAGTGCTTTTGCCAGCCGGGTTGGTTCGGGCCTGCCTGCAACAAAAGTAAAAATCCAATCGCCCCAATCAACCCCCAGTTAAAAAAACCTTTGGTTTCAGAGTCCTACGTGAAAAACACCGAAATAGATTTTGACTTGTACAAAGCGAAGAACCTAAGCGAAACTTTCCGCCTTTACTGGAGGGTCTTGAAGGAGCAGAAAGAAATCGAAGTCGTCATGGTCGTGAATGGTACGAGCTACGCTGCCGTAGGTTGGAGGCCGAGGTCGCTCACGAGCAGTTGCAAGAATTTCCCGTTGATTGGGCTTGAAACTGCACCGAAAGGCGATGCGAAACCTGAGCCGGAACCCAGTTCTGAACCAGAGCCGACGGCCGAGCCCAAGAGCGAGCCTGAACCGACGGCTGAGCCTGGAGCAGAACCCACACCTGAGCCAAGCTCAGAACCAGAACCTGACGCAAATAAAATTAAAAAATCGCTGTTTGCTCGCCGCTCAACGTCTGACGTCAATCAGGCTCGGGATTTTCCAGAAGGCGTGATAGAAACGAGCGTGTCGTATCAAGTAAGCGCTAAACATGGTGAGTCTTCAATTTTTTAGTTTCCAGCAGTGTTGCCAACCCGCCCGCTACACCTCCGTTTGCGGTAACTGTCGGTCTACGCGTCAACGCAGTTCGATTGGAGGGAGATCTAGCGGGATTTTTACAACCCGGTTGGCAACACTGGTTTTAAAAATCATTCTGACTGGGTATTCTTTGTTGTAGGACGTAGAAAACGTGCAACTAGTCCAGGTAAGTAATAAAAGATTACACGAAAATTAACAAATTTAAATAAAGAAAATAATCTATGGTTAGATCATGTGATCCAATGGAAAATGAATGGGGCCACGTAATTTTAACGTTTACTGTAAGTTAACGTGATGGTTGCGATAACTTGCTAATAATAAGTTCTGTTTTCATAAGATAATTGAAAATTCCCGCGCTTAATATAGGTTGGTAGTATTGTAAATGTACCCGCGTAGAATTTCGTTGTTATTTAAAAACAATTCTATGAATCTCATTGCTTGCTTCAACTTGTTTTTCTTTTAGAATATTCGTAGATAATATTTAAAGTAATGCGCGATGGTAATCTAGCTCAGTGTTGCCAACTCTCTTTTATATAATTTTACCCCCACTAGGAACAAAAAGGCATTTTTATGAATCTAGGGAAATTTAAACACTTGTGTTAAAAAGGGAAAAGTATTTAAAGATAAGAAAGGTTGTTGATATCAATAATAACATTAACGCCTGAACGGTCCAGTGGTAAGAGGACCAGCCTTACAATCGCATGGTCGTCGGTTCGAACCGCACTCGAGATTTTTCTCGGAAGTGGTCGGTATCGACTTCAAGCACCCTTCTGTGTTGGAGATAAAATTCGACACTGCTTCCCCTTAAACGGCGAGAAGGTTGGAAGTAACAAAGCCATGGAACACTTTACACACACTCAAATACACTCCCGCTCCTGAGGTTCTGACAAGAATTTGACTTAAGACCCCGTCAGTGAGTATATAGGTACTAATAAGAGAGATCACGACGGGTTAAAAATGCGTATACCTAAAAGTGAGTCGCTGGATAGATGGCTCTTCGTGAACTCTTCTATTAGTTGAGTCGTTATATAGATGGCGTGTGGCTATGAGAGTCTGTAAGAGTCTAGTACAGTTGGTGATTACAGATTACTATTATGCATGGTGCCCTCTAGTGTCAAACGTAAAAATGTTAGTTATTAAAAATTATTATAAATTAATTATTGGCGTACATGCCCAGTAAATGCCGTAGCCGTAAATAAAGTAACTGATGCACGGTTTGCGAAACTGTAGAATTAGGTGAACAAAAGTCGAAATAATCAAATCAAACCTATTGCCACATAAGGCTGCGCAAATAGGCTCCGCCCACAGGTCCTTATATTCGGATTATATGACAGTAAAATAGTATTTTGAGATTAAGGGGCCCGACTTCCTTCCCGATATACGCCTAAAAGCCCTAAAACACACTCAATAAACAATCAAATCAATTTTTTTTCTACGTATAGTAAACATCATAATCTACAAGGGACTGCAGCATTTGTAGCAAAATTTGACAGGAATTCAACATTGTTTTTCTAAATAAATTGGATCCTTTTATGAATAATGACGACAGCCCCATGTCATATAATTTTGCTTTTACAATAAATTTACGTTAGACAAAGAGAATCGAAAAGTTATAAGCATGCGCGTAACGCATGACGATTGACGAATCACATTCCTTTATTTAAGGCATGGGTACTGTTTATTTATAAGCTCTTTAAAATATGTATGTAAGTGCCAGTAGGTATATATGTCAAAACTGTAATATAATGGTAACAGGAAATAAAGAATCGGGTTTTTCGTTTTGTCCAAAAAAATTAAGGCAAATCTTGACAATTTCAGGGAAAAAGCGTAAAAGAGAATTTTTGTCTCAAAAACGACGCATTTTCACATCCCACTTGTAAGTACCACGCGATCATTTAAATTAATAATTAAAGTAGGCGGGATTTTTTATATACGGTTGTGCACCTTGCCAATCGACTCGCTGTGTAGATTAGAGGTTATGTAAATGTTTTGACGTTTATAGGATTCTCATCGGGTTCAATCGCTTTAATTTAAAGGAAGTGAAACCGTTTTAGTGACAACCATAGAAAATGTTCAAAGTGTTCGCCCCCGGCAATTAATTAAACATTTTGAAGCATCACTTTGACATTTCAAACTCAAATAAAGCTGTCAATAATTAGTGTTGCCAAACTAATTCAAAATTCATAGCCTACTCTAATTATAAATTTAAATGATCGCGTGGTACTATCGCTGCCTTAAAATTTCGCACGATTTATTATCAAGTAGCCAGAATTTTTCTAAATTATAGTTTTGTAGAACAGGCTCTTTCCTCAATTTTGACACTAAAGACATTTAACCAAAAGTCAGATTGTTTGGTTATATTTTAAGAACAGCAAGATAATAAAGGTATCAAAACTGAAATAATAGAATAAAAGTAGCGACCAATCATCTTCTAATTTTGCAAATTGCAAATTGAGAGATGTGATTATATGCCCAAGATGCTCTAGGAGGTGTAATTTGCGACCATAACAACATAGGAATACAATTGACATTTCTCGCATCTTATTTAGTTAAACTTAATATAGTAAGTGGTTTATAAACAATGTTGAACTGTGGGTTTTGTTGACGTTCCAGAATTTTGTAAAACGACTGTGTGCGCCTTTGAGCCAGTTGTACAAAACGAGGTAATCACTCGGTCACGTTAATTGTGGAGGAAAGTTGATCGAATGGTTAACTCATTTTATACAACTGGCCCTATGACATACAGCGACTGTATTTAGTGACCAGTTTGGACGAGAAACTACTGAAAACTTTAAGTTTGATCGAGTGGTTAACTCGTTTTATACGTAGAACTGGCCCTATGACACACAGCGACCATATTTAATAACCAGTTTGGACGAGAAACTACTGTTAGTGTAGCTCTCCTGTTATTCTTAACTCGTTAGTCAACACTGAATGCACACGGAAAATTTCAACGGCGACAGAATACATGCATTTGTCTTCGTAAAAATTTTTGGTGAGGGTTCATCAGCGACACGCCTACTGACAGTTCCTTCCCCTCACCCTTTAACCCCTCAGAAACGCGTATCATCTATCGGTGAAATGTGATATTCGTGATTCTCGTCATCCAACAAGTGATGCATCAAACCCAAACATAGCAGTTCAAAACTGTCCGACAGCGGCAGTATTTTACATACACACTCTCTTGACGTTGTTTTCCTCTCGCCTACATTTTACTACGTACGTTGAAACCTATCGCACGATCTCTCTTATTAGTACCTATATACTCACTGACCCCGTTGAGCAACCACCACAAATAAAAAAAAAGAAAGATTAACGGTGCCATCTACCGGAGAAAACTGAAACTAATATAGATTGGTGTAAGGTCGTTATCTATTATTTAGGTACAATTCTTTGAGATTCAGGAAAATTTTGTTCAGGAAAAACAAAACACGATCGAATCAATTTGGGAACAATAGTAAGTAAAATCTTGATATTTCGAAGAAAACAAAAACAAAAAAAGGAATCGAATCCGCAATAAAAAGCAAAGTGAAAAACGTTAAAACGCGAAAAGAAAAACAAACAAAAAACTAGAAATTTCGAAAGAACATGAAAATTTTACACATGGAAACGAAAGACGATGGAGTTTCCTAAAGTTTGTAGAAAATGAAAAAAAAAAGTTAAAAAAGTTTAGACAAATAAAGATCAAAAGTCTATTTTGTGTGAAAAAAATTAGTCTTACGAAAGCAAAAGATTCAACAATTAAAAAACAAAAATTCGGAAGAAGCAGGGGAACAATAGAAACTGCAAAAAAGAGAAAGAAATTTCTAAATCGAAAACAAAACATCACCGGGCATTACACGTTACTTGGATATCTGTCAAAATATAAATTGCAAATATTTTTCATTAACTAACAAAATATTTCACGTTCAATGTTTATGGCCAATCTTTTCGAATTTTCCTGGTGTACACGCGTGCGATTTTGACGAAAATCAAGCCAGCGCGATGACATGCACTGCATGATCCTTGAATATGCAACCTGACATCAGTGTCCTATCTGTGTGTTTTAATCTAAGAATTTATTTAAGTTCTGAATCTGGCAGTTAACTTCTATTTTTATGTAGGTATAACATGTACATACATTGTGGCATAAATGAACAAAATCGATCAGTACTAATGGTATTAACGCCCCCCCCCTCTCCAACTCTGACTTGTTTAATAAAAAGAACATTTTTGGTATTAGTTTTTAAGGTCTCAGTTTGAATTTCCCGCCGCTAATTTAAGTTGGCTACTCTGAAATTGCCATTGCGCATGCGTTTAAGATTATTTTTATTTTTATATTTTTCCTGCTAAGTTTTAATACTTTTTATTTGTTATAAGTTCTGTAACAAACACAGATATTAATTAATTACCACGCACAGTAATCATAATAACTTGAAATTCTAACCTAACCTCTACCAATTACCTCTCTGTAAGTAGATTTGTGTTGAGTTTTAATTTACTTTAAAGAGTGTTTACGCCGACAAAAAAACGCAATTTCTTCCGCACTATAGTTAGTGCGTTAGTAGTTAGATTCTCGTTGCTTCTTGTAGTAGTCACTGGTGGTGAGTTTTTTCAATTTCTTGTAGAACCCGATGCAGAACCCACATCTGAGCCAGAACCAGCAAAAGACCATGAATCCAAGGCAGAACCAACGTCTGAACCTTCCCCACCTTCTCCAGAACCAACATCTGAACCTGAACCGATTTCAAAGCCCAAACCTGAGCCCACATCCGAACCCGAACCAAAATCTGAACCTGAACCAGAACCTGATGCTAAAAAAGTACACACTAATCTCGAATCTACACCGAGAGAACTCAAAGGTAGAGACAGTTACCCGCATTCTTTTTACTGGTTTAATTTTTCTCTCGCATAGGAAACGATAACTTAAACCCATACACACCACGCCACGACTTTAACCCCATGGACTGCACCGATATAGTCATCGGAATGGCACGCAATGGCGTGAGCCGAATCAGTGATTATTATACGAGGGATCGATCTACCCCAAGGGTGGACAGTTACTGGGGCGGGAAAGACGATTTAACAGCGGCGCTCGGTTATGAAAAAGACGGCGTTACCGTCATCCTGTTTAGGAAGAAACTGGCTGCGAAGGAGCAGTCGGATCACTCGATTGAGGACGACCTCATGCATGTTATTTGGGCACAGGGACAGGAGATTGGGAGGTACGTGCACGTGCCGAAGTCTGGCGTTGAGACTTCCAACGCGAAAATCAAGGACTTTTATAAACCGGATGAGTTGAAGTACCACGGACACGGAGCCCAAAGGGGAGCTACCACAATTAATTTCCTCGGTGAGCTTTCCCCATATTTAGTTAATTTATTAATGAGCTTCCTGTTTTATTAGAAGAAAAAATTGAAGCGGGTTTGGTAGACGAGGGCGAATCTGACGGCCCTGCAAAATCAAATTGTTCGGGTGAGTGGAAACTCCCGAAGAATTGCGACCCGGAAAATTACACCTGCGAGTACTCGGCCAAGTGGTTGTACTTACCGCGCAAGGACGAGATACGCTTCACTATAACCACGAGTCACACTGATTTGTGGACGGGCATCGCTTTCTCTGACGATGATAGGATGGTAATGAGGGAGTTGAAGGAGGCGTGTTTGTGTGTATTGTAAAAGGGAATTTCGTTTACAGTCTCAAACAGATGCGATTCTCGGCTGGGTCGATGTTACTGGAAGGCCGTTCATGATGGACACTTGGATATCCGGATATACCCAACCGTTCTTGGATCCTAATCAAAATATTTATAATACCACCGCGAGCATCAATAATGGAATCACCACTTTATCTTTTGTTAGGAAACGTAACACAAATGATCCAAAGGTAAATAATGATATACAGGTGTCCCAACAAAATGTACACCTGTACATTCATCAAGTTGTCAAAAAATTAGCACGTTGCGTTTTTTAGGATTTGGCATTCACAGACGACCACTGCTTATACATGATGTTCCCGGTAAAAGGGGGACCGTTCAACATGCGAAATAAAAAAATTAGAAGGCACGAGTCGATTCCCATTGTGTCCACGGAGAGGATTTGTATCAGATCCTGCGGAGATGATTATGGTAAGTCTTCTTCCATAAAAAAAAAAACAAAAATATTCTTGTGATTGAATTTTCTAGACGAAATATTTGACGCTGCAACAACACCTGAACCCCCCGGAATCGGTTACAATATAGCAATCAAGGTCGTAGACCTCGGAGAGAACTTCCACTTCCCCAAACCCGGCACCATCGAATACGATGAGCTCAGCAACAGCATTAGCGAAAATTTTAAACCATTATTTAACAAAATCCCAGGCTACAGGAAGATTACCGTCCAAGACCTAAAAGAGTAAGCGTTTTACATCACAACGAGAACGAGCAAACTCCTACTTTCATAATTACAGGGAAAGTAATGATGTCATTGCGAAACTAAAATTACAATTGGATAAGGCTGTCATAGAAAAAGGACGTTCATTAGAAGACGAAATTGCTCACGATGACGAAGTACATAAGATAATTCAAGACAGTCTCCTAAGTGGAACCGTGGGTGCCCTCAAAGTCGACGAGAACTTTCTAACGTTTGAACCTCAAGGTGGTAAGTTCCCCCGACTGGGAATTTTCCCCTTTTTAACTTTTTGGTTTTCAGCGACTTCCAATGTTATTTCGGATGCGTCTGAGGAAAGCGGTAGTTTCTTCAGCTTGTCGGAGACTAAGCTCTATTTGGTGTTAGGGTGCATAGCGGCGCTCGTTTTGGTGGCTATCATACAAGCGAGCTGCACTATTTACAAGACGGCCAGCAAATCGTCATCCAGTCATAAGGTAACAGCACTGTGACCTGACCTAAATAATGCAAGTAGGTTTCATAACGTAATATGTTTACTTGCATTTGCTCTAGAAAAGAAAAAACAGTGTTCCTAGGAGTAATTTCAAATAATTAATGTAAAAAATTTATTCCTAGGATTTAGTAGTTGCCTTGCTTGTTACTGTAGTGACTAATATTTTGAAATGGGGGGTTACGAGGTGGCTCACAAAGCTGAAGGCTTTCGAATTAAATTGAAATTAGTTCTGGCGTTGTAGTAACCTTTAATTGTGTTGGTGTGTGGATTATAGAGAGTGTACAATGTTCATTTGGACCCGACTTACTACCCCAATAATTACGTAAGGCGAGAATCGCTGCCCCACTGGGCCGCGACCACCACGGACCGTTCTAGAAATTGGTAAACGACAGTCGCTGACCGGTCGAGGCCTAGTGGGGTGAGTTCATTCTGGATTTAGCAATCAAAGTACACACGCTTCTTGGATTTAACATCCTGGTAATATTAACCATTTTGGATTGCACCCTTAGCAAATATTGCAGTTTTGTTCTTTATAGCTAGCCCCATTCATCAAATTTCTTTTTTTTGTTTTGTTTTACAGGATCACCTAATACCAAACTCGGCTTGGAAAGATTACTCAGCGGCTGCCAACACGAATTATGCCTTCGACACGCTCGAGGAAGAGAAAAAGCAAGTGAACGGCAAGGGTAGAAGCGAGACTCTACCAGCCAAGAATTCCCGGGCGAGGCCCCACCAAGGCCGTCCAATAAACCAGAGCGCCGCAGACACTCGTTCCCTGCAGAGACCCCGAGGGGGATACCCCCCTGGGAATTTGGAGCGTAGCACTTTTTCTCTTCCCAGGACTGCGTATGACAGGAGCAGGCCCGCTCAGGATATGCAGCCGGACTTCTACTTCATGCCTTCGCAGCGGAAGTACTCGGGTGAAGTGGTGCGTGTGTATGTGGACTACAATAATCAGCCGAAGTGATCGAGTGTTTACAGTGTCTGAACGATTTAATTTTTTTTTTGTAGATGACATTAATCAACATAGAAAAATAATTCACATTTAAATTCCCACACAGTTGCAGAAGGCAATTTAATTTTTGATGAAAACGAAAAAAAAACAACGAATCTTACATCTAATTATATTTTGTGTTTAGGAATTAGTTGCAAGTCAGTTTTGATTGCAGAAGAGTAACTTGAGAACTCCACTGCAGTCATATTTTGTGTAAACATCAATTTGCTTTTGGTTTTGTTTAATAGTGTAACTGAAATAGACACCAACGTACCAAAGTAACCGTACATCCTAAGTCAATACCGCAGTATATAAAATAATTAGATTAGGCTAAGGTTTATAACAGCACTAGTTACAGAAATACGGTTAAGTCTAAATAAGAAGCCACGTGTAATTATGTATAATCCAATCATCGAAATGCTGAAATCGATTTGACAACCAACACAAGGTTTTTGTAATTAATATTTTTTGTATATATTGTATTTTGTAGTCGAAATTAATTAGACGATAGATTATTATGTAGTTGGTAGATTATTTTATGTAAATAAATAGAAAACGTTATGCAAACTCTTTTCTAAATATAAAAATGTTAGTTGTAATAATGTTAATTTAGATATGGCAATATTAAATTAAGCAAAAACAGGGTCAGTAATCAAAGAGGACTTTATAAAAAGCAGCTGTTTTATTTCAATTTTAATTACTGTAACTGGATTCCGTCTTATTATAGATTATTAGATGTTCGCTACAGGGATCTCGCTTATTGTTTAAAAGAAAGGACATCCTTGTAAAGAATTATAAAAATTAACAATCAGTAAACTTCATTATACTTGACAAACGCGACAATATTAATCGTTTACATGAGGAACAGAAAGAAAAAAATTTATAATTTACGAGGATAGATCGGAAAGTGTCTAGAACGAGACGGAAGAAAACAACTTTTTGGGGAAAATCGTACTTATTTTTCTACGTAGTCTCCTTTCAGCCCCACACATTTAGGCCAACGTTTTTCAAGACCTTTCAACCCTTCAAGAAAATAAGAACCATCTAAGCCTTCGAAATATCCATTTACAGCTTCGATGAGAATTTCTTTTCAGCCAACCATTTCTTAAGATTTGGAAACAGGAATAAATCCGATGGAGCCAAATCTGGCGAGAAAGGAGGATGATAAATTAACTGGAATCGTAATTGGTGTAGTTTCGCCATCGCAATTGCCGATTTGTGGCTCGGGGCATTATCCTGGTGATACAAAACTTTTTTCTTTGCGAAATGAGGCCTTTTAGATTTGATTTTTTCATTCAATCTGTCTAATAACGACACATAGTATTCGCCTGTTATTGTGTAAGCTTTCTCATTCATGTCCAAATGTTGATATAAGATGTAATGCGGTCTCACAAAATGCCTACTGCCTCTGCTATCTCTTTCAACTTTACTCGCCGATCATTCATAACGACTTCATGGACTTTTCCAATCATTAGGTCTGTTTGTTATCCTGCACTGGTGTACACCAATGCATACTTTCTCGCAAAATACTCTTTAATGCAACTTGAAATGTTTGTGTGGTATGTCACTATGAATGAGTATGATTCGTATTAACACATTATCAATGAATTTAAGCTTAATTAAAACATATTTCGTAAAAAAAGTGTACACTAGTGTACACCAGTGCAGGATAACAAACAGACCTATTATTTGTTCATCAGTAGTCTTTTTTGGCCTGCCAGAGTGCGGTGCATCCTCTATGCTTGTTCAACCACATTTAAATTCAGCAACTAGTGATGCCAATTCTTCCTTCGATTAACTGAGAATCGATTCCGAGAATTTTGTATTTTGTATCGATTATTAATCGTATTTTTAAGACAGATTTAAATCACACATGATTCTTAAAAGTCAATAATCAGAAGATATGGTTTTTGTATTTACATCACTGGAAATATTTATTAGGAAAATTTGATTTCAATTAATTCACAGCAACAAGTTTCATTTAGAAAACTTAAATTAAAACTTTCAGGTGAATTGAGATGCCGAACTTCTTTTAAAATTATTAAATTTGATTAACTCTACACCTCCGACAATAAGCGAGCTCCCTGTACCGAGCCCCGACGGTTTCAACATACTTAAATTTACAAAGGAGCTCTGTAATAAAATTTCAAACAAAATTAACATGTTTTTCTAACCATTTTATTAAATAAACTAAATTACAAATTCGTTTAAAATCTGTATAAACGTCTAAAGCCCAAAAATGATTACTATTAACGAAGGCGGATTATTTTAAGCCAACTGAAGATGAGATTGTACATATTTACAAACTTATTTAAATTAAACCTCAATGTTGAACCTCGGTTGGAGCTACAGTTATCGGTCTTTTAAACAACAGTACATGAGGCTCTATAAAAAAAAGAACATAATTTCAGTATTTACAGAACGTTCTTTGCTTATGATGAAACCTACCGGGTGAGTGGTTCATGTAATGAACCCAACCCTTGCTCTGTTGCACCCCGATGCTCCTCCATTCTTGCTCGGACATCAAACGATCCTTCGGGACTAATTTCACTAATTCCTTTGGTAATACAACGTGCCTGCAACATGCATTTCATTAAACAACGTAAAGTACACATAAGTAACCGTCAAAACTAACCTATATTCAAATACATCATCGTAATACTTATCTGAATAATAAATGCTTTTGCCGACGTCGTCCTTTTCTAGATTCATTGCGAAATTTATTAAATTAAACCAAATAAAAACGTTGATTTAAGTTTTAAACAAGACCGGCTTACATCTGCTCAACGCTCAACTGACGCCGTTAATCAACATCCTCGTTGCCAAGACAACCGACTTTTTTTTTATTACGTCACTATTACCATGACAACCGTTTATTGTAGCTAAAAAATTTGGGTTTTAATAAACACATTACGCGGCGCGGTGATTAATTTAAATAAAAAAAAACTAATAACGTCTGCCGGCAATACGTCATTAATAACAAACAATTATGCCAACTTTACTTTTACATTGGTAGTAAGCACTGGTGTTAACGGCGTAAAATTTAAATTCGTTCTACTTTTAATAAAACCGTTTTTAGTTGTAAGTTTTAAGAGAGACTTTTGTAAGTAATTTTACTTATTTATACAAAGTGAACATTTCTCACACTATTTTGGGTCGGAAATTGGCCGTAAGATGTAGCGACCTAAACCATAATTTGTAAAGTCCCTTGTAATTTGGAACATTTTATAAAAGGATTAATTAAAATAGCTTTCTTGTTCATTAAAAACTCATGTCATAAATTTGTAACGTTATTTATAACAGGCTCTCTATAGGCACCATGCACATCTCTGCGTTCAGCGCCGCCTGGTGTGGTGATTTGTGAATTAGTGATAAGAAAATATTTCTTGAGACTCATTGCATGGGAATAATATCACTCTTATGACAATTTACGATTGTAGTACATAAAACTTGAGCTTCCTGGTATTGAAATACATTACAATATTCAACTTCAAATGTTCACTAATAATTTTAAACAACTTGTATTTTCATACCACTAATGCAGAATATGGTCATTGGTGGCGCTGGCTTCGCATGTGCATGGTCCCTATTGTAAATTGTAATTTCCATGTTCGATGTTCGTTAAAACAGATTCCTGCCTACGCCTATACATTCGATAAAGCGTCGCGACGTCATTGACCGCGTTTTATTTTAAACTATTAAGGCGAGCGCAATTAACTCCGAAACTGGAAGAAACGCACGAGTTTGCCTTCTCATTCATCCACGCCGCCCGGTGCGTTTTATTATATTACTTCCTTTTTTTGTAAAGCGGTTGGCCCTGAAACCCTTCCCACCTTCCGCCGCAAAATGCACCCAAATCAATAAAGTGTAAACCATGTATTTCTGTGCGCGTTTTGTTTGATTTATTTCGAGGACGTCGTGGTCCAGAAGTGTGTGATAACTTCTGTCGAAATGGCAAGTGCGACCGAAGTAGTTAAGGACGTACAACAATCCGGCAATTACGTAACCGTGATTCCCGTGGATTATTCCGGGAATCTCGTGTACAATAATCAGGCGTCTGAATATATTGTTGAGCAATACAGGTATAGTTATTTAAGCATTAAGGGAGGTAAGTGATACTACACCTGGCAATAAAGTCCAAGACGGGTTAAGCGCTTACCTCGCAAATTGTTTATTAAATTTTTCCCACCTCCGACTGTGGTATTAAATGCTCATGTTTCATTAACTTATATTTGACATAAGTATGATTTGGCGCCGTTTTGCTATCGAGACGAAGTTTACGTCTCTAAGGACATAAATATCTAGCTCCTTTCGCCCCGTTGTCAATAACAACTGATAACTTTTGGTAAAATAGTATTCCTTATGTCTCGTTGTCATTAACAACCGACAACGTTTAGGTAAAATCAGTTACGTTTTTGTCAACTGTCAGAAGTGGACTGAAATTAAAGTGAAAACGAATAAGTTTCAATACACGTAAGAGTGAGACAAAAGTGTGAAAACAGTAAATAGAGCGAACAGAGTTGAATAAACGAACGCAGCTTTTACCGTACTTTACTGAATGGGGAGTGGGAAAAGTTATTTAAAACATTTGAAAAAAGAAACAAAGTTATTTAAAACATTTGAAAAAAGACGGTGAAATGTAATCAAGTGATTATTTTAGCGAGTACCCTTCGAGGACTCACGATGATTACATCCAAACCGAAGAACTGCCCGCAAGTCAAGGCTCTCTCTACTCGGTCTCGCAAAGAATTCAATCTGCGACCCCAAATTACACCAATTTGTGCCCCCCGGAGGCGTACTCTAACGAACAAGGGGCGTGTTCAGCTCAGACCTCGGATACTTCGAAAGAAACCAACTCCGATGGGACGAGCGATAAACAAAGTAAAGGTAAATAAATAAAAATAGATCCACACATCACCAACGAGTTAAGAATAAATAGGAGAGAGTCATATGAACAGTAGTTTCTTGTGGAAAGTGGTAACTAAATATGGCCGCTATATATACTCTGATACAAATGTGACCGTCAATGAATTATTAAGCATAGAAATAGCATCCAATATTAAAACTTTGAAGGCCGCATAACCTCTAAATTTGTTTACATTTCCCACAGGACCAATAGCGTACCGTCACAGCAGGGGAATGTGTCTCATTCTTTGAGTATAAAATACACAACTGTGAGCTATTGGCACTAAATAAAAAGCTCTTACCAAAAATTTTGTTCTGTGAAATCCAATGTGTGATTGTAAAGGTAAGTAAAACCACTGAAAACGGACATTCAATTTCGATGTGTAAAACACATCCGACGCTACTGACTTAGTTTACATTTCAACAAATGTTTACGAAACTGATAAATGATGCTACAAATAGCATGAGAATTAGTCATGACACAAGTTATCACATTAATTTTCATTCAAAACTACTTATTAATACGCAAAATGAACAATTATTTGACTCCGGCAAGTCAGCTGTTCACGAATGCGTCCATGATATGCCCCTCGACCAATCAGACGCTGTGTCTGACCAAAACAAAGTTAGAGGTTATGTGGCCTTCCATAAGCTGTATATACAGGGATTTTTTCTTTTTTGTATACATACCCCCTATGTATACTTACAAAAAAAACGAGTCAACGCGTTGTGTAATTTTTGGTAAGAATAGTCAGCTGTGAAAAATCAAATTATTAATGTCAGTTAACGTCAAATTAAGTAGCAATTAATTTTTTGAATCAAAACTTTTTCTTTAACCAATATGTACAGTAAAGGCGGAAAAGAGGAATGAAGGACCTGCAGCAACAAGAAGCGGTTAGCTCCATTTTTGGTATTTTTGTGTTAAGTCCGTTTTCTTGTTAAAAATGTTTTTTGTTTGGTACAAGATTTCCCAAAAATGCCACAAATGCAGCTAACCTCTACTTACTACATGTCTTTGTTTTGTTATTAAAGGCAGGCGGCCACTGAACGCGCCTGCCTTTAGGGTGCCTTTCTAAGGTCAGAAAGACGTTATTTAGATTAATTCAAAAAATACGGCACTGGAGAAACCGTTTGTGGTTCGGTGATTAGGACAAAATTAGCAAAACACTAAATACTTTGTAGATGTAGATGATACTAGATGGTATTAAAGTCATTTTTACTTGTCACAAACTAGAGATTTTTATCTGAAAAAATCTTGATGAATAAGATGCAAACTTATTTGAATATAAAAATTTTTAATGACGATTTTAACAAAATATTATTAACTCTAACACAAATACAAATTAGAATAGGAATTGTTATAACAAATGTTCAAAATGTCCACCTTCCACTTGCAAACAGTAAGCTAAGCGATCTTGAAAAGCACGCACAGCATTTCTGAGAAAGTCAGGGTTCAACTCATTGCATTTTCTACTTATCCTCTCTTTTAATTCGTTTAAATTTTGCATTTGAATATTGTTGTAAATTTTTGACTTCAGATAGCCCCAGAGAAAGAAATCGTTAGGCGATAAGTCTGCAGAACGCGGTGCCCAGGGTATGGGGCCGTACCTTCCTATCCATCGTTCTGGAAATCTAACGTTAAGAAAGTTTCTAACAGCATTTGTGGAATGTGGAGGGGCTCCGTCCATTTGAAACCATGGCTCATCGATGGCCAAATTTTCAATTTCCGGAAAGATTCTGTTTCTTAATAGCTCTAAAAATTTGTTTGAAGTAAGGTTCCCATCGATAAAATATGGACCGATAAGTCTAGTATTAACTATTCCTATCCATACATTGACCTTTTGCCGGTATTGAGTGCGAGTTAAATTTTGAACGTGCTGGTTTGTACGAGACCAATATCTAAGGAAAAAGAATGAAGGAGGTTGGCAGAATGAAACGGATAAATGAGAAATTATGTTACACACCGAAAATTTTGAGAATTGACTTCTCCATTTAATGTAAAAGTTGCTTCATCAGTAAAAATAATCTTTTCTAAAATTTCTTCATGTTCATTTAAAAAATTAAACATATTTTCACAAAAATCTGTTCTTTTTGCTTTGTCTTCTTCAGATAGTTGTTGGTGATTTGAAAATTTATAAGCTTTGTATTTAAATTCTTTAAGGGTTTTAAATACGGAACTCTTAGACACATAAAATGTCCAGCTACTTCTTGTAATGACGTTATTGGTTTCTTCTCGACAAAACATAAAATATTCAATTTCATATCTTCAGTCAATACATGTTTGGATTTTGTTCTCTTCTTATGGGAATTTATTATGCAACCTTCTGATTTAAATTTCTTAATAATGGTTTGAATAGTTCTAATACAAGGAATAGGCCTTTCTGGATATTTTGTAGAAAATAAGTCTCCAACCGTTCTTAAGTTATTCCCATTCTGGTACCACATTAATATTTCTATTTTCTCGTCTTTGCTATACATTTTGAAAATAACTTTTACCTACATTAAATTCAAGAAATTGGTCTAAACTGATTACTGTCAATTTGTCAATAATAATTTGACTTTTCCAAAAAATAAAGCTTAAAATCAAAGTTAAGGCTGCAACGATTACAGTGAAGCAATGCGTTGACCTGCTTTTTATAAAAGTATACATAGGTAACTACGTTACTATGTATACAAAAAAGAAAAAATCCCTGTATACTACACGATTTCTAGCCTATCCTAATTCATTGGTGACCGTCCATGGGAATACGTACAGTCCCACGCGCAAACCTTACCGTTAAAATCTTGTGGTACAAGGCCTACAGAATTGTCAAATTGAAGCACTTAAGCTACGCGCGACTGTACTTTATCTTCCCGGAGCACATTTTATAGGAGAACCGAAAAATCGATGTTTTCAGGTTAGAATCAATTTTGATAGAAAATTGATCGTAGTTTCTGATACAATAGGTCATTTTTATGCATCGATACTAGAAAACATCGAAAAATCGTAAAAAATGAAGCGGAGTCGAGTTTCAAGAAAACGTACCTTACCTTCCCGACGAACCTTACGAGTAGTAATCTTACTTTTCTGTACTTTTTATCATTCTTTCTACTCTTTCTAATCACCAAAAATAGGAATAATATTACCAACCTGCCATTCTAAAAAGAAAAGTAGAAGAAGAAGAACCAGGTTATTCGTGTTATTGTTATTAACTAAGGACAAAATAGTATCTTATAATATAAGTGCATAAGCCTATGTGCATAAGAAAGCCTATCACCCAAATTGCCTACTTTTGACACACAACATCAAAATTTGCGTTACCGACCGGGCCAGTTTCATAATGGAACTTAAAGGAGACCTTATAAAGTCACATTCTGATGTGTAAACAAATGTTTTCATATTTGTTTTGACATCTGAGTCACTTTATTTAAAGTCTTCTTTAAATTCCATTATGAAACTGGTCCAGAATATCATTGGAGGAAAGTTTAAATTTCCTCCAATGATACTGCTTAATCATACAATTAACTTGATTGAGGGGTTAACTACTTTTTTGGTTTTATGAAACGGCATGAAGCTGGTTCACAACTAACAGTAATAATTCATGGCCAACTGCGATAAATTTTTTTAAAAAAAGCACATTATTATTAAATGAGGAAAGCTGTATTAAAAGATTGAACATATACAATATTTCTAGAAAAGTAAAAGGTGTTATGAAATATTAAAAAAGAATAATGTAACAATAATATAATTTTCATATAGCATTAAAGAAGCATTCGCTTTCTGTTTGATTGGGCGCCTTTAAAAAATAAGCCACTAACAATGTAATTATTTAGTTCTTGCTGCAATTAGATCTCTATGTAGTGCTTCAAAATTTTGCTTAATCTTCTCAAGCTTCTTTAACTCTTCCATACCTTTCAATAACTTGGCTGTGTTTAATGATGATGAAGCATACATTTTTTGGCATATGATACTGTTTTCTTCAATATACCGTTTTAACAAACCGTGATAATTAATTACTGTTTGTGTGTCTGTGTCTTTCTCTGCTACTTGCCGCACCTCCCTGCAATTCTAAAGTACACTTTCTGAATTCAAAAATGACAAAAGACTTACCGATTAATTAAATATTTGATGTAAGCCTCGTGGGAGTCGTTATATATTAACATTACATTGTTTCTCACAAACCATGCTAAGCTTTGCAAAGCGGATTGAGTTTGCTCTTTTCTCTTATTATTATAAACCATCTTTTCTTGTTCAAATTTCACCACAAGTTCTTGTACTGATCCAAGACTACAGCTACTTAAAACATGCTGATTTTTAACATAAATATTAGTGGACCCATATTTTTAGTCCTTACTTGTACTGAGCCTGTGGGTTGTATATTTCTATTTAACAACATAGCATTTGTTAATACAAAGGCATTCGCAAAATGTTCAATAATATTTGCAATATCTGTAAAAAGTTGAGATGCCTGGCTGATGATTTTTCTTGCATTATGTAACAAGATTATAGTATCATATATTCTGAAGGATGAAATGCCATTCTCACAACTGACATTCTTAACCAATATATGTTCGATCATTCTGAAAACAAATTACAATTAAAATGGCCCAAGCTATTGAGTTAATCTTTCTCTTTACAAATTAATTTTAATGTGCCTCAAAATTACCAACAATCAAAATACCATCTGGTTTTCCAGAGGACGGATAAAAGTTTGTCTTAAAATATGAATGCATACCTCCAACATTCTGCTACTGATTGGTCCCAAAGCTTCGAGTAATTTTCCTCCATTTTATTGTCATGACCTACGGCATCCTTGGCTGACATCGAAAAGTGAAATACCTCATTATCTAAGCAAAACATAGAACTCTGCAAATACGACGCGAACCCCCCCTTTGGAAAGAATTTCTGTCAACACACTATAAGTACATGATGAGCTGTAATAAGAACTCTTTGTATGCGTAAACAAAAATATTAGATTCTTGATGGCCGCCCTTTGTAGCCTCAAGAGCCAAAATTTAATGCGGTATTGCAGAATTAGTCTTTCTGTTGAGCTGGTTGGTTTTAGAACAAAACACACAGCATGTAAGTCTACTATCTGGCTGATGTAACTTAAAATAGATTCAAAATTATTCATTTCATTGGAAGCATCACAAAATCCGGGTGTGTCTATCAGATGTATTCTTCTTCCATATTTGGAGAGAGGAATAATAAATGAACATGTATCTTTAGTGGGAATTATGTGGACATTTTGATTGTCTTCTTGCTGGCCACACGGGTTTTTGCCAACATCTGTCGAATTGCCTTCGTGACTGGGACTGGTATTAATTTCATTTAAGAAACATGAGGGTAGATAAGAAACTTTCTCCTGTGCCACACTAAATTGGTCATATTTTATGTAGTTCGCAAACGCATGGGCGAAAGTCGATTTTCCAGCGCTGCTTTCGCCCAGGAGAAGAATATTAACGTCCTCTGGGATGATGGTTAATTTTTTGTATTTTTGCGACATATCTGTAATCATACTTTACGTAGCAGTTCGTTTAATATTTAAAAAGAAATAATCTGTTTCTCACCTGTAACTGCTTGCCTTTAATTGCACTCAAGATTAATAAACAATCGGTCTTTGGACTTCACCGAATCACAATGATCTGGTAAGGGGTAGATGCACAGTTCCTTATGTTTCCTGCATTCTTGATTGATATCAGCATGTGAGTGAAATAGCGAATATCTGTGAGTAATTTTAGCTCATGTATCCGATAAGGATGCCACTGACTTAGAATGTACAATGCTTTTTAAACGGGTGTATATACCATCTCACTCTTAAGTTAATATCAATTCCTCTTTCTCTATATGGAATTTGCTACTTGATAAATCTGTGACCGGATCACCCACTCAGTGTTGCCACATGCCACAACTAGGGATGCATGCGATAAAATCTGCTTTGTATTTTTACTATTAAACTTGTTTTGAATTGAATAAATTATTAGTTGTAAATGTTGGCTGCGAGTCGTCAGGATCGCAATGGGGCCCCGAGCATATTCTGTATAGCTATTTCGGCCCTAATTGGGGCCTCATCAGCAGAACAGTAGCTCGAGAACTCCACCTCAACCCCGACGACCAACAGGATATACGCACGCTAAGCGCGTGAATGCAAACATGTGAAATAATTGCGCCGCAGCACAATTATTTTCCGACTTATAATTCGTGTCGTGAAAGCAGATAGCAACAATGCCGCTGCCTCAAAAGCTAACACGCACGAGATGGCAGTCGAAACGGACAAAACGTGTCAACGCAAACATGTAAATGTTGGCTGCGAGTCGTCAGGATCGCAATGGGACCCCCGAGCATATTCTGTATAGCTATTTCGGCCCTAATTGGGGCCTCATCAGCAGAACAGTAGCTCGAGAACTCCACCGCAACCCCGACGACCAACAGGATATACGCACGCTAAGCGCGTGAATGCAAACATGTGAAATAATTGCGCCGCAGCACAATTATTTTCCGACTTATAATTCGTGTCGTGAAAGCAGATAGCAACAATGCCGCTGCCTCAAAAGCTAACACGCACGAGATGGCAGTCGAAGCGGACAAAACGTGTCAACGCAAACATGTAAATGTTGGCTGCGAGTCGTCAGGATCGCAATGGGGCCCCCGAGTTACTGTTAATCAGTCCTTTTCTTTATTATTTTTATAATAAAAGCCATTAAAACCATTTCTCGTCCAAACATTTAGTTGTTAGAGCTCGTATAAATTCGGCATCTCTTCTATAATATTCTCTACATAGTCTTGAAAATTATCTTGAAAATTATCAACGCAGCTGCATTAAATTCAAAATGCGCATGCGCCCCAGAACCAATTCTCAATCGTCCGCTCTTCGGAACAAGTACTGTCTAGAACGGTTCCAGAATAGTTCTGAACTGTCCCAAGAAAGCGAAAACATTGGATTACTTGTTCCGCGACTGTTCTGAAAAAAACTGAACGCCTTTTTTGTTATGCGCATGCGCCTGACGGTTCTAGGACTGTTTTTGTGCGAACCCGAACAAACCTAAAGTGGTCAAGAATCACCGTTTGAGTTGGCAATGCTGAATTTTATTTTTAAATGACACAGCTGGAGTAACTTCCGGTTGTTGACGGCTCGACACTAATACACTTTACAAGCACCCGTCACTTTACAAGCGTCACTTGACATTTCAAATTCAAATTAAAACGCTAATTTTCACGTAACCTACAATCTTGTCGCTATTCAGGTTACGTCAAATGAACCAACAAAACATATATATAATCCATTCACAAAACTCCCGGTGACGTTTACATTTTCATATTGAAAATTTGGAGTATATTTGATAAGTAGTAATGTATTTAAGAGTCAATATCGACGCTATTATTAAATAGCGTCGCTATTATTAAATAGCGTCGATATTGACTCTTAAATACATTACTACTTATCAAATACACTCCAAATTTTCAATATGAAAATGTAAACGTCACCGGGAGTTTTGTGAATGGACTATATATATATATATATATATATCCGGTTGCAGTTTCGCAAATGGTCGAATAAAAAAACGCTCTTAATTGTATTGCCAACTCAAATAGTTATTCTTGACCACTTTGTATTTAACAAATCTTCAAAGTAATCTTGCCTTAAAAATGCACTGTGACTGGCATCATCTATTGTCGAAGAGTAGACGTACAGGGTTAGTTTTATTAATGTTAACCCCCCTTTATTTTTTTAATTATTAACTGATTCAAAAAATTTAAAAATTGATCTTATATGGATTTTTATGTAGACTTCACTTATACTATCAGTTTTGCGGTAGCGTTTTATATATACCGAGTGGACAAAAAATTTAATTTTTTTAAATGGAACAGCCTGTATATTTTTACAAATTTTTAATCCTTGAGTCACCCTGATAACAAGCATATTTAAATATCGTGTAATAGGTTTACTAGTTTTTGTGTTATTCGTCAATTTATTGAAAACTTGATTGTCGTTTTTTAAATACTTTTCAGCTTACCTAGAAGTATTATGTTAAGAAATAGAGAAAAACTTTAAATACAATAGTTGTAGGATTTAGTATATAATGTCTTTTAGAGCTGTCACAAAAAACAAAAGCATGTCGCAAAGGGGAGAAAAAATTACAATTTTTGTTTTTTTAAATGGAACACCCTATACATTGTTCAATATAGTGAAATATCATTATTTGATGATTTCAAAAGTATACAATATTTTGATACTTGGATGAACGGTTTGTGAGTTATTTGATTTTAAATTGTCACTAAATGAATATTTAAAAAATCAGGGTTTGGAAAATGTTTTTATTGTAAATTAATTTTGTATCGTTTCAAATATTCAAATTTATATTGTCATTTGCTAACTAAAACAGTGATTTAGAAGTTTTAAAGCATTTTTTCCTTAAATGTATGTTAATATGTATATTTATTTTTTTAAACTCAAATGTGTAACAAACAGCTGATCCAAATATCAAGATATTATATGTTTTTGAAATTAACAAACAATGGTATTTCATTATATTGAACAATATATAGGGTGTTCCATTAAAAAAAAAAAAAAAAATTTAATTTGATCTCCACTTTGCGATGCGCTTTTGTTTTTTGTGAGAGCTCTAGAAGATATTACATACAAAATCCCACAACTATTGTATTTAAAGATTTTCTCTATCTCTTAAAATAATACTTCTAGGTTAGCTGAAAAGTATTTAAAAAACGACAATTAAATTTTCAATAAATTGACGAATAACACAAAAACTAGTAAACCAATTACACGATATTTATATATGCTTGTTATCAGGGTGACTCAAGGATTAAAAATTTGTAAAAATATACAGGGTATTCCATTTAAAAAAAATATTTTTTTTGTCCACCCGGTATATGTAAAACGCTACTGCAAAACTGATAGTATAAGTGAAATATATATAAAAATCTATATAAGACCAATTTTTAAATTTTTTGAATCGGTTAATAATTAAAAAAATAAAGGGGGGTTAACATTAATAAAACTAACCCTGTACATGTAACGCTATTTTCCCTGAGTCGTCCAAGTTTTCTATCGGTTTTATGACCTTGCTATAAAAAACAACTTCAAAGAGACCGGCCTGCGGTCGCCTTTCTGTCGCTTTTTTTGGCAAGGCAATAAAACCGCTACCAAACTGGGACGACTTTAACAGTGTTTTGCTTTATTAAGAATATGTTATTAACACAATCTAACACGTGATCAATATCTTTTCTAATCAAGTGACCTATGGAAAAAAATTATATCTTTGTTTGGTTCATTATTTCAAATGCCATTTGAATTACTTTTAATGCATTCCTATCGTTTTGTATAGGAATGCAATATAAATATGTAATACAAGTGGCATTTGAAGTAATAAACTAATTAAAGACACATGATTTTATTTCCATAGGTCACTTGATTAGAAAAGATATTGAGCACCTGTTACATAGCTAGATGACATTAAGGTTATTATTCAGGTTATTTTGCAGCAAACTTTTGCAGCGGATGACATTTTTGAATATTCAAAGAACATACTTGCCAAGTCCTCATTAAATATAATAGCGTTTTCGATTGACTGCACTAATGCGCACTCAGAATATCTTCATCTTGTTTCATAACATGAGGTTAAAAGAAGATGCAAATACACTGAGTGCAACCGGTGCAAATGAATCGAAAACGCTACAAATCTTTGTCTAAAAAGAAGTGCACTTTGACTGGCGTCATCTATCGTCGGAGAAGAGAAACAAGTCACTCTTATTTTGTACTTCTTCAGACGGCGTTAATTTTCTACAATATTTAAAATATTTTAACAGCGCAAGACATTAAGTCAAGTTTTAACATTTTTAAAATTCAATCAAATGTTAAAATGCACATTTCACGTTTATTTTAATTATGACTTATTTTAATTTTAATCAAATTTTGGTCTACATATTTAGGCATCGGTCAAGCATTGATATTTTTAAATTAAAATTAAAATTAAAAAACTAAATAAAATTGCTTTGCCGTGCATACAAGAATTAAAAGCAATTGCTGCCCCAAATGCTTGTAGCCATCTGGATTATTTATTATTATTATTATGGGATTATTTCGTTTCACTTTTTTCATAAAGATTTGACAACGTTAATTTAAAATCTGGAAAGTGAAGTAAGAAATAAAAAATAACGTTTACACTGAATTTGGTTTCTAATCAGTACTTCTAATAAACGCAATATTTTTAGTTTTGAATTAACTGCATTTTTACAAATAACATCAAATTATAGAAATTAAATTGATATTCATGATAAGCAGTAAAACGAAAACTATAAAAGCACGTTCAATTGCGTTTTCGTAATATTTATTTAAACACATTTTTATCGCACTGTAAAATACATTGTAAAAATAACGTAGAAAAATATTATTCACGATACGCACGCACAGTTTACTTAAGATTAGATAAAACAAGCGGAATTAAGTGACTACACTACATTTCAGACTAGATTACAAATTTATTTGCTAATTTGAACACTTAGTAGGAATTAGCCCAACTTAATGTAAGTCAAAAAATGGCAACACGCTCGTCTCTTCGGCGAACTACATTTTTTTTTTAAATTTAGATGTGCGTGTTCTCAAAGTATTCGATTTTTGCGGTCTCCGTGAAAGTACGCGCCTGCGATTCATTTTTTAAGGGAACCTCATCAAAACCCTGTTCGTCTTTACCCGTTTTGGGGTTGCTACTGGCCAAACTGCTTTTCGAAACGTTAGTGCTCGCCGTCAGGTCGCTTTTTGAAAACGACTTATTTTCGGAGCCGTTTTCTCTGAGGACGTCTTCACCGGCCCCCACGATAGTATCTTTGCTACTGTGCCCCTCGATTCTTTGCAGTTTAGCAGGGTTGCTGCTCGAGTTAGAGATCTTCCTGTTTTCCGACGTGGACGACGTGTTTTTCGACGAATGGCTCACCTTCTTCTTCCTCACCGAGTTCACTTTTTGTATGACGAAAGTCCGGAAGCCCTTGTGCCACCAGGCGTAGATTATGGGGTTGATGAGGCTGTTGGCGAAGCCGAGGATCGCGAGGGGGCTTGCGATGAGGATCTTCAGATTCTTGCATCTCGCAGACTCGAGGTCGTCGCAGTACGCGTACATGAGGGAGGCCACGAAGTACGGACTCCAGGTTACGATGAAACTGCCCGTGGTAAAGGCGACCACTTTAATCGCCTTCCACTTGCTGGGGTTGTTGGTCTGCGGTTTCTTGCTGAAGATGCGCTTGAAGAGGCTCTTCTCTTCTTTCTGCGCGGTGGCGGGGGCCTCTTCCACGTCGGACGAGTCGGAAATATTTCCGCGACCCCTGAAGATGCGCAAGCCCTTGTCGTCGGTGTGGATTTCGTTTTGGTCTTTGGCTGCGTTTGCGCGTTGGAGCTGGACGATTTTCTTGATGGCGTGGTAAAGAATGATCGAGTAGAGGACCACCACTAGAATTAAGGGTAGCACGCCGATTATAACCGTGAGCAAAATAAGACCTCTAGGAGCGAGCAGGATGAACCAACAAATTCTTCCGTTGTCTGTATCTCCAGCCCAACCCATTAAGGGCAAGAACCCTACGATGCAACCTGGGAAAAACTGGGTTAAATTTGAAGACGGCAAACAAAAAATGTTGTATCTACCTATTAGCCAGGTGGTTACAATGCAGAAGCGAGCTCTCATGGGGTAAATCCAACGCTGATATTGCAAGCCGTGAAGAATGTAAAGAAATCTGTCCACGGCTATTAACCCAACGGAATATACGGAAGCCAAAGTGCTGGATACGATCATTCCTAACAGAAAACAAAGTTCAAAGTTAGATTCAATAAATACCACTCGTGTCTATATGTTTGGAGCGTCTCGCTGACTAGCTCGTGTGAGCGTCTCGTGGACTAGCTCGTATGAGCGTCTCATGGACTAGCTTGTGTGAGCGTCTCGTGGACTAGCTCGTGTATGAAAAACTTACTTGTCTTTTTGTATTTATAGATAAGTATATGTGCCATAAATAAGTAATAATAATAATTTAACCAATTATCGCTCATATCACTTTAAAAAGTCATAAACTTACAGTAACCATTATCTTGATGGCACTTGTTAATTATGCAAGTTGTTTTTAATATATTATTCAGTATACAGGGTGACGCTTAAAATATACTGTCTTACAAACTGTAAATAGACGTTTTTAAATCGTTTTTAAATTTCGAATCATGGAGTGACTTA
Source organism: Dorcus parallelipipedus (assembly GCA_958336345.1). Lineage (NCBI taxonomy): Eukaryota > Metazoa > Arthropoda > Insecta > Coleoptera > Lucanidae > Dorcus > Dorcus parallelipipedus. The sequence goes on along the minus strand of OY284479.1, from coordinate 38,867,321 downwards.
CCGATCTGGAGTGCGCATACGTAATGGTCTCGCAGGTTTGTTGGAAACGCCTGTCCGAAAACAACTGCAACCGACGTGACGAGGTCCGTCATGGCGACGTTTCCCAAAAACAGGTACGTCGATCTTGGCTGCTGTCCTGAAAGATCGAGCAAATCAGTTGGTTTTCAATTTTTTTTCTCACATTTTTTTACATAGGAATATTCGAATGCATCTCTGCTTTCAAAATGTTCGAAACAAGTTTCGAGATGAAACAAAACACCAACAGTCAATGGAGAAGGTGCAGAAGGATGAATGAAGTGATGAGAGATCACGAATAACAAAAAAAACATCGATGAAAAATGTCATAGATTGTTAAAAAGAAAAGAAGAAGAAATGAAATCAATCTGAAGACAACTGCAGGTGCCGGTTCATCGATCGAAACAAGGACACAGTGATAAAACAAAGTGAAACAAAACACTATCGATAGACGAAGACGACGATCGAATAAAAAACGGCATGAAATCACAGATTGTCAAAAATAATGTAGAAAAGAAGAAGAAAAAGTAATTGCAGGTGAAAAATAAAAGATTGCCGGTACATTGGTTAAAATAAGGGCAAAGTGACGAAACAAAACACAATCGACCAGTGAAGAAAATCGAAAAAATATTTATTTTTCGAACTTGCGCAAATTATCGCCTAAAATTTAAAAAAAATTAAAACTAAAGACAACTTTAATAAAATCAAAACGAATTTAAGTAATGAAGAAAACTACTAAAATTTTTGGGTCTTTTCTAGCAGGCATCTTCAGGACTATTGTTTTGAGAAAGGCAATTTATTTATTTAATTTACGCATTTCTTCAAGTTTCTTCGTTGATCGGTTGTATTTTGTTTAAATTTGTTTTGTTTTGTATTTAATTGTCTGCAGATTTAGTTTTTTTTTTGTTTTTCTTCTCGACGTTTCTGTTGTTTTTGATAGTCTTCCAACTTCCAAACTTTGTTTTTCGCGTTGATCAATGGCGCTTGTTAGTTTGGCCTTACTTCGATCGACGAATCGACAAGGACAATCTCTGAATTTATGCCATTTATTGATTTTTTTTTGTTTTTTGTTAGTCGTTTTAGGTACCTAATGATTTGTGTTCTTTTTTTTCGATTTTCTTCATTGTTCTGTTCGCCATTTTCGGGCCGTCTGATGTTGCTGCTCGTTGCTCTGCTTGACGTCGGTCCGGCGGTTCGGATTTGCTCGTCGGTGCCCGGGTTCAGCGTCGATCACTTAGCAACAACTTTATTTCAAAACTTAGTCTATATTTACAGGTGTTTACCAATTGTGCCTTACGGACACTAATCACAGGACGGTAGTTTCGGAAACGGTAATATACGGTTTGTCTTACGGACACTAATCACAGGACGGTAGTTTCGGAAACGGTATTATACGGTGTGTCGCACAGACACCAATGTCAAACAAATGACAACGCATTCTGCATATGTTCCGGTACAGGCTCCAGGTATCGGATCGATGGTATGGTTGTGAGTGAAACTCCCACTCAGAATCAGGATGTGCGAAACGTCCGCACCAGGTAAGAAGGAGTGAAACTCCCACTCTAGTGTCAGGATGTGCGAAACGTCCATACCAGGTAAGAAAGAGGTGAAAGTCCCACTCTAGGATCAGGATGTGCGAAACGCCCGCACCAGGTAAAAAAGAGTGAGACGCCCACTCAGGATCGGGATAAGAACAAGAGGAGCGGTTGCAAGTAACGCGAACGTAGCACAGGCTGTTAAACGCGTTTGAGTGAAAACATCGACGGACGAATGACTCCGCGGAAAATTGCATTCGAGCCACGACCGGCGGCTCGGAATGCCCGGCGAGTCACTGTCTTCAAGCCACGTCAGTTGGCTTGATAGCGCGGCGGATGACTCCTTTGGAGCCACAACCGGCGGCTCAATGAACCAGTGGCTGACTGCCTAAAGCGTGCTCTCAGCGCGCTTAATAAAGGCTTGCGCGTGGTGGGGAGCTCTACTCTTTTGGAACTCCTTCCTAAATTATGCGCAAACACATCCTAAATATGCAGGCTCATTAATATATACAAAACTTAACTAAATATGTACAAAAACAGTAACGGAGTGGTCACTTCGTTACAGTTCCATAGTGTTTTGTTTCACTTTCTTTTGTTGCTTTGCCCTTGTTTCGATAGTGTTTTGTTTTTCTTCTGCAGTTGTCTTCGGATTTCTTCTTCTTCTTTTCTACATTTATTTATTTATTTTATTCGTGTTAGGTAGTGATTTGTTTTTTTCGATTTTCTTCATCGATCGATTGCGTTTTGTTTCACTTTGTTTTGTCGCTTTGTCCTTGTTTCGATGTAGTGGTCTTTAGATTATTTATTTGTTCTTCTTCTATTAGTTTTTTTGACAATCTTTTATTTTAGGTATGACATTTTTTATGGATTATATTATTTTTTGTTTTTTTATTATTCGATTTTCGATTTTCTTCATTGAGCGATAGTGTTTTGTTTCACATTATTTTGGCGCTTTGTTCTTATTTCGATCTTTAGATTTATTTCTTCTTTTTCTTCTTCTCAACATTTTTCTACAATCTTCGATTTTATGCCAATGATTTTTTTTGATTTTCCTTTTGTCATTCTGTCATGTTGTCTTCTACTTCATTTCTTTGTCTTCTATGTAGATCTTCTTCATTGATTGATACGATTGATAGTGTTTTGTTTTTTCATCTTTATCAATTCTTTTTATCTTTTTAATTATTTATTTTAATTGACGATCTTTGATTTTTTTAAAATTTATTTATCCAATCATTTTCGCAGTTGTTTGAGTTTCCCTGACATTGCCTTAAAGCAAACGGTTTAATCGTATTAAAAACATCCAAGAAAAATTTTTTTTTTACAGGGATGAAAGTGCAGCTATGTTATTTTAGATGTCCCATTACTCGTGCCCAACACTATACATACATACATATTAAAGAAATATCCGCATTTTTAATTACTTTCCGAACTGACGCATTTAAAGAGAAATTTTTAATTCAGTGTTCACGTTGCTTTCGTACTATTTTTACGCTGCCATCTTAAGGAGTGTTGCCTCCTTCTTCGTCTTCACAAATTTGTTACCTAATTAAGTTATTGCTGGAGAAAGCATTAGCAACAGGTTTTAGTAAATAACTCTCTCCTGATTTTATTACCCTTGTGGGGATCGAACCTTGGATCTCTTGTTTATTATTCTTGTCACGTTAACAACTCGGCTACTGAGATTGCAACTTTATGTAGTTAAAAACTTGTATGTAAGCTACTGTTTCGATTCATGGATGAAACGGTGTTGATTGGCCTAATTTTTCCCAAAGCTTAGGCGAATAAGACAAATTGGAAAATTGGAAAAAAGTCACAACTCACCTTTCTTTAGAATTAATCCGCTGGAGATGACGACGGCCAAATTCATGAGTATCGCCAGAGCTCCTATGGTGGGTATAAGGATGTCGTAAAGCCGCAAGGTCGCCTTGTGCGTGGAAGACACATTAATGAAGGTGAAATTCGAATCGAAAGTGCTCGATTCATAATCAGTCATCACAGTGGTGACCCAATCGTAACCATCAGAAGCTTCGCCGAGAACTGACGCGTTCAGCGCCATGACTTATTTATTATCTCGCCTCTATCTGATAGGGACACTTTTTTAGCCGAATTGATGATAAGTAAATGACCTTCTTGTTTCTTCTTCGCGTTAGTCACTGGGAAGTTTTTCGCCGAGCGACGCCGACTGATGATATTTGCAGTGTAAATATGGGCAGACCTCCGCGAATTCGTGTGTTTTGGACTTCACGTACGCCTGTTAAAACAATTGATTTTATTTATTATTACACACAAAGTTTTCCAAGCAATGCGCATTTGTATAACGCAACTAATTTATTATTGCAAAGCCGGGAGTTTATTAATAAATCGTGCAAAACTTAGGCAGGATGCTACGAGCATCACAGTAAACAAAAAAAGGATGTGTAAACTATTTATGTACGTATAAGATAATACATATTGCGTTTTATTATATTATTGCATAGGATTTTTTTAATCACAGGGTCGTGGGTTCGAGCGAGCCCCACGTTGGGCGCCAAGTTGTAACCGATTGGATTTGAAAGTGTAACAACGGAGTTTCATTTTTTAAATCTGAAGTGTTTTTTATTGTTAAAAAATAAATTTTTGTTCTGGAACAGGAAAAACGATTTTAATTCACATGATCGTGTGGCCTGTTAAAAATGAACCATGTCATCTAACCAGCTCGGGCAAGGCTATAGTTCAAGAGCGTTCCGCTTAGCGCTAGTTATCGGGCGCTCCCTTAACCTAAAATTTTGACAGCTCTTGTCACTTTTTAAGAAACAGAATGAGCCAAGAGCGATTAATAATCTCGCTTTACTTAGCATGGAAAATAATAATTAATTCACCAGAAAGAAGCAAAAGGAAATTGAGACAAACACCAACGAGGTGCAAAATAGGGCAAACAGAAAACAAAAGGAGATCGTAAAGTAGCTAAATAAAGTTTGAGGAAATGATTGACGTACGCAACTGCTGAGTGACGAAGACATTTTCAGACCATCCTCAATTTGCTTTAAAATAAAAAATTATTTATTCGGATGTGTTCCACATGAAAACAGTTGTTAATTAATTTTTTGTACTTCGAGGAGAATTTTAGAGGACGAGACGCCCTCTCTGAAATTTAAAGGAACAAGAAAAAAATTGACGATTGTATAGGTATATGAACGAGGAAGCAGAAGAATAATGACAAGATGAATAAGAGGCGAGTTGTATTTCCAAAACTATCGGAAAAAAAAGGAAAAGAAAGAAATCGGCAGACGATCGCATTTGAACGAAGAACAAAACCTCAATTTTTGAAAAGGATAAGAAAAATTGGAAGCTACAAACAAAATAAAACTTACCATTCGAAGAAGAAAGAAATTCGGGGAAAACCCGAAAAGCAAAAGCAATAGACGATCGCACTCTGCCGAACGCAATTTTAGAAAAGAGAAAAGAAACTGCCGAAAAAAATTATTTAAAAAAAAACGGGAAAAATATTAGCAGCTAGAAGACAATTGACGATCGCACTTGAACGAAGAAGAAGAATTACAAAATATGATTAAGGAAAATTACGTTCCGTTTGGTTTTCAAAATAACAATAGAAAGACTATTTATATTTCTAAAATTTCGGGGAGAAGTTCTCGAAAAGAAAAAAGAAACAAAAGGTGAACATTTCTGGGAAAGAAATAGGAACGGGAAAGACAACTGACGATCGCATTTGAACGATGAAGAAGAAAGAAAAAAGTTACAAAGAACAAATGGAAAGGCGGTTCGAATTTCTGAAAATTTTTGGTAGGAAATTCGAAAAGAAAGAAGAAACAAAAAGTAAGAATTTCAGTTAAAATTTGGGAACAAAAAAAAACAACTGACGATCGCATTTGAACGAAGAAGAAAGAAAGGCGACTTGTGTTTCTAAAATTTTTCATTGGAAATTCGAAAAGAAAAAAGCAACAAAAGATGAAAGTTTCAAGAAAGAATTAGGAACAAAAAACAACTGACGATGGCATTTGAATGAAGGAGAAGAAGAAGAAAACTTACAAAAAACAAATAGAAAGTCGACTCGTACTTCTAAAAAATTTCGGTAGGAATTTCGAAAAGAAAATAGAAACAAAAATGAACAAAACTGAAAAAAATTAGGAACAAAAGAACAACTGACGATCGCATTTAAACGAAGAAGAAGAAGAAGAATTAGAAAATAGAATTAAGGAAAATCATGCTTTGTTTGCTTTTCAAAAAGAAAGACGATTCGTATTTCTAAAATCTTCGTTGGGAAATTCGAAAAGAAAAAAGAAACAAAAGCTGAAAATTTCAGGTAAAAATTGGAACAAAAAAAACAACTGACGATCGCATTTGATCGAATAAGAAAGAAAAAAAAATACAAAGAACAAATATCAAGGCGATTCGTGCTTTGTAGGAAATCCGAAAAGAAAAAAGAAACAAAAGCTGAAAATTTCTGGAAAAATTTGGGAAAAAAACAACTGATGATCGCATTTGAACGAAGAAGAAGAAGAAAAATTTACAAAGAATAAATAGAAAGGTAACCCGTATGTCTAAAAATTTTCGGTAGGAAATTTGAAAACGAGAAAGAAACAAAAGTTTCTGGAAAATTTCAGAAATTAAAAAAACCAACTGACGATCGCTTCTGAACGAAGAAGGAGAAGAAGAAGAAAAAAAAATACAAGGTACGATTAAGGAAAAATCGTACATTTTTTGCCTTTCAAAAACATTTCTGGTTAAATTATTTTATCTTTTTTTTATTTGTTTTTTCCTCAATGTGTATTTGTTTTTCCTTTACTATTTTTCCGACTTTGTTTTAGTTTCTAAATTCTGAAGTAAAAAGAAGAAAACTCAATTCAACGGATTAATATTTATATTTTTTACTTTTATTAATTTTTAATATGTACTTCCAATTTTGTTTTAATTATTTTCTTTTGAAATTTTAAAAATTTATTACCTTTTTTTTTAAAAAATATATTTCATGAAATTCTTGCTCGTCTGTTTATTTTAAAAATCGAACAAAACAATAACGTTCGTTCTTGCCGCAGAATTTTAATTTGCAAACCGAAACTAAAAAATTCAAACTCAATTAATAACTTTATGTTAAAAATTTAATAAATATTTATGACGACAGTTGTGTAGTGTAGAGTCCAGCTATTAGCGAACCAAATCATTTTAAACGTTTACTGGTTTTCAAAGTCCCACAGAGTGGTGTCGACTTAATTGATTGCTACTGTAGATTGACAAAATTAAAATAAATTGGACTGCGGAAAAGTGAAACAAAAAAATCTTATTTAAATAAAAGTAAAATAAACAAATTCTATTTAAAGTCCTTGTTTTTTTTTTAAATTTTATTTATTGTTTGAAAACAGAGCGAAGCTAATACTCGTTGAAATTAAAATATGCATCAAGTCTCGTATTTCAATTTTTTTCTTGCAGATAATTTTTTGCGGCAAGTTAAAAAATAGAACTTTTTTTGAACGTGATTTTCCAACAACAATAATTAATTTTAAAAAAAACAATAATAAGTAAACAATAATTTAAAGGCCGTCAAGTTTCTCGCACATTCACTCATCCGAAGCGAGATCCATAAATCAAAAGAACACAATAGTATTCCGACAACTTAATTTTTCGAGGTAAACACTAATTTGCATTCACTGATAATTAGCGTATACGTATACAGGTGCTATTAACGGACAATCAAATTTAGCATACACTTCTCATTTATACAAACGAGTTATTTATAGACATTTTATGGATCCTCCTCGTTCTACTGTTTCATTTTACGAGAAGCGAATAATAATGATGACGTTCATTTAACTTCAGCTAGTGATTATGTAAAATTATTTAGCTTACAGTTTTAAAACTGACCCAATGACAAAAAAAAATTAAATTCGAAAATTGAAGGATTTTCAAAATTTACTCCTGATCAAGAAAGCAACTACAGCACAATGCAAAATTGAACTTATTGTAAAATAGAATATAAAAAGAATTAATAACCTGCGCTCGATCGAAGTATGTATTTAAATGTGTGTAAATGAACACTCACTGTTTCACTAAAAAAACAAAAAAAGTGAGTTGAAGACTCACACTGAAACACACACGTGTCTAGTATTGCTACTACTACTACTACTACTAGTGGCTCATTATAAACCAGTTGCTTCGTATGCAGAACAGATACAATAAAAGTACCACGATTTTCGTAAAAACCGCCGGAAGTCAGGATTGATAAACGTGTGATCGCGCAAAAAAATGATAAAATAACCTTTTCAGCCGATTATCGGAGGAGGCCACTTCATTTCCTTTTCTATTATCGTGTAATCACTGGTCGACTTTCCGAATGCACCAGTTAGTCATTGTGGTTTACCTCGCATGCCATACCTTGACTTCTGTAAGACCAGATCTGTATGTTTAGGTATGTTCTTCCATTTGGCCTTTTATTATTATTTATTATTATTATTATTTTACAATCTGGAAAAGTCTCGACGATGAGTTTGTTTGTTTGTTTGTCACTTTAAAAGCGTTAAATTGCACAACATTCAACGTTTGAAAGAGATTTTTGGACTTCGATAGCCAATGCTGGACACGATTTATATAGACTGGAGGGTGAGGTTTGGACATCGAGCGACTACATCGCCTTTTCAACTAACAGGTCTTCCATTCAGCGCCTTCTCATCGACGTTTCAAGTAGCAACTGCAGTCGTTGTCGTAATAATGAGACCTTATTGTCTTTTAAAAATGATCGAAAAGATCTGCAATTAAACATTAATCAATTAATTCATTCATTCATGACCTACACAGCTTTATATATACAAAACGTGTCGCGCGCCTGTAGTCACATCGAAAAAAAAGCATAATTAAAATAAGATTAACTTCGTAATTGGAGACGTAGAAAATTTATCAACGGAAAATTAAAGACCTACAGGAAGTGGAAAGCATTAAAGCAATGAAAAAATGAATAAGAATTATCACCAATTATTTACACAATGAACGAATTGCCTAATGGCGTTTTCGATTCGCTGCTCTAGAGCACCCTTGAGGTATTCTCATCTTGTTTTAATCTCATGTAATAATAAGGGATGGAGATACTTTGAGAGTGCTTTAGAGCAGCGAATCGAAAACGCCATAAGATCAGTGATACTTAAGTAGTGTAATAACGAAAACAGTTGTTGATTTTAAACGCTGATGAGAGAACCTCGAGTGGAGGAGGAGCACGGTGAGATGATTTAAAGTTCCAGTGAATAAAGTTGGAAACTACATATTTTCATTTTGGTTGTGATTCTAATGTATTAAAAAAAACCTTTAAGCGTTTGCTTGCTATCGCTCTAAGTCACTGTAAATAAAGTTGGCTGTGATTCTATCCACTTTTGTACTTCTGTCTTCTAATCAATTAATTAGTTAATTTTAATGCATTTTTTTAAAGTAAACTGCATTGTTTTTTTGGGTCGCAAATTTATACTTACCCTGTATCATTAATTGTAATTATATGGTTCTTACAATTACAATTAATTCGGACAGTTTCTACGATTACTATTAATTAATTATCTTTCTTTTTAATAAGTTTAATTAACAATTAATTCTTGAATGTAATTTCTGTTTGATTATCTACATACTACATATTACCTAAGTAAGATAAAATGTCCAATAAACATCAATTCAAAGTTGATAATGTTACATTAATTGGAGCAATGATGGAGTTATTAAATACTGTTTTTTTTTTTTAATAATTCATTACAAATATTTAATATCAATTAACAAATTTTGTTAATTGTGGTCTGCAATTAATTAATGACCTATACAGCCTTGTATATACAGAATGTGTCGCGCGCCTAAAGTCATATCGTGACGTTCGTTTACGCGGAGGGAATCAGATGCACCGCAGTCCGAAGTGTACCCAGTATTGCCGACTTAGCTTTCAGGGCTGAATGTAGCTCTTTTCTGGAAAAATTTACTCTAAACGTTGTAAAATAGCTCTCAAAAGCTATGTTAGGCCTCGAAACTAATTTTTTGTATGATGGATGTAATGAGAATGGTAATAAGAATTTATTATTTGTTAATTTTTTTTAAGAAGTTACTTTTGTTTATAAAGTTACGTCTGTACTTTATTAATAAATAATTATGAAGAGTTGGTTTTTTTTTTAATAAGAATTGTATTTAGCCCTGAACTATAAAAATATAGCTCCATTTTGGTTAGCGTCTAGCTCCCGACGAAATATAAAGTTGGCAACACTGAGAGTAATAATAATAATAATAATAATATATTTGTCAAAACGTTCTACATACACAAATACAGGATTCGGTAAGAACATTTGACTTGTCAGCGAGCACATATTAAACAAAAAAGTACTAAAAATGAATTACAAATTAAAAAATTCCTCTAATGAGTAAAATGCTGCTGCTGTCAGAAATTGTTGCAGTTTTTTCTTTAAATGCGTCGAGTTGGTCGGCATATCATCATTCCATAACGTCTTGATTTTGTTAAGGCAGAGTATTCCCATATATTTTGGACCCTTTTGACTAACGGTTAGTCGATTGAATGGAAGTCGCCAATTCTCTCGAGACCTGGTTTGGTAATCATGAAAATCACAATTTTTTTCTAGGTAGTCGGTAAGAGATATGGCATATAAAGTTAGTTGATAGATATAAAGCGATGGCACCGTCATTATCCCATAATACGAAAAAAATTTACGACAGCTCCTTCTCTTCTCGATACCTGCCATAATCCGAATTATCCTCTTCTGAATGGTCAAAATGTTTAACATATTGCTGCAGCCGCCCCACATAAGCAAACCGTACGAGATGTTTGAATGTACCAGCCCGAAATATAACATTCGAAGCATTTCAAGAGTTACAGTGTCTCTGAGTCTGTAGATTAAAAACAGATGTTTACTAAGTTTGGTTTCCAGATCTTCGACATGGCGACACCAGGTTAATTTCGCGTCGATACGGACACCAAGGAATTTAAAATCGGTTGTGCCAGCAATAGAATTTCTTCCACATCGTATTAAGGGATAGCAGTCAAGAGTTGAGTTTTTTGTTAATATTGGTACAGCCACGGTCTTTTCACCATTTAGTAAGAGACCGTTACTTTGACACCATTGCTCCATTTCTTTCACGACATTATTAGCTTTTGCAATGGCTTCTGACGTGGTATAATCCGAGACAATAAAAGTTGTGTCATCCGCATAGATTGTTGTTGAGGAAGCTGATGCGCATTGATTGGGTAGGTCATTGATAAACAGAGCGAATAGTATAGGCCCAAGAATGGATCCTTGAGGCACTCCCGAGTTGACTTTGATATCATCTGAATAAGTGTTGTTTATCACAACAAACTGAGATCGGTTAGTTAAGTACGATCTAATCCAATCTTTCACTATTCCTCTGATTCCCATAACTTCCAATTTGTCGCATAGAAGAGAGTGATTGATAGTATCAAACGCTCGACGTAGATCACAGAATATTGTATAGGCTTTTTTCTTGTTGTTTAGTTCGTTAAGCATAAAGTTATAAGTTGCAGTTATGGCTGTAATGGTGGATCTACCCTTTCGAAAACCATGCTGAGAGTCGTTTAATAAGTTATGTTTGGAGATGTACAAATTCAGTCTTGTGTGGAAGATATCCTCGAATATTTTCCCTATTTGATTTTGTATGGTAATTGGTCTATAACTGCTTACTTCGTGAGGATTGCTTTTATTTTTGTAAATAGGTATAACTTTACAGGACTTTAAGGCGGTTGGATATATTCCTTCAGAGAAGGATTCATTTATAATATCACTTAACGGATTGGCTATTACCTCTGCAACTGCTTTTAAAATAAAACTAGGGATATTATCTGGTCCCGCACAACGTTTTGTACATTTAGAGACTATTGTACGGGTCACTTCTGCGTTATCGGTTGGGAATAGTAACATTGATTGTGCAATACAAGGACTTGTGCCAATGGTACCGTTTAGTGTATGATTATTTGTGGAACTTCGGACGAAATATGCATTTAACAAGTTGGATACTTTTTTTTCATCAGTTATTTCATTTTTCGTTGAGTCCAACAAAGTAAGTTTTGATACTTTCTTTGAACTTCTCTCGCTATTAATAATTTTCCAACATTCAGAGTTTAAATTAGAGGCGTTACTAAGTCTACTGGAATTATATGTATGTTTAACAGTAACAATTGTTGTTTTGTACAATCTCTTAAAGTCCAAAAAACGTTGATGGTACCAGGTATCGTTTAATCGTTTGTCGGTTTCGTGCATTTCATCTAACATTTTAGTAGCTTCAGTGGTGCTCCAGTGTTGCCATTGCTAAGATTAAAGATACTTAAATGGTGTGAAAAAAAAACAATAAAATATTTCTTACCACAAACCTCAAAATACATCATTTCATAAACTATAAGAAAAGCAAAAAAAAAATTAACTAAAAAGAAAAATGCAAGGGAATGAAGAGTGCTACAAAAATGAAAAACAATAAGTTACTGAAAGCAAATAAAAGACGAGAAAAAAATTAACTACTTCACGCGAAACTTGAAAAAAGGAAATCAATCGTTTTCGAGAATAAATTTTGTTTTATTTTATTATATCGGTTCTTCATTTAATCTTGATCTATGACGTAGTTCCGAATCAATCTAATAGTTGACTAAAATGGCAATCGTTTTCGTGAATAAATTATTTTTACATTCTTTATTGTACTGGTTGTTCATTTAATCTTATATACTACGTAACCTATGACGTAGTTATGAACCAATCTAATAGTTGACTAAAATGACATAGATACATTTTTCTTATACTAATTATCTTTGTAACGTTTTTCTTTGTAACGTTTTTTTTTGTAACGTTTGAAAAGTTTACTTTCTATAAAACCTTAAAATAAAACTAAAACTTCGCCTTTCGCCGTCCCCCTTTCTTTTCGCTACATTAACCGAGTACGAGTGCAAATAAAAGTAACATCATCGGGGATCAGAACCAGCACTCGCAGGACATCTTCAACTTCGCCTTTCGCCACAAGATGGCGCTTTCTTGAAACCTTATTTTACTTTTTTTCCATTTTTTTAGATCAACCGAGTAGGAATTAAAAAAAAACATTGTGAAAATAAAATTATCCTGGATCAGAACCACCGTTAGTAGCGACACCTTCAACTTCGCCTTTCGCCGTCTCACTTTTTTTTCGTTTTATGAACCGAGTGCGAATAAAAGATTCAATAAATGTAACATCATCGGGGATCAGAACCACCACTCGTAGCGACATCTTCAACGTCGCTTTTCGCTGATAGATGGCGCCCGATTAAATTTATGTGCGCTTAAAAACTTTTTTGGGCCCTATTTTTTAGATCAATAGAATAAAAAAAATTGATGAAAACTAAATCATCTGGAGTCAGAACTACCACTCGTAGCAACATCTTCAACTTCGCCTTTCGCCGATGGATGGCGGTCATTAAAATTTGTGCCCTTTTAAATACTTTGTTTCATTTTTGGGTCCTATTTATCTAGACCAATCGAGTACTGAGTTCTATTAATGAAAACTAAATTCATCTGGAATCATAGCTAGCACTCGTAGCGACATCTTCAACATCGCATTTCGCCGATAGATGGCGCTCGATTAAATGTGTGTCCTTTTAAAAACCTTGTTTTATTTTTACATCCTATTTCTCTAGATCAGTGTTTTTCAACCTGTGGGTCGCGACCCCCTGGGGGTCGCGAAGCCTCTGTAGGGGGTCGCGAGAGGTCGAGAGAACTCAGTAAAAAAATCAATAAATTTTAAAAAGGTAGAAATATTTAAAAAAAGTTAACAAAATGATACTCGTTATGTTATTTATACAAACACATTAACAAAAAATAAAAATTTTCGAGTACTCGTTCATTTTAATGTGAAGGTTGCGCTTGAGTTTGTTCAATCAATTTCTCCCATCGAGGATCCGTTTTTGCAACTTTAAGTATTAAATCGTTTTCCAAATTTAAGCGATTTCTTAGTTTACTTTTTATTTGGGCCATTGATGAAAATGCCAACTCGCACAAGTACGAGGTAGAAAATGGAATCAAACACTTCAAAGCCTCGGTTGTTAATTCCGGGTATTCTGTTTTTCTTTTTAACCAAAAGGTATCCAAATTTTCAGACTTGAATTCCAAGTGTAACATCCCGTGGGCAGATAATTCCAGCAGATTCTCTTTGAGCTTAGTTGCTAAATTTGCCTCATTTATAGCTGCATTTAAAAACGGATTTAAGATCCATCTTTGCGCAGTGTTATCCGATATCTCTTGCACTGAGAAGTAATGACACAATTCTTTCTTCAAATTATCTAACACCATTTTCATACCAGATATATATGAGTTGATGTTTATCTCGCTTCCGACTTCTTCAATGAAAGACTGTGTCGACGAAAATGAATCAAAGTTGTTTTGATTTATAGATGATGACCACAATTCAATTTTTTTTATAAAGCCATGGAGTTTGTCTTTTGCTGTAATGACATTTTCATCCCGCCCTTGAAGACTTTTATTAAAGTTATTTAAATGCTCAAATAAGTCAGAAAGAAAAGCCAATTTCAAAAGGAATTCCGGGTCAGAAATGAATTCAGAGTAATGTGACTTGGCTTGTTGTAAATATACTAATAGTTCAGCGCGAAGTTCCATAACTCTGGTCAGTACTTTGCCTTTTGATAACCACCTAACTTCTGTATGGTAAAGCAAATTGCGGTGTAGTGCCCCCATATCTTCACAAATGATTCGAAACAATCGAGTCTGCAACGCTTTTCCTTTAATAGAATTTACAATGTTAATAATAATATTTAGAACTTGACTGTATTCTTGTGGCAAGGTTTTGGCTGCAAGAGCTTGGCGATGGAGAAAGCAATGCATCCAACAAGCGTTTGGCATCTGTTCTTTCAGTCAAGCAATAAATCCACTTTTCGCACCAGTCATGGCTTTTGCTCCGTCACTACTAATAGCAATGCATTTTTGTGCCCAATCGATATTCATATCTTGCGTAGCTTCAAGGAACATGTCATGCAAGCACTGACCTGTAGTATTTTTGGGAAGTGCCTTGCAAAATAGTATTTCTTCCATTAATATTTCATTGGATTCAAAACGCACAAAAGCTACAAACTGCGCACAACCCGCAATATCCGTTGATTCATCAAATTGCAAGGACACAAAAGAACTTTTCTTTATTTTTTCTATGACGATCACGAACGTCAGTCGCCATATTGCTTATCCTGCGTTGAATGGTATTGTCAGAGAGAGGTATACTTTTGAGCTTTTCGACCTCTTGCTTGCCAAACATAATCTCTGCTATATCTAAAGCCGCTGGTAAAATCAAATTTTCGGCAATACTGTGAGGTTTTCCTGCTTTAGCCACACGAAAAGCTACTCGATAACTAGCGAGCAACGCTTTCTCATTTAGGTTGGACATTTGTCCTATAGCAGTTTTTTTATGTTCAAGAGCTTTTAATTTTCGCTCAAAAAATTCCACGGGTTTATTTTTTTCATTAGGATGTTTTGTGTTTAGGTGGCGTACCAACTTCGATGGCTTCATGCTTTCTCTTGACAAAATTTCAAAGCAAATTACGCACTGCGGTTTATTCTCAATCACAGTAAACCCAAATTTCAAATAATTGTCGTCATAAAGACGTTTTTTCTTTATTCCACTACTCCCGCTAGACTTAGACGTTGATGGTTCTGATGATCTTTTCAGGAATTTATCCATTTTCAATTATAACAAACAACTCAAATAAATACGTAAAACAAGTGATTCGCGCTCTTCAAACAACTAAACAGCAGACGACACTACCACTTGCTTCGCGGTCTTGCACTCGACTGCCGGGGGACTCCCAGCGCCATCTGTTGGTAACTCTCGGAACCTGTACTAGTTCCGAGTGTTACCGACAGATGGCGCTGGGAGTCTCGGCCCTAACAATATGTTTGTACATATTTGTTTGTTAGTTATCAATTGGCCACGTATTCGATTTAAAATTATATGTTTTACGTACTTAATTATATATTTATATCCGAATCCTAATAACGCAAACGCCTAAACTTTTTGTATGGATTAAAGATTTTTAACATACATGAAAAAAAAGGGTCGGGGGCTCGCGAAATATTTTTTGATACTAGGGGGGGTCGTGTCATGAAAAAGGTTGAAAAACACTGCTCTAGATCAATCGAGTATTGAATTGTAATAAAAATTAATTAATGAAAACTAAATCATAGGGAATCAGAACTACCACTCGTAGCAACATCTTCAACTTAGCCTTTCGCCGATACATGGCGGTCATTAAAATTTGTGTCCTTTTAAAAACTTTGTTTCATTTTTGGGTCCTACTTTTTAGTTCAGTCGAGTACTGGTTTCTAATAAAAATAAATTAATGATAACAAAATTATCGGAAATCGGAACTACCACTCGTAGCGACATTTTCAACTTCGCCTTTCGCCGACAATTAAATTTATACGCCATTCGTGGCGTCACCTTCAATTACGTCTTTCGCCGATGGATGACGCTCAATTAAATTTACGCGCTTTTTAAAACTTTGTTTTGTTTTTGAGACCCATTTTTTTCATCAATCGAGTACCGGGCCGAATAAAAATTTATTATTTAAATTTTATATTTTATAACTTAGTTAGGTTTAATTTTTAGTTACCTCCAACTTTTATTCATAATCTTCTACATCTATAACCCTATAATACATCTACATCTATAACCATATAATAGTGGAGTTATTGAATTTTGCCACATTAATGTGCAATCCTTAAGCTCGATTCACATCTACCAGCATGTAGCGTGTCCAGCATGTAACGTGGCAGACACAAAAAAAATGATTACATACATTTTATATTAGCGTATTTATATCTGGAGAATTTGAGCGGAGCGTGTCCGTACAGTCATGGACCAGCACCGGCCAGTATTGTTTCGAAGAATATTTTGTCTGTACCGGTGCATGTCTGTGTGGTCGGGACGGTTAGTATGAATGGAGTCAAGTCTCAGTGCATGCACAGACGCCTATCTACCACTAGAAACTGTTATGAAAAATGGACAACGAAAAATTAATCGAATTAGTTAGGGTATAGCGTATAAAATTCTCCACTTTTCTTCGTTTTACATTCATAGGATGAACAGAAAACCTCCTTTTTCTCTGTTGTACTTCTACATCCGGTTTCTCTTCTTGTTCCAATAAAATTGCTACCACAGCTAGTTCTTCAATAGAAAAATTTCGAAACATTTTATTAAAATATACGCGTGCTCTCTGAACTCTCTAATTGGTTGGTCTGTAGACGTCTGTCTAGTGAAATGTCGGATGATATGAAAACTTGTGTGTGTTCCGTGTCTGCCACGTTACGCGCTGGACACACTACGTGCTGGTAGATATGAATCGAGCTTTAACTGTGGCACTTTCGACATCGACTTGCACGGTAGTTTTAACTTATCATTGGAATTTGTGGTAGCAAATTGTGTTAATACTTATCACGAGTTTCCTCGTCCTTGTGAATACCACATACATGCCACATAAATTTCCTGCAATTAATTAAGGCGCAAGATTCTCTTTTCCCGACTCTAAAAAAAAACCTAATTTGCGTTACAAGCTGCAAATTTTTAAAGGTTTTTTTTCTTCTAAATTCGGATCTGTTCAAAACAGTGTCGATGCGTATTTATGTAAAATCAAAATCAAAACTTGAACTGAAACTCATAATCAAACAAAAGATTAAATATAAACAAAAAGAATAATACCTAAACTGAAGTAATTACATTAATTTTTTATTGATTCAAAGAAGGTAGTGATCGAAGATAACGCTGGTATCACCTTCACGGAATTCTAATAATTCAGGCGAAACACGAGAATCGTTTACTATATTTACATTTCATAAAAATGTTGTCGAAACATGAATGCGGAAACGTACAACATACGATGTTATTCAAGGATTTTGTTTTTACGATCCGGAGGCCTCTTGTAAACACACTAGATTGTATTTAATTGGAATTGTTACACATTAAAGACCTGTGTATCACTGCATTTTTAAAATTTACAATTCAATTTAAACTGGATTAAATAACGTTTGACATTCAGATCTGGTAACCGAATTCAAATTGTATTTTTATTTCCAAACTTAACATCGCATCGGTGGAAACAGGACTTCGACTTTTCAGAAAAGAATTTTGATAAACATGCTAAAAATTCCACAAATTCAAGGTCAATGAATTTAAATGATAAATTTAAAGAAAATGTTTATTCTATGTTATGTACTATGCCCGACAAGAAGTCTGGGTAGGTTACCATAGAACAAGCAAAATTAATTGTTCAAAACTGCATTCAAACTAATAAAATGCATGTGTAAAGTTTTTTTGGTGGACGTAGTACATATAAATAGAGGTGGGCGATACGGGAAATTGTGTATCGAATTTCGATACGATTTCTGTATCGATACGTATCTATATATCGAATATCGATACGTATCGAGTATCGGCTACCGATACGTATCGATATATATCGAAATATCGAATCGATATGTATCGATATATCGATACGTTTCGAAATAAAAAGTGAGCAAATAAAAATCAGATTAGAGTAGGCGGTGCAAAGAAAATGTATGTCTGTGATTAACTGAATTAATTAATGTAATACATTCATGGACTGTCAAATTTATTGACTTTTCATTTAATCACAGACATGCATTTTCTTTGCACCGCCTGCTCTAATCTGATTTTTAGTTGCTCACAGGTTATAAGATTGAAATATTGAACAGAGACTTAAAAATACGAGATGAAAAATAGAGCTGGAATAAGTTTAAATAATAACGCCGAATATTCGACCATATAAATACAAATAAATAAATAGAATCTTTAGTTAGTCTATAATTCGATATTTCAATACGTGCCGGTATATCGATATTCGACATGTATCGACATCCGATTTTTCGATACGTATCGATATTTCGATATGTATCGGTATTCGATATCCGATATTTCGATACGTATCGATATTCGATACGTCGATACAGCTGAAAATGTGTATCGATACAGTTGGCGTATCGATACGTATCGATATATCGATACATCGACCCAGCCCTACATGATATAAGTTGCTGTAGTATAAAAATTTCGGAACAATAAATAAAATAGGTTTTAGAAGCTCTGCTATGTACAAACATACAAATATGTATAATAATGAATAATGAAACCGCATTTTCGTGTCCACCTGCATGCAAAATTGTTATTACGCAATCTAGTCTTCAGAAAAAATAAAAAAATATACCTATTATTATGTAAATGCGAGTCTTTAATAATTGATAATAAATATTTATTACATGTAACATAGATGCGGTATTTCCTCGTTTACTAAAATATACGGGGAAAACACACTCAATTTTTTTTATATTTCATTTGATTTTGTTTCCTTTTAGAAAATTTTATCTGCTATTTTTTTTAAGTTACAGTTTTAGTCTTTAGTTTTAATTTTAAATCTTGTTTTTTAATAATTCTGCGCCCTTCGAAGAAAAGAATAATTTTTTTCGTACTTCTCGCTTCTTGAAGAGAAATGATATTTTTTTAAAATGTCGTTGAAGCTTAAGCAGTTATAATGGAATAAGCAAAAGCGGCAATATGTATGTCACATCAAGGATTCCCTAAAATATATTATTTTTTAATTCTTGCTTTACGACTCCAGTACGTATATTTATAAAAAAAAATAGACAAGTTCATTGAATTTTCAGTGATACAGGGTGACTGACAACTCTTTCTTGAAAAAAAAGTCTGTAATTTTTTTTAAGTTACTGTTTTAGTGTGTGACTTTAATTCTAAATCAATAATTCTAATAATACGTTGTTCTGTGTTTTTTGTTTTTTTTTCATAATTCTTTAGAACCTCTCATAGAAAAAATAAATTCTTGGGATCTCCCGTTTCTTCAAGAGAAGTGGTCCGTTGGTTACATAAATGCCATGAATTACTAAAATAAATCTTTCACAGAACGAAGAAGCGGAAATATAACATATCAGGAGGTTCTCACAATATTTAAAAATACATTAGTTTTTAACTTTTACTTTACGACTTCAATACGTATACATATTTATAAAAAAAATTATTATAAAAGAGTTTATTGAATTTTGAGTTATACAGGGTGACTGACAATTGCTTCTTCAAAAAAAGTCTGTTAATTTTTCTAAGTTACAGTTTTTAATTATAAATCAATAATTTTAATAACACGTTGTTCTGTGTTTTCTATTTTTTTAATAATTCTTTAGGACATCTCACCTCTCGTAGAAAAGAACAGACTTTTAGGATTTCCCGCTTCTTAAAGAGAAGTGGTTCGTTGGTTACATGAATGCCAGAAATTATTAAATAAATCCTTCACAGAATGAAGAAGCGCAGTTTGTGTTAAAAATTCTGGAAATACATATGACATATCAGAGGTTCTCAAACTTTTCTAATATATTGACTCATGCTTTATGACTTCAACAGTATATTTCTAAAAGAAATTAGACCAGTTTGTTAAATTTTGAGTTATACGGGGTGACTGACAAATATTTCGTCAAAAAAATTCTCTGTTAATTTTTTTTAAGTTACAGTTTCAGTCTATGATTTCAATTCTGAATCAGTAATTTGAATAACATGTTGTTCTGTGTTTTCTGTTTTTTTTTTTTAAATAATTCTTTAGGACCTCTCACCTCTCGTAGAAAAGAATACATTTTTCGGATTTCCCGTTTCTTAAAGAGAAGTGGTCCGTTGGTTACATAAATGCTACGAATTACTAAATAAATCCTTTATAAATACTTTATAGCATGAAGACTTATATTTATAAAAAAAAATTAGACACATTTATTGAATTTTGAGTTATACAGGGTGATTGACAATTGTTTCTTAAAAAAAGTCTGCTAATTTTTTTGAGTTACAGTTTCTGTCTATGATTTTAATTCTAAATCAATAATTTTAATAATACGTTGTTCTGTGTTTTCTGTTTTTTTTTAAATTCTTTACGGCCTCTCGCCTCTCGTAGAAAAGAACAGACTTTTCGAATCTCCCGTTCCTTAAAGAGAAGTGGTTACATAAATGCCACGCATTACTAAATAAATCCATCACAAAGTGGAGTAGCGCACTTTGTGTTAAAAATTATGGAAGTATCACATAGCAGGGGGTTCCCAAAATTTTCAAAAATATCTTTTAACTTTTACCTTACGACTTCAATATGTGGATTTATAAAAAAAATTAAAGACAAATTTATTGAATTTTGAGATATACAGGGTTACTGACAATAATTCTTAAAAAAAAACGTAAAAAATGTTAAAATGTTAGAAAATTCTACGGAATAGTTTATAATTAATTAAAAATTTATCCAAAAAGTATGTGTAGGCTAAACGCTTTATAATATTGCGAATGCTATAAAAAGCTGTAAAACTTTAGCGTGAATACCGTTACGTTGTTAACCCAACTGATGAAAAAGCAATGCGTCGCTTTTGATTCTCGTACGAATAAATTATGACATTTTTGTTATTAGCAGAGTCCATTAGGTGTGTTCGTTTTACATAAATTAACATTATTAATGGAAGCCTTGGTGCGTTCGGTTTACTAGTTGGAAGTGCTTCTCCCTTTCCCCCCTTAAGTAATCCTGCGTTTAGTTTGTTAATTTTAAGAAACTCTGCTTAATTAGCACCGTATTTGTCTTTATAGGTTACGAAACGATTGTCAGTCACCCTGTATAAGATGGATTTTCTTATATTTTTATGTAGAGAACATTTAGGCCTTCCAGTGGTGCCGCGACCAATTTTGGTAACTCCATATTTAACTGCATATTCGTCGGTATAAATTATTTTATGTAACTTTTACTTATAAACATTGCAACTTACAAACTTTACTTTCTTAATAAGTGGAAAAAATTTCCTTATTACACATTTATTGAGTCCTCAAATTTATTTATTTTGTTAAATTTCTTGTTATTCCTTTCTCTTCTTCTTCTATGGTGGTATCCTGGTTCTACTTCTTTTTATTATTCTATGCTTTCATCACTTCGTCTTCTTCTATTCTGTTCCGTCCATCATATGGTCAGCCATTTTCTTTTTGAATCTACTTGGCATTACTTAATTTTTATTTTTTAATCCCCTGCATTTGTGGTACTCGGTTCTTCTTCCTTATATGCTACCTTTTCAAATTTTCTTTATTCTGGATTATTTTCATTCATTATTGAATCGTTTTAGCAATTTAGTTTTTATTTCTTAATTCATCATCTGCCTTTTTCGCAGTTCTAATTCCTCCTCACTTTGCCTCTGTTTTTGTTTGATAAATCCTTATTTCGATTAACTTCTTTTAACTCATTCAATCTTGTTTGCTTTCTTTATCCGTCTTTTATAGTTAACTGTTATTTTACGCT
Organism: Dorcus parallelipipedus; assembly: GCA_958336345.1. Taxonomy (NCBI): domain Eukaryota; kingdom Metazoa; phylum Arthropoda; class Insecta; order Coleoptera; family Lucanidae; genus Dorcus; species Dorcus parallelipipedus. The sequence goes on along the minus strand of OY284479.1, from coordinate 38,845,451 downwards.
TCTAAATACTTATTTCAAGCAGCAGGAAATGAGTAGAAATCAGAAAACTGCTGTCATAGATTAAGGCAACTGTGAAGTTCGAACCCGTACCCTCTGGTCTTGAAGTCTAGCGCCCTAACCACTAATCCACCGCAACCTTCGACACAACAACTCATTTCGATTATTTATTTACATTTCTGTTTTGTTTTCATGGCTTTATATACGCATGATGTTTTATTTATTCAAAACAATTTGTTTTATCATCATTATTTCGAAATGTCCGTGTTGATAAATAATTGAATCAAGGTCCAGACTAAAATAATGAAATCGTGACGGTGATTAACGTCGAAAACGCAATCAGATAGCAAATGTTTGTGCGAGATTACGGGCACACAAGTTCCGGCATATGAGTTTATTATAAAACGGGAATTAATTAGAAGCCCCATATTACTCTGTGCATTACTCTGTTTGCTCTAGGCAGTAAGTAGGCAAAAATGCGGTTATTAAATTAGATGCGGCGTGTTTTTCCTTATCGCAGGTCGCGATAAGGATCGGAAACTATTTTTTGTTTTTTACTTATGCTCACGGTAAACACAGACGTTTAATGAATCCTGTGACCTAATTAATTCCCTATAGAGATTATATGCGGAAATTAAAAAAAAAAGAGGAGGAGGATGAGATATCACGAAAAGTATTCGGAAAGTCCCCAGTTTGCTTTTGATTTAAAGCAATTTTTTTTTGTACGCTAAGAACTTTTCGAAATTTGGGAATAAGACTGGGGGTCTTTTTTAAAGAGTAATGTTTTCCCGTTCAGAACTTTTTCTCTTTTTTTGTAGTCTCAATGTTTCGGCAATAGTCATCCTCCAACCTACATAGGTAACTTCACAATCCAACCATTCAGAGTGGTGAGAGTATTATGGCACTTGAAAAAATTTCTGTGGAAGAACAACTATAAGTGAGTCCTTATTGCAGGACGCTAAGACAAGAACTACTTGTAAAATGCAGGACGTATTTAGTGAGTTCTTATTGCAGGACTCTAAGACAAGAACTACTTGTAAGATGCAGGACGTATTTAGGTAAAAAGGAAAAGATGATTACGTATCCAGAATAGATCGAGAAAGGTCGTCATACACGCTCTAGAAGACCTCCAAGCAGACTGTCAAAGTCTTGGAAGGACAACGTCACAAGTAACTTCGTGAAACAGAGCCCGTTGCCTAATCCAAGCAGATGGAAAGACGATATCACAAGAAAAATTGGTGAAATAGACTCGGAGTCCAATCCAAGCAGACCATCAAAGCCTTGGAGGGACAACATCAAAAAAACTTGGTAAAACAAGAGCTTGGAGCATAATCCAAGCAAAACACAGTGTTTGGGGCCGAATCTAAGTAAATTGGAAAGATAACGTCACAAGAGAACTTGGTGAACATAGGCTTGGAGCTTGAACTAACAGACCATGAAGACCTTGGAGAGACAATATAAAAAAATACTTGGTAAAACAGAGGCTTGAAAATAATCCAAGCAGATCTTCAAAAAACTTAAACAACTGTCCTCGGAATGCAATCTAGGTGAAATTAGCTCGGAACTTGATCTAAGCGGACCATCAGGGTCTTGAAGGCGTAATACCAAAAAAAGACTTGTTAAAATAGGAGCTCGGAGCTTAATCCAAGCAAACTTGATGAAACAGTGCTCGGAGTCTAATCTAAGCAGACCACCAAAGCTTTGGAAAGACGACGTCATAAGAGAACTTGGTGAGTTAGGCTCGGAGCTTTATCCAGGCAGATCATTAAGGCCTTGGAGCGACAATATGAAGAAAAAAAATTCGTAAAACAGGAACTCGGAGCCTAATCTAAGTCGACGTCACAAAAATATTAATGGAATACGCTCAGAGCCTGATCCAAGCAGATTATCAAGGCCTTGGAAGGGCAACATACAAAAGGACTTGGTAAAACAGCAGCTCGGAACTTAATCCAAGCAGACTAGGGCCTGGTTTTTCGATCACAGTTTAACTTTAATCTTCAGTTTATTCCTATAGGAACAACGAGAATAAATCGAAGATTAAACCGGTCCTAAATAAAACGGTGCTTGGAGTCTAATCTAACCAAACCATCGAAGCTTTGGAAAGACGACGTCACAAGAGAACCTGGTGAAACAGGTTCGTAGTTTCAACCAAGCAGACCTGAAGGCCTTGCAGCGACAACATGTAAAAGAAAACTTAGTAAAACAGGAGCCTAATCCAAGCAAATTATCAAGCAACTTGATAAAGCAGTACTTGGAACCTAATGTAAGCAGATAACAAAAAGCTTGGTAAAGTAGGAGCTTAAAGCCTAATCCAAGTAGACCATCAAGCAACTTGAAATTATGCTCTGAGCTTAATCTACGCAGACCATCAAAGCTTGAGAAAATCGATGTAGCAAGAAAGTTGGTGGAATAGGCGTAGAACCTGATCCAAGTAGAGCTTAAGCTGGGAGCTTGATCCAAGCACTCCATCAAAGCCTTAGAAAGACAACATCGTGCATTAAGTTCGTGTTTAAAGTAATCATTTTTGTAATCATTCAGTTACACCCTGTATGTCTAGCTAAGAAAAGACTTTTTGAGTTACACTTTCATGTTTTGTAAGCTATTTTATTTTTTCGTTCCCTTGACATAATTTAGAGCGCCCCTCCCCCCCTACTTGCTCGTTTCTTTTTTTATTTCCCTAGATCTCTAAGCGAGTTCCTTTCAAACATGATTTATTTTTCTCTATAGAGACGGTCGTAACGTCCACAGCGACTTCCGTTTCGAGTTCAACAACCCCAGCGATCAACACCACCGACGTCCTACAAGGCCCCATACTACCAACATGCGTCTACCTACACGATCGCGTGGCCATAATGATGGAAGTCGAGGACGCCCCATCGGCCACCAGTGAAATCCTATGCCACGCCATCGTCAACTCAGAGGAGCTCGGCTTGAATAAGCAATTGGCCTCGCAGATCTTCACCTTGTGGATGCGAAGCCCCCTCCTTGGTAAACTAAACACGGCCCCAAAAGTCTTGGCCTTGCCCAGGACTTCTGGGACAATCGTTAGCCTAAAACTAACCCCGCCAATTAATTCAGAACTCCAAATGAAACCGACCCATAAACCCTACGAGGTAAGATGCGCGTGGCGTTCTTTAATAGAGAAATTCAGCCACGGCTCCTACAACAGACAGCAAAGAGACGAGCCGATCCTCTCCTTCCAGAGGAACGTCTTCTTCCCGCAACACCTAGAAGAAAAAATCAAGTAGCAAGGTGAGGTGAACTCGTCAGGCATCACTAAAGGGGTGGTTTTAGGGATCAAAAAATCATCGAGTTGCTATACGAGGAGGCCAGGCATAATATTCTAGAAGGAAGGTACCCTTGTGAGGTGGCCCACTATATAATGTTGGGTGGTATCCAGGCGCGTATCGAATTGGGGCCGTACAATCCCCAGGTGCATTCCACCCATTATTTCAGGGAGGAACAGGCGAAGTACTTGCCCATCCACGTCAGGAAGAGCTCGACGTGGACTTGGCTGCCGATAAGCTCGAAAAATTCCGCCGAGGTTAGGCTTCTAGAACAGTTCAAGCGAATACCAAATTCCGCCACGAACCGCAAACTGATGAAGAAGTATTTAGAATTTTGTTGGTCGTTACCATTTTATGGGTAAGTCCGTGCCCGCATCGAAAAAGACTTGCGTCACACTCAAAACAGGTCGGCTTTCTTTGAAGGTCAAATAGAGCAGCCGGTGCGTGGCCTCACCAGCTTGATGACGCACCAGGATATCCCCGTGCTCGTTGGGATCAACTCGAAGGGGGTGTACGTCATTGATGACTTGCAGTGCGTAAGTAAATAAACCCAATCTTAACCCCCCAATAAGCCCTAATTATTCCACATTCCAGACGTTGCTGCTTGGCTTGAGGTACGAAGAGTTGAGCTGGGATTATGCAAGGCCCTCCAAAGAAGAAGACCCAAATTGTCTGCCGTGCTTGTTCCTGCAATTCATCGTCGTGGAGAACGGCACCCGGGTATCCAAGATCCTCCAAGTCTTCTCCCGACAGGCCAGCCTAATGGACACGCTCATTTCCGGCTTCGTCCATCAACTTAAGGAGAAATCCCCCGACGAAGTCGACAGGGCGTATTTAAATCAAATGAACGCGGAAGGAGGTGCTCTTCAAGCCTAAAGATTGTCTTTTTTTCATTGTTCTTTTTTTAAAGACACGCACGCGTCTTTGACGATGGGAAACATGAACCACACGTCGGCGTCTCTGCCGTCCCTCTCTAACAAGCTAAGCAGACTTACTTTGGCGACGTTCGATGAAGATGGGCGTTGCATTGGGCAGATGGGCTCGTGGTCCTTCAGTTACTGAAGACCAATAAACTTGTATTTATTCATTTATTTATTTACTTGTTTTTTTATTGTATATTTGTAGTGATGATGAGTTAAAAAAGGTAAGTCGTTCCTTTAATATTGTTTGTCGCTGTACCATTTCAAAAAATAAAAAATAACAAAATTGCTGCATCTCTGTATTCTTGCGGAAGAAAATAAAGGATGGTGCTAATTTTGATTTAAAATAATACAAATGAGTCATTCTGCAGCCGTGTATAGAGCAACCAACGCAGGGTGGTTGTTGAGGTATTCCTCGAGGGCTTTGTATCTGCAAAGAAAAAAAAAATGAGGTTTTAGTTTTCGATACTTGCACAATTAATAAAAGATCAAACCTTATAAATGATGTGCGCTTCGAAATTTAGGAAGTTGGGAAGGATACAAGAGAAAACAAAGATGGATAGTACAAGAAACACAATGATTAGGGAGAGGTTAATTCGAGCCAATTCAATCCACAAAAGAAGAAGGATAAATGACATGGCTTGGGCATGTAATGACTAATGAGGAGGGAAGGGGATGATTGAAAGGTAACCAGAATAAACGAAGCCAGTGTCATAAAATGGATAGAAATAAGGCAAAGGATAAGAGAGGATGAAAGTAATCTTAGAAACCTTGATTTTGCACAAGCTTTATTGACCAACCTGTAACCAGAAAGCTCCCGATGCCTCGCCAGACGTATTTCGTAGATGTGCAACAGAAAATTATTCTGGTTGAGTTGCTTGAAGTACTGTTCTTCTTCGGCCAGGGTTAAAGTCTCCAGAGCCGAGGTGTACCATTCGTATTGCTTCTGTATTTCCAAGGTCAACTGCAAATGATTTTTCAGGCCAACGGTCATCATCGATCTGAAGTCGCCACCTACCTGTTCGAATTGGTGCTGTATACCGTTGGCCCTATTGAGCAACAACTGTTTAAAGTCGTTTAGACAATCTTCCCTAATTTTGGCCCCTTCATCGTGTGTCAAAATGAACGTATAGTTCAACTTGGCCAAGTAGGGGTTGAGGAAGTCCGTCTCTTCTTCCACCTCTCTTTCGCGATGTTCCTTCTGTTGCTGTTCCTGGAAAGCAATTTACTGAATTGAAATGGTCGAAATTGCAAGCTGCTTACCCTTTCAAGCATCCCCTGGCGGTATTCCAGGTTCTGCTCCCTGTGGAATATCGACACGTCGAGTTTAGGAACCGCCCTCTCCAGGTCCCTCAGTCGAATGAACTCCGCCACCATGTCGTCCATTTCGCGCACCTGATACAGAGACTCTTCCTCTTCCTTGATTTGTCGCTCGAGGAGGAAGAACAGGTTTAACTGGCGCGGGGGTTTCGCCCCCACTTCCGCCTGATACCCCGACGTCATTTCCGGATTGAAGGTGAACCGGTTCCCCATCTCGCCCAAGGACGGCTTGACGAAGTGCCTGGTGGACGCGGTCACCTTACCCTCGTCGTAGTGGAACTTCAAGTCGATGTCCTTGGAGATGACCGAGAACTTCCTGCTGGCTATGTCATCGCAGGCTTTCTTCTCTGGGTTTCTGTCGAATTTCTCTACCAGTACCAGAACGATCCTTCGGGGGCCTTCCAGGATACCGGGGGGTGGGTGACCTCGTTTGGCGTACGTGACTTCGCGGAAGTTAAAACTGAAAAAGTGATGAGGTCTGAGCAGGGGGGTACATCGAGAGGGTGTCTGTGCGTACAAATCACTCCTTCCGATGTAGTATTCCCGCATCAACTCGGCCGTAAGCTCCAGTTTAGAAAGACAGTCGAATCTTGATCCGTGGTAGAAGTCGATGTTGCGGAATGCCTCCACTTTATTACTATCATCTAAATAGTATGAATGCTCTAAAAAAGGGCAGATGCTAAAAATAAATAAGCTCAAAAAACAGTCACTAATTGAGAGACCCCCCTGTATGTTATTAAATAGTGAGTTTTCTATTATTTTTAATAAAAGAATTCATAAAAGGGTTTATAGGTTCTAGGACGGTTCTAGGATTGTCCTGTCGAGAACCCGAACAAGCCTATAGTGTTACTAAACTTTAGTCATCTATTAATACTGTTGGATATCCCACTATACTAATTTAATTTTGATTTTTGTTTGTTCATTTCAAAATGTGTTTCTACTTTGAAAAGTAATTTGTTGTGGAAAACATTTATTATGAGTTAAAATACACGACGAATTTTTTAAAATTAATAGCAAATAAATAATAAAATAATCCAGTTTTTTAAACTGCAGGCCTCCTCCTTCTCCTCCTTCTTCGTTTCTTTCTGCCGCCGTTGTCGTTGCGCGAATTTCGTCGTCTGCGGCTGCGTCGACGTCTATGCGATCTTATCTTATCCATAACCTCTCCAAGGAAGTACCGACCTCTCATTTTTCTTATTGCTCCGAAGGCGACACCCTTATCGATTGCCTTTGCTAGATGTTTGGTGAACTCGCTGTTGGGAACAGCGAACTCGTTCTCGATGTGGTCACTTATAGCCTCCATCGTCAGCCCTGGAGCGTCCCCAATGGCCGCCATTACAAGCTTAGCTGTCTTTAAAGTGTTGGGAGTCGGGGGGCCCATTGTTTAACTCGAAATTTTGGCTTATTCGAATCTAATTTAAATTTAAATTCCACGAACTAAAATTTTCAACTCTCGATAACGAGACGTTGTTTACTGGATACAAACAAATTTTGTTTCATTTCACTTGCTTCATACTGACTACTTGATCACAAATTAATATCAATTTTTAAAATAGAATATAAGATGACAGCTAAGGATGACATCTGTCATGAATCTGGCGCACGGCGCTTGATAGGAGTCGATCCAATGGTAATGATCACCTCTACTTCACCATGGACAGTTGCTGATGTTCCGGTTGTTGTCCTCAGTCTCCACTTAATAAGCTCGGTGCGTCTTGATGACTTTATAACGTCAGGCCTCAAGATAGTTTTCCTCGCACCTGTATCCAATAACATGGTGTGAGGGATGTCATCAATAGTGGCATGCACGAACACTGGTTAATCACAGCAGGGCTTTCTAAACTTGACGTTCCTGACAGCTGTCATTTTGATGTTTCTTAATCTGACGTTCCTGACATCTGTCATCTTGACGTTTTGTTGTCTGACGTTATCAATTTGACAATTTCAGATATCTATCATTTTGGCGTTTCCGATAACTGTCATTTAGACTTTCTGTACTTGACGTTTCTAATAGCTGTAATTTTGATGTTTCTTAACTTGACGTTCCTGACATCTTTCATCTGACGTTTTGCGATATCTATAATTTTGACGTCTCCGACAATTGTCATTTTGACGTTTCTGAACTTGGCGTTTCTGCTAGCTGTCACTTTGATGTTTCTTGACCAGGGCTGTGTTCGAGAACTACATCCTCGAGTGCAAGTTGGGAGTGTATCGCATCTCTTTTACGCACGATTTCTAATTCATTTTGCATCTCGCCATCTGTTTCAAGAAGTCTTGTGTTTACATTATTTCCATGGTAACGATCGCACTTTTCACGCTCTACTTAAAAGTGCGGCGTGAAAAGTGCGACCGTTGGCATGGTAATAGTGTAAACACAAGACGTCTTGAAATAGATGAGCGAGATGCAAAATGAATTAGAAATCGTGCGTAAAAGAGATGCGATACACGCCCAAGTTGCACTCGAGGATGTAGTTCTCGAACACAGCCCTGACGTTCCTGACATCTGTCTGACGTTTCGTTGTCTGGTGTTGTCAATCTGACGTTTTCCGACATCTATCATTTTGACGTTTCCGACAACTGTTATTTTGAACTTGGCGTTTCTGACAGCTGTCACTTTGATGTTTCTTGACCTGACGTTCCTGACATCTATCATCTGGACGTATGTTGTCGCTTGAAAACGTGCGAGCCCCGAAAGATTATATTAAAAAAACTGCAATAGATGGCGCTGTTCAATATCTCTCACACAAACACAATGAATTTCGTCCTTTACTGACGACAAGTTACATTTTCTTATTGATCTTATTATTTATAAAAAAAAATTCCTTATTCGCTAATGATTAAAAAAAAGGGGTTTATCCCTTAAAGTTGGCAACACTGTTTGTATTCGTTTTTTAGGTACATAGTTGGTACTAATAAACCCCCTGGCGATTTATTTATCAATTTCCACAAAAATTTATAGACACTCAGTATTTAAATTACATTAAAAACAAACGAAACAGATGTCCCTAACTAACCTGCCTATGGCAAGGCAATAAAAATAATAATAAAAATATAGATGAGCCATCCACTTGCATGAATATAATTATTTAACACATTTACATGTTATTATTTACTTCCAGTGCCGTGGTGGAAAAGACAAAGCTCGGAGAGGGAACGACCATTTCCACCACGGTCGTCGGAATTTTGGTTTTACAGCGGAATATGTTAATTAGGCCAAATTAAGTAATCACCACCATAGCTCCTCTATTAATTGAAAGTTTAGTTTTTTCTTGAATCCTGAACATTTTGTATTTTGGGCAAGATTTTCTTAGCACAAAACAACACCTTTTTGGTATTTTGTTTTTGGTTTTTTTCCTATTCCCAAATTGAGGAACGTTCCCGATGACAAAACCGGCAAGAAAAACAAAAAACAATCAGCGCGAGTTTACCTTTGACAGCATCTTCTCTTCCCCTGGTAAAGTACTCGGTTATGTAACCGTCCTCTATGCGATGTATGATTTTGGTCAAGTGGTCGTGCCTGTTCTCGTAACGTTCCTCAATGACGTACAGCGTATCAGGCGAGCAATCGAAATCCCTGTAACGGCATATCCTTGTAACTAGACCATCCGGTTGGATGTAAGGGGCGTACTCCTCGACCAGAGCACATCTGTACCACGTGTGACGCAGACCATTAGGAAATCTTTTCTGTATAACTAACACCAAAAAAGCACCTCGTTAGACAACGAGCAGAAAGTCGTGAATTAACATTACGTATCAAATGTGTATGTATGGTTGCCTATCATAACCTAGCAAAGGTCAATATAGGCAACCATATGTACACATTTATTAAGAAAGAGAGCCAGAACGCCACATAACTGGAAAGTATTGATTTGTTTTATACCAGGTCCGTTAAAAGAAACAAATGTAAAGTGTTGAACTCATTAAGCGATCGATTGACTTGACAGGTCATGGACACTTACGTCAAAGTAATAAATGCTTACCATGGTGAGGTATATCAATGGGTAAACTCCACGGGTTAGGCATGTCCAAGTGTTTTTCTTGGTACGTTATATTCAGCTGCAATTCATCGTCTTCCATTTCGGTCGCGTTTTTGGTTTCCCTAGTCTGGATTGGTTCGCCAGCCAGCAAATGCTCCCAGTTGTTGATGTTGGTGAAGTCATAGTCCAAGTTTGCTATTCCATTGGAGCAATTTTGCAAGTTGACCTGCGCGTGTTTTAAAACCAAAACCGAAAAGAATATATAAACATCTACAAGTCGGTCGCAGCCGCTACGGGCGTATAAACTTTGCTTTCAGAGCTGTAGTAGGTACTTTATATAATAGAAGATACTTCGAAGAATATACTAATTTGAGAAGTATTAGCATTTATTTCGTTTTATGCATACCACCCAAGATTAACCGGAAGATGTCATTTTAAACTATACCATGGCCATCTCCATTAACATTCACTGACGTGTATATATGGCCGTTTCAATTCGCCTAAAATTCGGTTCCGAGAAAGCATGCCGTGGAGTACTCCTCTCAGCGCTCCCTATTAAAGATATTACAGAACTACTGATAGTAACGTAATGGCATCTGCAATTACTTAAAAACTCACAAGAGGCGCTGAGAGGAGTACCGTCAAAATTTTTAAAAGTGGAATTGAAACGGCCATACATACACGTCAGTGAATGTTAATGTAGCTGGCCATGACTATACATTTATTTCTTGTTTTCCAAGAGTTACTAAACAGTTACTAAATAAATACAATACCGCAACCCATATGCTTCATGTATAAAACAATGAAACCACGTTTTTGCAGTAAAATGGCCGACTTTTCTAGTGACTTTCTTTCCGGCAAGTTTAAATGGCTAGCTTTTTTAATGATTTTCTTTCCGGCAAGTTTAATCAAACCTAACACCTATCAAATAAAAGGTTAAAATGCCGAAGTGTGTCGTTGTTAGCGTTAGACATTTAAATTTCTCGCTAATATTTTGCACTAAAATGGCGGCTGATTGCGGTACTGTAATTATTTAGTGACGGTATTTTTTCATGGAAGATGCCGCCATCTCGTAGTGGCCAAACCTAATGGTGAAGAAGCATTTGAGAAGTCATCCGCCACCTTTGCGCCTCTATCAGTAACAAAGTTAGCCGACAGATGTCTCTTTGAATTGTCACAATTGATTTGTTATCAGCTTCTTAGAAAATTTTGTTTAATTAAGCCTAAAAATGGAAAGACCTGGAAATAGCAAAATGTAATCTGACGCGTTTGTAAGAAGGTTAGCCACTTTCGTTTTGATTTTTTTTGTTTGCCAAGAGATGTCATTTTAAACCATACCTACCTACATTTCGTTTTTGCTTTTTTTTGGTTTGGTAAAATCAAAAGACCTTTTACAAAAGAGTCTATATTTACTTACCCAGTAGTTTTCGTGATTCCAGATGCTTTCTATTCCAGAGTAGTTAGTAGTGTCCAAAGGATGCGCGTATCCAGTGTTGGGTTCCATAAAAAAAGAAGTGTCTATGTTTTTTTTCCCGGCCCGTATTAAAACCCAGGCATGCACTCTGAGTCCCTGAATGTCATCAAAGGGCGGCTTCTCCAATTCCTAAAGAAAAAATAAGTGAAGCCGTTCAGCTGATAAATGGAGGAGGTGTCTAGCGTCGCACTAGCCACTCAAATTAAACGAAAGGCGACACTTTTAAGCATACTTGTAGTTCTTTTAATTTTTCTTCCTCCTGACGTTGCAGTTCTTCCTTCGCCTTGTCGATCTCACGCTGTTCCATGTAGGCCAAGAACTTGCTGCGAAGATCTCGCGGTGGTTTCAAGACGTACTTGGGGTCGACCTCCTCCTCGACCACGACTTCTTTCTGCAATTTCGCGTTTGTTTCGAGTGAGAATTTGTTTGTTTGAAGTAGTTGGGGGGAGAGGGCCGTGGGGTCTTACCTCCGGTTCTTCTTCGGGGAAGGGGCTGTTGACTCGGGTCATAATTTTCAAAGTTATGTCCCTCACGGCGTACCCGGATACCACGTAGGCGTCGTAACTTAAGCCGAGCAGCAGCGAGCAGAGGGCGGTGGCGAATTCGTATGACTGACCCGAGCCCCTCAGGAACACCGTGTGAGGTGGATATAAACGATTGGGCTAAAAACAAAGTTAATGTCTTCATCAAATTAAAAAAAAATTAAGTCTAAAAAAAATTCTTGTTTTATTTAAACATTAGATTCTTTCTTCATAAATAAATTCGATTAAATAGGATTTTGGTGATTTTAGATTTTTTTTATATCAATTCTGTACAAATTATTAAATGACATTTTCATTGCAATCATTTTTTTGGGTAATAATTGCCACATAATTATATTAACCACCGCTAGGGGTGCTTACGTTCACTTTCGCCATCGCAGTTTCATTCAGTTGAGAACCATTTTTTTAAACCTGGCACTGAAACTGCGTATTTAGCTGTTCCTCAGCGATTTACTTTATAGACAACTATATTTGCGTTGATGCAAATTGGGTTTCCTATGTGGCTGCTGTATTATACCATTTAATTTTATCAAAAGGATTGAATCAAACACCAATAGTAATAACGCCTGATCAATAAGCAACTTTACTAACACTTGTGTATGCTTGGTTGCCTATACCGCCAGGAGACAAAATTCTTTTAATATTCCTCATTGGACCAATTTTTTTATTTCAGCGTTCAGTTAATATGAGCATTTTTTTTGGAACATTTGCATCTTCTTTTTTACGTTCCTAACACTATTATGAAATTGCTAACATTTTCAGTTATGCTCTTGTGCTTGGTATTTTTAACTTTATATCATAATATATCATATCATAAATTTAAAAAAAGCAACAATTTCAAACAAACAATGACAAAACAAAGAATTTTATTCGTCTTCCACATGATCAACAGATTATTTAAAAGAACCACTGCAACAGACGGCGCTGCTCGAAACCTCATAAAAATACAAATCATTTCATCCTTTACTGATGACAAGTGACATTTTCTCATTGATCTTCTGAATCGCGATAAATAGTTAGTGAAGCACTTCCGTAAAAAAAGACAAAAGGAAAGTCACGTTTTAAGAAATGGCGTTGTTGAATGTTTTGCAACAACGCATCCAGAAATTGCTGTTAGTTGAAACTTTGCTCAATAGATGGTGACTTTTCAGTGTAAGTGGATTTCCTTATATTATATTATTCACAAGAGAAGACCGTTGCGTCATTGTCTGGTGTTGCATCAACAGACTAATGAATCATAATTCGGTTCTTTTCTCTCATTCACCGTTAACAAAGAAATAATTGTCGGTTCTTGCTTCGGCGATTGATTACGCAGCACTCAAGTTCCGTGATTTTCATAGTACATAAAAGAACTTTGCGCTAGAATTACCGGTAATTCATTTTTAATGTTACCTTACCGTGAACAATGTTAACAACATTTTTAACTAAAAATTAGGTATACCTATACTTAATTAAAATTTTTTCATTAATTTAATATTAATTTTCTTTTCTTTTGTTAAAAAATTGAGTTTTTAATTTTCTTTGTTATTTCATATTATTTTCACTGAACAATTTTCAAATTTTAAAGTATCTAATCTAATTTAAAATCTAAACAAAAAAGGCATTTCTTTGTCCGTTAAAATTTATCAGATTGTAAATATTTGAATTTATTTTCATTTTGTGCATTTGGACATGATCCATATTTTATAGTTTTCTTCTTCAAACATACTGTAGGTACATATCTTTAAAAAATAAATCCAAGTCATACTTTCACTCTTTGGCATATTTTCTTCTTTTAGTTTCTGACAACAACTGCTAGAATAGTCAAAAATAATCAAACGTCTAAACGAAAATCATTTGAAAGTATAAAGTATTTATTTTTTTATCTAGTACTTATGTTTTTCCTAAATAATAAAAGGTAAGATTCGATATTATTGACAGTTTATTTTAGTAGTTAAGTTGCAATTTACTAGTTTACAACTCAACCATTTGAAAAATTACGACTTTTCCATTATGTTGGCAACAGAAATAACATTCAAAAATTACCGAAATATTTTTTCATTTAGATTCACATTCAAGTTATGCAACTCTATTTGCATGAATGATCCAAAACCGGTTAACCGTTGCGAGCACTAACAGTGTCAAAACAAATTATTTTCCTTCCAACAGATTACAAGAAAACTGCAATAGATGGCGCTGTACTAGAGTTCAAATATAATTCATTCCGTCCTTTATCGTCGACAAGTGCACCAATTTTTTAAGCAGAGCTTAAATTTAAGTGGTGTTTAGACTATGACATTATTTATAGATTTAACAAAATGTTAGTCACCTTGTAATTGATACTTAAGTTGAAGTTTAAATGTCAATTAGATTGTATTTAACATTATACTGACCATACCCAAATGTCACATTCTAAACATAGCTTAAATTTAAGCTCTGCTTAGAAAGTTGGTGCAACCGGTCATTACTGATCTTCCTCATCGCGGAAAATAGCTCCGTAAGAACAAACGAAAAAACTTTCGGCATGTTTTAATAGATGGCGTTGTTGAATGTTTTACCAACAACTACACAAGTTATTTTTCTGTTACCATGCAGAAATGACTGTCAGTTGAAACTTTGTTCAATAGATGGTGGTTGTTCAATATAAGTGGGTTTCCACTTATGAGCCGTCTAGGAGCTGCCTGCTTCTTTTATGAAATAAAAATTGAAAATCCTTTAATCCCTAAGGATCTGAAAAAGTCACTTAAGTTGGCAACACTGCTTTCAGCTAGATGTCTCATACTTTATGGACACACTGGCTTTAAGGATGTTTAGTGAAACGGTACATTTGTGAAGGATTTTAAAAAAAGTAAGAGTACACAATTTTTGGTAATGAAAAAGAGTATCTGTACTCTTTAAACAGTATACAGTAGAATAGCGAATCGGTAAGGAGTTTCGGATAGTTTCTGGATAACATCACGTGTAAATTCGGCCCTGGAAAAACGCAACGCCATTCGCTCTTTGTTGACGTGAAAGATTCTGCGTTATTTGCATATGAGATCGCTTTCGGCTAAAACAGCACATGTCCACATGGCATCCATGAAAATGGACAGCGAAAAGTATTAAACGAAGATAATCCCCGCGTAGGTAGTGCTTCCTGTGCGCCACGTAGCGCGACGTCATATATGTGTTCAAGCCGAAACTAAACTTCTGCTAAGGGATAGCGATAAACCTAGCGAATGCCATGTTTTAAATTGCTTTACGGAGCAAAGCAAAGAACCCGTTCAGCCGGTTCTCATTTAGCTAATACGCTACAAATTAGCGGTCTGCTACGTAGCAATAGCGAAATGTAAGCGCTATCTTTGGCGGAACGCAGCCATTACCTGCATTCAGCTGACGTAGCGCTTCGCGTGCGCCACGTAGCGTGACGTCACATATGTGTTCAAGCTGAAGCTAAACTTTCGCTAAGGGAGAGCGATAAACCCAGCGGCCGCCATGTTTTAAATCGCTTTACGGAGTAAAATAAAGAATCCGTTCAGCCAGTTCTCAATTAGCTAATATGCTGCCAATTAGCGCTCTGCTACGTAGCAATAGCGAACTTTAAGCGCTATCTTTGGCGGAACGCAGCCAATAGCAGTGGGTGTGACGATTTTACGAATAGGCGGGGGATTAGGACTCATTTTATTTCAGTTCACGATTTAGGTTGTTTTCTTTTTAGCGAAAAAATTATCATTTTTTTTTATCTTTCCAGTTATTAAACTTTATTTAGTTGTAGTGCATTTTAAAAAATAAACGAGTTTATTGCAAAAAAACATCTTTTTCAGTGAAAAACAACATTATGTCCAACTGTTTTAATTATTTTTTGCTTGACACAAGTAAATTGACAAAGTGGTTTTTCACATATCTACTGTTCGAAACTTCTAAATGTTAGAAAAAAGTTTGTAAACTATAAGTTTAGCGACATCTTTCGATCGTTTTTTGACAGTTCTGCTGACGAAGGCCCAACTAGGCCTGAAACAGCTGTACAGAGCCTGCTCGAGGAATCCGCTGTAATCAAAACCGATTTGCACAATTTTTTTTTATAAGTTTAACGGTTACTAACAGTTTTTATCGATTTTCTCAAAACTTAATTTTTGGACTTATGTTGTTTTTGAAATCAACGCCTCAATTGTTTTAATTTTGTGCTGGGGGGGGGGGGCATCTCATTTTGGGTCGACTCTGTATATAATCTATTCACGGTCTTTTTAGACTCTAGAGGGCCATGCTTTTTTTTCGTTAAGTTATGTACATGATTTTTGATAGAACTCAAAATGTGACAAATGTAAACTTCTGACACTTTAATGTCAGTCCCATCGACTATATTGCTTCTTATACTCTACGATGGCATGAAGAAAGTAAAATAATAGCATTAAAACAAATAAATTACTTGTGACTTTGTAATACTAAGTCAAAATGCTCAAAATCATCAATGTTTTTTGGCGTCAGTTTTCAAAAATATAACCATCAAATTAAAATGGAACATATTCAGTTGGAGGTACCAACAAAAATGTCACCCTAACATGGCCTACTCTGAGTCTAAAAAGATCGTGAATGGATTATAGACGAGAGGATAAATAAAATAATACAGCTGGATTTGAACATAATTCCTTCGTAAAGAAAGTAGACATAGACATATAATCCATTCCAATTCCAATGAAAGTCATGTCGACTTAGATTTTAAGGTTACTCCGAATTAGGCAATGTTGCAATATTTTCTTTTCGTCACGAGTTGTACTCACTACCAAATTTACATAAAGTTGAGAATCAATCTAATTTTAGATGTCACAATTTGACGTATGTTAAGATGACAATTTCTCTAATTTAACACGGTAGCCAACTTACCTACACGGTCTACTACGATAACAAATAGATAAGGAATGGATAATACGTAGAAACCAATTGTGATAAAAAAACAATGATTTTAGAATCGTAAAAGAATCGTTTAAAAAATGTAATTAAAACAAATGTAAAGACGGACAAATTAATGACGTTTTAATTGATGGAAATAAATCCAGGACGCCACATTATTATAAATTAACTTCGCCAGAAGGTCGTAACACGTGTCAGCGCGAAAAGCGACGCGACGGCCCCTGAATGAAGTTATCTCGGATGAAATACGTAAAACGGATTTGTTAGTCCATTCATACATCATATTTATATAAAGTTCGCCCTCGAGTGTCGGTTTTTAAACCGCATTAGGACGAAGGTAGTAAAAACGCAACAAGTGTCCATAAAAATCAGATATGGGCCGGGGAATTTCTAAAGAATGTTCACCCCTGTTTGTTTTATTACTTTTATTAGGTTGGACAAACTGTGTTGCGAGTAACAGGTGGCAAAATAAAACCGCCGGCTTCGCAATCTGAAAACTGTAAAGTGCCGGAACTCCTCCTACCTCCAAACCTTAAAAACACAACATCGTTTCAATTTTGTTTTAATTCTATACTTCCACATTAAAAATTAATTAATTTAATCTAATTTAAGTTTATAGAAAAATAATAAACTTATGTATATTCGGTTGATGATGAAGAAGGAGTTTAAATAATTTTGTTTTGCTTGTGGAAAATATTTAGTAGGCGAAGGTTAAATACAAAGCCAGCCATGGTTGGGTTTGGCGTAAGGGGGATGAGAGTGCATCCTCACCCCGCGATAACACAATCTTTGGCAGCGCTGCTGCAGCGGTGGAGGAGAGGAGGCCCCAACAGGCACAGGCCGTGGCTTATGCACGTTCGTTTGGGGGCGCGAAGGGTGGCTGTGAGATAATCCCGTTCGCCTCACGGGCGCAAGACAGAGACATCCTGAGGGTCAGTCGCGGGCTATTGAACCCGCGATTCTGGGAACCGTGCGCCGCGTCATCCCTAAATCATACGGCTGCCTCTCCCGCTGCGTCCGGACCATTAGCGGGAATTAGCTAGCGCGCCTGAGTGCCCGCTTTTTCTCTTAGTATTTGGCCCCCGACGCTAATGAATAAATAATCGTCAATAGTCCTGTGTGTGTTCAGCGATAACTAGTCCTTAATTGTATCCAGTTTTTCTAAAACAGAAAAAAGAAAGCCACAGGGTTGATCATCCGGGGGGGTGTTTAGAGCGCGATGGTTCACATAAATTTCAGTGAAAATCCAACCTCTCTTAATAATTTGTTTGGAATACCGCAGGGTTCAATATTGGGACCTCTTCTTCTTGTTATTTTTATATGTACATATATATACAACATCATTGATTGCTATTTATAACAACGATTCAAGACCAGGCTTCAGAATGTCATGAAAAATTCGAATGCTACTTTTCAATTTTATTGTTCCACTGTTTTTGTTGACATTTTGGTTTTGAAATCGTCATTCAATTTTTCTTCGTTGTCTTCTTGCTGCTTCTACAAATTACCAATTGTTTGCACTGGCTTGCACATTTTGTTGTTGAAGAGGAAGGCGATTTTTATGTTTGGAAACGCGGCTGATTATTTTTGGACAGATGTCACCACATAATTTAAAAATAATAATTAAATTAGTTTTTATTAAATAAGAAAAGTCACTAGATATGTCACGACGGGGTATTGCAATTCAGTTTGTTCCAGAATTCCAAATTTTAATTTTTTTTTCCATCCACTTTTAACCCCAAGCTCAGAGCTTGTCGGGGAGGGGTGGCGGCTGCTACCGACTTAGATGGAACATATTTTATTAATTATCAAAAAGTTTCCTTTTATGACCAATTGATGGCGCACCGAAAGTTATTTTCGTTATGATTTTCTAAATCTTAATCAAATGTATTTCATTGCAACGAAGAGTGATCAATAGGTGGCACGCTGAAACCTAGTCAGTTTCAATCTCTAGATTGTGACCAACAGATGGTGTACTGAAAACTTATTTATTTAAGTCTGATTTTCTAAATTTTAATTAATGAATCAAGCAGACGGCTTATTTAGTTAAACCTATTTTATTTTATCCGAGAGTTTCCGTTCATGATCAATAGATAGTGCACCGAAACATATTTTCGTTCTGATTTTCCAAATCTCAACCAAATGTATTTTACTGCGTCGAAAAGTGATCAGTAGATGGCGTGCCGAAACCTATATTTGTCTCTAGATTGTCAAATTTTAATTAAGTCCGTTTCATTTTATCTGAAAGTTTCCGTTTGTTATCAACAGATGGAGTACTGAAAACTTTAAGATTTTCTATATTTTATTGTAAGTATCCAAAATTTGACCGAAATTCAGTTTTAATTAAAGACATTTTGTTGATACGAAAAAATTCCGTTTGCCACCAACAGATGGCTCTAGATTTCTAAATTTTAATTAAACCTATTTCATTTATCCGAGAAGTTCCGTTCATGACCAAATAGATGGCGCAGTGAATTCTAAATCTTAATAAAACGGATTTTATTGCATCGGAGAGTGACCGATAGATGGCGTATTGAAAGCGTTAATTTTTTCAAATCTTAATTAAATGTATTTTATTATAACGAAAAGTGACTAATAGAGGGCGCATCTGAAACTTGGTTTGGCTCTAGATTTCTGAATTCTAATTAAACGCATTTGATTGCATCCAAAAGTTTCCGTTTGGGGCAGTAGATGGCGTTCTGAAAACTTATTGCGGATCTGATTTTCTAAATCTTAATTAAATGTATGTATTTAATTGCATCCCAATGCGCACCTGAAACTTAGTTTGGCTATAGACTTCCGCTTTCTTCATTTTTTATTTTATCCAAGAGTTTCCGTTCATGACCAAGTAGATGGCGCACCGAGACTTATTTTGTAAATCTTGTGTAGCGTTTTCAACTGACTGCTCTAAAGCACTCTCACAGTATCTCAATCTTGTTTTAACCTAATGTAATAACAAGAGATAGAGATACTCTCGGAGTGGTCTGAAGCAGTCAGTCGAAAACGCTATTAATCAAACGTATTTCATTGCAAGAGTGGCCAATAGATGGCGTGGTGAAAATCACTAAGCTGATTCGTAAATTTCAATCAAAAGTACATATTTTATTATGTATAGATGGCGCACTCAGAATTATTTTAGCTCAGATCTTAATTAAATGCGTTTCATGGTATTGAAAAGTGACCAGTAGAGGGCGCACCTATAACTTAGTCTGTTAACGTATTCAAAAGTTTTCGTTTGTGACAGTAGATGGCACACTGAAACTTATTTCAGTCTCTGATTTTCTAAATCTTAATTAAATGTATTTCATTGCATCCAAAAGTAACCGGTAGAGGGCGCACTTGAATTTTAGTTTGGCTAGAAACTTCTACGTTTTAATTTTTTTATTTTGTAAAAGAGTTTCCATTTACGCCAAGTAGATGGCGCGCCGAAACTTATTTTCCAAATCTTAAACGTAGTGCAGTGAAAACCTACTTTAGCTTTAAGTCGATTCCTAAATTTTAAGCTACAAACTTTTACATTTAAAACTTTTTATTTTGTTCAAGAGTTTCCATTCACGACCAAGTAGATGGTGCTCCGAAACTTACTTTCCAAATCTTAAACGTATTTCATTGCATCGAAGAGTGACCAACAGATGGCGTAGTGAAAACCTGGTTTAGCTCTAAGTCGATTCCTAAATTTTAAATTAAAATTATTTTATTATGTACAAGAATTTCCGTTCGTGACCAATAGATGGCGCACTGGAAATTATTTTAACTCGGATCTTCATTAAATGTAGTTCAATGTATCGGAAGGTGACCGGTAGAGGGTGCACCTGGAACTTAGTTTGGCTCTAGATTTCTAAATTTTAATTAAACGTAATTCATTATATCCGGAAGTTTCCGTTTGTGGCAGTGGATGTGGATGGCGTTTATATGTATTTCGTTGCATCCAAAAGTGATCGAAGCAGGTCACAAAGTCAGTAAATATGTCACTAAACAGGTCACAAAATCACTAAATTTCAGATTGTCTGAATTTATTAAAGTTTGTCTCGAATTTCAATAGAAAGTCACTTGATCCAGAGAGAATCAGTGAATTAGCAACAGTGGTTCAGTGATCAGGCCATGGGTGTCTTGGGCTGGCATTTCTGAAAGGTGGCAACCCTATGCCAGGGTGATAAAAAAAATAGCGTACAGCTTAGCCTGAAGGACGTAAATTTCGATGTTGTTATTGAAGCAACTGCTTCTACTAGAAAGTAAGTGCGACTATAATAAAAACAGTTGAGTTTACTTCACAGTTCACAGTGACGTGCACGTTTTTAGTAACGCTCAAGTTTCAGTAGCGTCATAAATAAAGGCCGTAAATTGAGGTTGACGTCTCCAGCTACGGTACAAAACATTGAGATGCCGGCGGTGTAATTTTGACGCCGCGCCGCCGTCGTAGATAGGTCCAGGGAAGGAATTTGAAAAATCCTCGATGGGTCTGAAGGAGTCATCGAGAACGGCGGGCAGTAAAGTGAGAGAGAAGGGAGGGAGGGGCGGACGTTTCGTAGAATTTCAAAGGAGCAGCACGGAACGGACGCACGCATGTTGCGAACCCATTTGCCCCGTCTTGATTTATTTGGGGCCGGTGGCAGTTTCCAATCGCCGGGGGCCCCAGCCGCGTTCGCCCGCCGCCAACACATGGCCTAGTGACGCCGCCGACATCCTTTGCCTGCGACCGACATCAATCGTCGGGGCTCCTCCGTTTCCGAAGAGGACGGACGAGCAAATCTCCTTCATTTAGATACCGGGCGTCGAACAATGAATTATACGCTGATGGACGATATCTATCTAGATAAATGCGCGGTTTTGCGCGCGAGGTCAAAAGAATTTCCGGCTTAAAAAATTTCGCAGGATTACCGTCGCCATCCGTTCTTTTTTTTTTTTTTTTAATCGAAAACAATTTAAAAACGAACTTATCACTAGAGATCGGATTTTTATATTTTATACAGCTTCACACTGACTAATTATACCGTAATATAACATCATAGAATAGACCATAAAAAACAAAAATGTTGTCAGTATTAGTTATGATTTAAATTCCGAATTTTTAAGAAATACTTTGTAATTGTAAGTATTTGGTAAATGCTTAGCAAACACTTTTGTTAAAAAAGAATGATCAAATATATCGAAAGATGTCACCAGTAAGTTTTGGCCTCTCGATTTATGCTATTTCTGAGTTTTGACCGATCGATTTTATTGACTAATTATCGATTGAAAACGGGCGCTCCGACAGCGTCACTATAAATGCATATAACTCTTTATGCAAATGTTGCACAACCGAATTTCTTGCAAAATATGAAAGAGAACATTCAAATCTATCGACTTATGCTATTTCTGAGTTTTGGCCGATCGATTTTATTGATAACTGATCGATTGAAAATAGTTAATGTCACGCATTTAAAAAACGCCAAATAACGCGTGATTTTTTAAATTTTCTATCAACTCTTGCCATGGAATTTGGACGACATGTCGTAGCTTTAATGTAAAACAGCAAAAAGGAGTGCAATGACGGATTTTTCACTTAAGCTAAGACATCCCATCCAGATCTCATGGCAAGAGTTGATAAAAAATCACTCGGTACAATAGCACATAACTTTTTGTATAAATGTTGTACAAACGAAATTATGGCAAAATACGAAAGAGAACATTCAAATCCATCGACTTATGCTATTTCTGAGTTTTGACCGATCGATTTTATTGATTAATTATCGATTGAAAACGCGCGTACCCACGAATTCAGATATTCAAGACAGCGTTAACTATAAATTCATATAACTTTTTATGCAAATATTGCACAACCGAATTTCTTGCAAAATATGAAAGAGAACATTTAAGTCTATCGACTTATGATATTTCTGAGTTTTGGCCGATCGATTTTATTGACAACTGATCGATTGAAAAGAGTTAATGTCACGCATCTAAAAGACGCCAAATACAAAAGCACATAACTTTTTGTACAAAAGTTGCAGAAACGAAATTCTTGCAAAATATCAAAGAGCCTATACAAGTTTATCGATTTATGATATTTCTAAGTTTTGGCCCATCACTAATAATTTTTTTTGCGGTAAATACGTATACCCCGAAAATGCCAAATTCGTATACCCCGAGAATGCCTAAATACAATCAATAATCAGTCAATAAAATCGATGGGCTAAACTCGGAGATAGCATAAATCGATAGATTTTAATGTGCTTTCTCGTATTTTGCAAGAAATTTGTTTCTGCAACATATGCATAAAAAGTTATGTGCATTTATAGCTAACGCTGTAGTGAATACCTAAAGCCGCGGGAGCGCCTAAGTAGAATCTGTAATCAATCAATAAAATCGATCGGCCAAAAGTCAGAGATAGCATAGATCGATAGATTTGAATGTTCTCTTTCATATTTTACAAGAAATTCGTTTGTGCAACAGGTAGTGTCGGATGTGTTCGGATTCGCACCGACTCTTTCGAATTTGGTTTTCTGTGTTTCCCCAGATCGTAAGGCGAATGCCGAAGGAGAAATAACAACAGTAAGACGGTCGCAGCCGCAACCGGCAATATATGAATTACCAGCCAACACACCTCCGCGACAAGCTTTTAAGCTTGGGGCTAGTGTGGGTGTCATTTTTCATTTGTTATGTTTCAATTTTCACTTGTTCTCTTTTTTGTCTAAATTATTCTTTTCACTATTTTTTCGTCGAATTTATTTCTTGTTCACCATACGTATATTCATATTTCATTGTTATTTATCTCGTTTTTGTTTCTTTCGATTTTTTTTTTGCTAAATTATTTTTTACATTCCATCTTTTATTTTTTCGCCCTCCTTAGTTCATTGTTATTTCTTTAGATTTTTCGCTGCAATACTTTCTTTTTATCACGGCCAAATTGTCTTAAAGTTGAGAATTGACAACAAATTGTCACGATTTGATGTATGTTATAATGACGTATATAAAATTAAACTTGTCTAATTTAATGATAGCCAACCTACTAACTTAAAATCATATTATGGCCCCACGTTGGGCGCCAATTTTTGTAATGATTTTTTCCTTGGGTCCCACGTTTGGTGCCAATTTATGTTATTTTGTATTTCTTGGAGAGATGATGGCTATACGTTGGCCTTGTATTTTTTGTAATGATTTTGTTCAAACTAGTTCGAAGGTTACTTGTAACGGGACTATAGTTCCCGTTTTCTCTTTATTTCTTATTTCTTTATTTTATCATTAATTTTGTCTATAGCTTTATTTGGCCAAGTTAATTAGTTTAAATTAATGTTCGTACAAATTTTTAAAAAACAAGGCTGGAAAATAATGGACGTATTGACCAATTAGTAGGTATCGCTTTTTTTCTCTCTAAATTCTTAGGTACTAATAGCTTTTAGATTTCATAGAAGGCTCGAGTTCAGCAAAACCCTGTATATTTTTTTTGTTTTCTCTTGATTCTTTTAATAAGTAAATTTTAATCACACTGTGCGTTGCCGAAGTGTAAAGTAAACTTATTCCAAACTCATTTTTTGTCACCTTTAAATCTGCTATTTTCGTTTCATCTTTCAGTCTTCTTCACTTATTTTTTTTGTGCTTTCTTGTACTTTATCATTTTTATTTTATTGTTATTTTATATACAGGGTAATCGAAAAATGGCCACTGGAAATAGAAAACCTTCACTCTTTTCTTTTGACACGTTTTAAATCTGGTCATTTCTTCTTCCACTTCGTTTTTTTGGTCCTTTATAGAACTTTACCATTTCTACTTTGTTTTTATTTTATGTACAGGGTGATCGAAGATTGGCCACCGGAAATCAAATCTCCAATATCTTGCCGTCAGAGATGCTGCTGGTTTTTTGTGATGTCTTCATGCATGGCTTCACAAAATTCCAACCACGCTGCTTACAACAAGACCTCATCCGCCCACTGAAGATTTTCCTCAGCAACCACAATCTCTACGTCTATGATGTTATTGGGATTTTTATTTATTATTGTTCTTTTTATTTTAACTTTTCACTTTTCGATACTTTTACTTTTGTACACTGTCTTTTGACCTCGTTACTACTGAAAGAATTAATAAAATTTTCAACGTTTAATATTTTGTCGTTTACTTTTTTTAAAGACCCTATCCTACATATCATGCAATATGCAACTTCTTCTCACGCCTTTCATATAGGCAACTTCTGCACACCTCGTTCCTACGCCTTTCATATAGGCAGCTTTTCCACAATACACGTCGACTGCCGACACTTCTTGCACTTGAAGGTAAGCAATCACACATCTTGCCACCGCTTTTGCAATTTAGACCCCCTGTGTTAAATGAAATGGGAAATTGAGCCAGAATCGGCACAGCTAATGATTTACAAGGGCCCCATGCATCCTAGGTACGCCACTGTCTTAATCAATGTCAAACGTCCAAAATTTATTTCCATTGCTGCATTTGGTCGACGATTTGACTGTAGTATGTACTCGACTAGGGGATGATTCAAAATTTTGATTAGAGGATAGATGCCAGTTTGAGACTTAAGTCCAGGCGCGTCTGTATAAATGATCACAGGGCCGAGCTACCACCCCCCTGTTAGTTAGCTGTTATCTCCGAAGCTCCTCGTATTTGTCTCTCCGCTTTGGTCCGGGAATTTCGTTCGTCGGGGTTGTTGGAAGTTTTTGCTTCGCGTCTGATGCGAGTCGCGCGCCCTACCCCAATCTCAATTACCCCCGCGCGAATAAATTCGGAAATTTCCAAAACGCAAAAAAGCGCCGCAGCCGAAGGTCCCCCGTTAATTATGGCAGGAGTGTCCCTCACCCCCCGAAGCTTATTCTTACATTCTAATCGTGTAATGGTCGCGGCGGCCGCGTACCCTCTGGGAACGCTCTCGCACCCTTTATTGGAGTCTCATCGACCCGAACGTATCGATGCCGCGCGCGTTTATACCTACGCAACGGCCAACGCTTTCCGAAACTTATAAAGACTTCATATGAAGGGTTGAGAATAAACCGATCGATTCGGGTATTCATCGGACGGACAATTGGGGTAGGTTTCCGTTATGTCTTCACTCGCGCTTAACGTTTAGAAATCGAATAATTCGATTGGGAGCGTCGCAGGCCTAGAGTGCGGCAAGTTGTCATTTTGGGCCCCTCTAATTTAAAAAATAACTTCAAATTTTCATTAATTTTAGATGATTCCCCTGAATAAGTAGACCATAGATTTTTTTGTATTCTTAAATTCACGAACGTATCTCGTATTAATAAAATGCAGACGTCGTCGTTGGAGAGGCCTCGGGCAGGTGATCTATGCGGACCCTAACAACGGCAACTTTTTGTTCTTTCATTATTTCATTGTTTGATTCGGTGGGAAACGCGATGGCAAAAAATTTCTCGCGTCCAGGGCAGCTGCGTCTCCGCTCTTTTTTTATATAACACGACATAGATCACCGCCGAAACAATTTTGCCTTCTCACACCACCACCCGGGGGTGACCTCCACCGAGACAAATTCGTGCTTTACATGCACCAAATAGTTGTTTATTATTTACTTGTCCGTGCGCTAAATAAAAATGAAACGCCACATCCGGAACGCGCTGTAACTAGACACTTACATCCCCCGTAATGCAATTATGTAATTCGAACGTGGGTCGACTTTTTCAATGGGGGTTTCGTCTCGCAAAAATTTAATAAAATAAGAAATTTTGCGAGGTCTTAAAGAAAATGTGTAGCAATGGAAATTAATTTGTGTGTTATTGGTCGATGAGGCCATAATAAATCACGGGGCTATCTCCAAAACCCCCTTTGATATAATCTCCTGGAGAATAACCGTATATTATCATTAATCCGGGGTGCATTACATAATAAATGCCTTCGCTTACATCTGCATAAACATGTGCTTATTTATGTATGGACGACGTGAATTTTCTTATGGATGTTAAGGTTACGTTGAATTCAGAAGTGGGACTTCAGGTTACATTAAATTTGAACGACCTATGAATAGGTTTTTTTTTTTGGTCCAACTTATTCTTATCTTTTATTTTTTCGTCCACCATGTCTCCGTATTTCATTATTGTTTATTTCATTGTTTTATTTAGATATAAAATTAGACGTACAGTACAATCATACTTAGTGGCCTAATATACAAGCTAATACTTTAAATAAACAACTAATACATATTATAACATTAATAACTATATTTAAAATTTGCATTTTGAAGATTACGTCCTAACTTTTAATTTCTTTGCACCATTTTCTATAAATTTTTTCAAATTTCTTTCACTTAAATTATTCCAATCTTGAATTGTTTTCAGAAAAAGAAAATTTTTATTTACATATTTCGATTTTATTTGTATTTTGTCTAAATTATTCTTTTCATTTCATTTTTCAGTTTAGTTTGTATTTTATCTTTATTTATTTCTATTTTTTATTCAAATTATTATTTTCATTTCATCTTTTATTTTTATTTCACCGTTATTTTTTCATTTTTATTTGTTCCGATGTGTCCAAATAATTCTTTTCATTTCATTTTTCATTTTTTCGACCATCTTGTCTTCATATTTCATTGCTATTTATTTCGTTTTTATTTCATTCTTTAGAGCGTTTTTTTTTTGTTTCTTATCGATAATTTTCAAAAGCTTTCGTCCTTGTCTTTTTGTTTGTTTTTACGTGCAACGATTTTGTTGCTTTTGTTTTTCGTTCACCTTATTGTTGTTTGTTTCTTATTTATTTCATTTTTATTTCTTTCGGTTTTTCTTTTTGTCTAAATTATTTATTTCATTTTATATTTTTTCGTCAAATAATTTTCTTCCGTTTATTTTTCGTCCACTTTCGTATTTCATTGTTATTTAATTCATTTTTTTTTTCATTTCTCGTTTTTACGTCCAATTATCTTGTTGCCTTTATTTTTCGTTCACTTTATTGCTGTTTGTTTTTTATTTATTTTATTTTTTGTTCTTTTCTGTACCAATTAATTGGGTTTCATTTCTTACAGTTTTCTTATATGTATTTTTTTACCAGTGATTTTCAAAGACTCTCCTCTTGAGTATCGTCTATTTTTTCATTTGTTTTTCTTTGCCAAATTATTTTCTTTATTCCCATCTTTTATTTTTTCGTCGAATTTTTTTTTTCTATTACTTGTCCAGTTTATCTTCGCGTTTCATTATTATTTATTTTGTTTCTATTTCTATCGATAGATTTAATTTTTCTTCAAGTTTTTTTCTTGTTTCTCATCGACGATTTTACGTCCGATTATATTTTTTCTCTTGTTTTTCGTTCATCTTTTTGTTGTTTGTTTCTTATTTATTTCATTTTTATTTCTTTCGGTTTTTCTTTTTGTCTAAATTATTTATTTCATTTTATATTTTCTCGTCAAATAATTTTCTTCCGTTTATTTTTCGTCCACTTTCGTATTTCATTGTTATTTAATTCATTTTTTTTGATTTTTCATTTCTCGTTTTTACGTCCAATTATCTTGTTGCCTTTATTTTTCGTTCACTTTATTGCTGTTTGTTTTTTATTTATTTTATTTTTTGTTCCTTTCTGTGGAATTATTTTTGGGTTTCATTTCTTACAGTTTTCTTATATGTATTTTTTACCAGTGATTTTCAAAGACTCTCCTCTCGAGTATCGTCTATTTTTTAATTTGTTTTTCTTTGCCAAATTATTTTCTTTATTCCCATCTTTTATTTTTTCGTAGAATTTTTGTTTCGTTTACTTGTCCACTTTATCTTCGCGTTTCATTATTATTTATTTTGTTTCTATTTCTATCGATAGATTTAATTTTTCATGTTTAATTCTTCTTCAAGTTTTTTTTTGTTTCTCATCGACGATTTTACGTCCGATTATATTTTTTCTCTTGTTTTTCGTTCATCTTTTTGTTGTTTGTTTCTTATTTATTTCATTTTTATTTCTTTCGGTTTTTCTTTTTGTCTAAATTATTTATTTCATTTTGTATTTTTTCGTCAAATAATTTTCTTCCGTTTATTTTTCGTCCACTTTCGTATTTCATTGTTATTTAATTCATTTTTTTTTTAATTTTTCATTTCTCGTTTTTACGTCCAATTATCTTGTTGCCTTTATTTTTCGTTCACTTTATTGCTGTTTGTTTTTTATTTATTTTATTTTTTGTTCCTTTCTGTGGAATTACTTTTGGGTTTCATTTCTTACAGTTTTCTTATATGTATTTTTTACCAGTGATTTCAAAGACTCTCCTCTCGAGTATCGTCTATTTTTTCATTTGTTTTTCTTTGCCAAATTATTTTCTTTATTGCCATCTTTTATTTTTTCGTCGAATTTTTTTTTCGTTTACTTGTCCACTTTATCTTCGCGTTTCATTATTATTTATTTTGTTTTTATTTCTATCGGTAGATTTAATTTTTCATGTTTAATTCTTCTTCAAGTTTTTTTCTTGTTTCTCATCGACGATTTTACGTCCGATTATATTTTTTCTCTTGTTTTTCGTTCACCTTTTTGTTGTTTGTTTCTTATTTATTCCATTTACGAATTTTTTTGGAATTTTTGGTTTTGCCAATGATTTTCAGACTTTCCTCGTCTGTTTCTCATTTGTTTTTTGTTTGGTCAAATTATTCTTTGTTTTTTCATCTTTAATTTTTCTCGAATTTTTGAACTTAACTGCTGAGTTCGTTGAATGCAACTGTCAGCGGTTTTAATTTTGTCTTAACTTTTGCAGATATATTTTGACAGCTGCTGAATAACCTAGTTGCCCATTACGAATAACGCTGTACACTCAGTAACTTAATTGCTGAGTCTGCTGAACGCAGCTATCAGCGGTTTCAACTTTTTCTGAGTTATGTATGTCAACAGCTGTTGTATAACCTAGCATTTCCTGTGTAGTCAGTAACTTAACTGCTGAGTTTGCTGAACGCAACTGTCAGTGGTTGTAATTTTGTTTTAACTTTCGCTGATATATTTTGACAGCTGCTGAATAACCTAGCGATGTGTACGGAATAACGCTCTACACTCAGTAACTTAACTGCTGAGTCTGCTGAACGCAACTATCAGCGGTTTTAACTTTCGCTGAGATATGTCGACAGCTGCTGTATAACCTAGCGTTTACTTTTGAATGAAGCTGAAAGTTTTTCTTCTTTTTTCGTAAAATAGGAAATTGGGGCGTGGACTCATATATTAGTAGTTAGTGTTATAAGAAATTGTTAGTGCATTTGACCATCGCATCGTTATGTTGACAGCTGTTGTATAACCTAGTGTTCCCTTTGGAATAACGCTGCGTACTCAGTAACTTAACTGCTGAGTCTGTTGAATGCAACTGTCAGCGGTTTTAATTTTGTTTTAACTTTCGCAGCTGCGGAATAACCTAGCGCTTCGTTCGGAATAACGCTGTGTACTCAGTAATTTAACTGCTGCTGCTGAGTCTGTTGAACGCAACTATTGTTTTCAAATGCCTCTGACAATAAATAATCTTAAGCGGAGTATTTGTGAAAGGATAGTTAAGCGAAAACGTGTTTTCGTGAAAGGCTTTTTCCAACTGCTGAGTCTCTTGAGCGCAACTATCAGCGGGTTTAACGTTCGCTGAGATATGTCGACAGCTGCTGTATAACCTAGCGTTTACTTTTGAATGAAGCTGTGTACTCAGTAACTTAGCTGCTGCTGAGTCTGTCGAACGCAACTATTGTTTCCAAGTGCTTTTAACAATAAATAATCTTAATAAGTAAAGGATATTTAAGACTCGATTAATGTGAATATGAAATTTTTTCGTAAAATAGGAAATTGGGGCGTGGACTCATATATTAGTAGTTAGTGTTATAAGAAATTGTTAGTGCATTTGACCATCGCATCGGTCGGGTGGGTTTAGCTCAGCAGCTTCTTCAAAATTTAATTAATCCTCCCTGCTACAATATTAATTATTATCGACTCGATAAGCCGCACGGTCCAGAACCCCACATAACGATTGTCTCTCGCCGGCGATCCGGCTAATGGTTATTGGGGCCGTGAGTAAGCGGCCATTTCGCGTGCTTGCTAATCTTGGCGGGGCTGTACAAAGCCGCGTCTCCGCAACCCTCCCGGTGACGTGACGCGTCCTTGGGCCCACCGGGTGCGATGTAGATACCTGATGTGGACCGGGCGCGCAATTGCTTCGCCCAAAGTACACCCAGCGAGCCGCCGGGTTGTTTTTCTTTGTGGGGTTGTGAAGGCTGGCCTTGACGCATTCACGCAGATACCGGAGCCGTTGCCCTCGAGATTTGGCCCGGTCTTTGTTTGCGAGCGGTATCGTCTTTCTTATCTTCGGCGTTTATGGCTGTTTACGCCGCGCCGCATCAGCGAAAGGTCCGCTTAAAATTTGCCGCCGTCATTTAAGCCATGATTCACTCTCAACACACGACACGGTGCGTTTAGTTTTGTTTTCCGATGATGCTGCGCCTGCCACTCATCACACAAACAAATTCGTTTGTTTTTAAGTCGCCGACTATTTTCTCTTGATTTTATGTCAACATGCATAATCATCACGGCAAACACCAGCAGCGTAAATTACTAGCGAAAAGCTAAAGCCCCGTATACACTTGAAAACAATGAAACAATCGTTGCGTTCAACAAACTCAGCAACTGAGTTACCGAATGCGTAGAGATATTTCCAGTTAAAACAGCTTAACATAGGTAACCTATAAACTAAACACAGTTAAATTGCCTGCCAACAGCTATTTCACGAAGAAAACTGTGATCAATGCACTCAGTATATAAAGCGCTGACCTACAGCGGTTGTGTCAGCTGAATGCAGCAAACTCTCTTTGGAAAATGCTTGCAAAATGTTTCCGTTGCTCATACATGTAGAGCAACAATTTGCAAACACGAGTGCATTCAGCCAACTCAGCGGTTTTAGGCAACTAAACACTACTAATCAATGGAATTCGATTCTGATTACTTCTAAACTATTGTCAGTATCTACTGCAGGACTTGTTACCAAAAACTGTGTAATATTACCGACAGCGATCCTAACCCTGTTGCTGGTTCTTGTGATTTTTTATGACAAGGTTAAATCGCAAAGATAGCGGTATTTTTGGTGACGTTCACCACCACAACAGAAAAAGCGTTCATCAGAAAATCATAATAGAGTGCTGTTGAAACAGTTGCGTCTGCTGAACGTACACACATAAAAATCTGGAGTTCCCTCGCGTATGGTGTTCCCTCGCGTCCATCCGTTTTTGGTGTTAAAATAAACGGAGTTATTTAGAAAGTGTTAACGTTGTCTACAAAAGTAGCATTTTAATCCTGTTATTTCTATCTTTCAATATCATATACATTAATATAATTTTTTTAACACCTATTTTTAGACGCATTTTAATCAGGAAAAGTTTATAATATCACTAAATATGATGAACTTTACAACTTTTCAGGTAAAACTCTATCCGCATTTTATAACACCGATTAGGAGGATAACAATTTATCCCAAAAATTTTTATGTGTGTAAGCTTTGAACTGTTGAATGTAAATATGGCAAACGGAAATGACCTGAAATTGTGAATTGTAGAATATTTTTAGTGCTTGTGTTGAAAATAATGCTGCGCTCAACTGTTCTATCTAGACGCAAACAATTAATTTAGCAGCTCAGCTGCTGTGCTAGTTGAACGGAATCATTGATCGCAAAACACTGTTCAAACGTAATTAAGAAAATATTTTGGCAACTGCTGGATAGGGCCGGTGTTTCCATCTTCCAGTTAAAGTTATCCGGCGAGTAACTTGATTTTTACGAATGATTCATTAATTTTAATGAATTATTTCCATGGTAGGTATCCGTCAGTTAGTTTATCAAAAGGTGGAAAGACCGGCCCATAGCAGCTCAACTGCTTAGATGGTTGAACACAACTATTGTTCGCAAGTACGGTCAAAAATTGTAAACTTAGTTGAGAAAACGTCCAGTGGTGTAGTCTGTGCTTTGTAAAAACAGAAATGAACATATGACCGTGTAAGTTATTTGCTGTGGATATCTGAACTCATTTATCGTCGGAAAATTTTGGCAGCTGCTGGACGATAGCTCGCGTTTATAACGGCTCAACTGCTTTATTGGCTGAACGCAATCTTTGTTGCAAACTTCAAGTGGTGTAGTTTGTGGTTTGTACAAGCAGAAATGAACATGTGACCGTGTAAGTGATTTGCTGTGGATATCTAAACGCGCGTATTCGTTGGAAAATTTGGCAGCTGCTGGATGACAACTCGCTTTATAACTGCTCAACTGTTTTCACGGCTGAACGCAACTATTGTTCGCAAATACAGTCCCGTGTCTAAATATAATCGCTCAACTCAACTCAATTGCTTTATCGCTGAACGCAATCACGCTGGCAAGAATTGCAAACTTAGTTGAGGAAAAAAACAGTGGTGAAGTCTGTGCTTTGTAAAAAAAAGAAATGACCGTGTAATTGACCTGGTGTGAAAATCTGAAAGCGTCTCTTTGTCGGAATATTTTGGCAGCTGCTGGATAATAACAGCTATTATTCCCAAATAAAAAAAGTAATTAACTTAACCCAGCGTTGAATTACCCAGCGCTTTCTTTGGAATAATGCTGTGAAGTCAGTAACTTAACTGCTGAGTCTGTTGAACGCAACTATTGTTTTCAAACGCCTCCGACAATAAATAAATATACTTGTGGAAAGTTATTTAAGTGCGTACAATATAATACAATTTAATCCGGCGCAGCGCTTCCGTTCAAAATAATTTAATAGCTCAACTGCTTGATCGGCTGAACGCAATCATTGTTAGCAAGTATTGCAAATTTAGTTGAAACAACGACCAGAAAAGAACAAATGAAGGTGTAATTAAGAGAAATTGACCCGCTATGGTTATCTGAACGCGTCTCTTCGTCGGAAATATTTTGGCAGCTGCTGGATAATAACAGCTAGAGTTCACTGCTTTGATGGCTGACTGCAACTATTGTTCGCAAATACTAATTACGTTTTTAATTAAAAAAAAAAAAAACTCAGCGCTCCCGTTCAAAATAATGTCGGCTTTGCCGGCTGAACGCAATCATTGTTACCAAGTATTGCAAACTTTAACTGAATTGAATCTTGAGATTTGCAGTGATCACATCACGTTGCACGAAGTCAGCGGTTTTAAGTTTCGCTTCGGTATTTTGATAACCCTTTGAAATAAAGCTGTGTATTCAGTAACTTGACTGCTGTGCCCGTTGAACGCAACTATTACCGGTTTTAACTTTCGCTGCGATATTTTGACAGCTGTTAAATTACCCAGCGTTTCCTTTGGAATAACCGTGTGTACTCATTAACTTAACTGCTGAGTCTGTTGAACGCAACTATTAATAGTTTTATTAACTTTCGCTTTTGATAGCTTTTGAATTACTCAGCGCTTCCTTCGGAAAAAAAAACGCTGTGTATTTAGTAGCTTAACTGTTGAGTCTGTTGAACGCAACTATTGTTTCCAAATGCCTCCGGCAATAAATAATCTTAAGTGGAGTATACTCGTGGAAGGTCTTTTAAGGGAAACAGTGTTCTCGTGAAAGTCTTTTTCCTTTGAAATGAAAAGAAATTGGCCCTAGAGAACAGAAAAGGACTTTTTTTTGCGAAATTTAGAAAACGAAATTCTTAACATGATTGTTTTAGTGTGTCATGTAACCAATGAGTTCGAGTTCTGTAATTTTCATAAATTTGTACCATTTTGCATTAAGCTTTACCCTACCCTGTACCATCGCCGTATGACATGCATCCGCACCTACAGCAAATCTAGTCCATCTCTTTCGACCTGGGCCCACGCAAACTACCTCCGTCTCTTTCGCCGCCGCTTGACGAGACGCCGATGGAACGAGACGGAACCGTGAGATTCGCCACGGCGGATCCGGACTGGTGACCAAATGAGCATTACGTGCCGCTGGGCATTGACAGCGTGTAAAAGGAAACCGTGTATCCTGTAGTTTGGGGGATGCATTTCAAATAAGGCACGTCACGCTCGCTGACGGCCTACTTGGACCGTTCGCTTTGGCGGACAGGTCGAGCGCTGGAACTGTCAAAGAGCCCCATGCTACACGACGCGACGGTCAATACTGTTCCCTTCGAATCTATGCTACAGTCGGCGGACTTAAAATACATGACGTACGCTAGGCGTAAATTACTTCTAACCTGTATCGATTGTGACGAGCTCGGAATGTATTATCATCAACGGGAAACCGTACCGGACTAATTCATTAAAACCGAACAGATTTCAGTCAATCAACGTCTCTTTTAATTCGCACTTAATAAGCAAGGGGAGCAAGAGAAAGAATGAGTAATTATCCTGTCCACTAGTCAATAACTTTATTTAGTAAAATTTCATAGAGCAAAAGAAACTTTTCATAACACAAAAATGTGGATCATTTGTTAACTAACTAAATTTTTCTCGTGTTGCATCCCTTGTGCATACGTGAATAATTGCTTCGTCGCAATATAGCAGAATTTGGGGATATTTGCACACCCTTGCTCGCGGCTATCCGCAATTCTTCCATCTCCCTTACTCTTTGTGTCCTCAATATCCATAGTCCGTCCGATAAGTGTATGGGATATTAATTGCGGCCTTTGAACGACTACGTCATCGAAAAGAGCATTGAAGAATTCTTCTTTCAGTGCGAATGTCGAGTTTCAATTCGGCAACTGTGGGGGGTTCATTTTGGTTGGAAAGTTTTTCGTTTTCTGCCATTCTGTTTTGAAGCAACCATCTCAGACCCATGATGCGACCCATCAAGTCAGGTTATAATTTGGCGTAGAATCCAAAAATGCAACAATCTACAGGGTGCTCCATTCAAGAAACTGTAATTTCTATTCTTATCTTGATAACGCAATGTCCAATTGCATTTTAGATAATCTTAGATTAGATATATCTTAATCTAGTATGATTTGATTATACAAGGTGCACTTCCAGGTCCGTGAAGAATCACAGACCGTCGAGGGCCTTGTTGAGACTTACATTTACAATCCATTTACGTAAATCAATCAAATCCAGAGAAATCCCGGTTTGGTGTATCAAAGTAATGTTCTTGATGCTTGATTCACGCCAGGGTCAAAATACCTTGAGAAAATGAAGGTCTAAAGGCTCATTCAGAATTGAATTAGTGCAAATAGGTACTGCAGATTGGCAGTGCAAATGTTTGACAGATGTATTTTGATGTGTCTATTCACAATCAACAGACGTTTTGCACTAAGTTGATTGTGAATAGAGACATCAAAATACATTTGTCAAACATTTGCGCGGCCAATCTGCAGTACCTACATATTTGCACTAATTTTCTGCACTAATTCAATTCTGAATGATACTTAACGCTTTGAAAGTCTGTCAAAATCAAGATGCAAGAACGTGACGAAAATCAAGCTACACAATCTTTATCTAGCATAAATTGATTACATTTAATGCACTTCCACGTCCGTCAAGAGTAGTTTGAGACTATTTCAGGTCAAATCGCTTTATCAACATCAATGTATCAGGATCAGCTACACCAGCTTGAAGCTTTACTTCTTGCTTTCCTCCATTTAATTCGATCTCGACTTAGATCAAGATCTATCAAACCAAAGGAATCCTTTAATCAACATGGACCTTGAATTCGATTTCTTGGATTTTAAACTTGATTGTTTCAATTGTTTTTATCTCTTGGCTCGGAGATGTTGAACTACGTCAGCTTGAAGCCTTAGATCTTGATATCCTCAAACTAATTAAATTTTTTCGTCAATCAAGATCCATCAAATCAAAGAATCTTCACTTTAATCAAGGAACTGAACCTTGAAGTCGATTAAGACCGAGTTTTGTTGGATTTGAATCTTGACTTTTTTCAATTGTTTTTACCTCTTGGCTTCAAGATGTTGAACTACGTCAGCTTGAAGCCTTAGATCTTGATATCCTCAAACTAATTAAATTTTTTCGTCAATCAAGATCCATCAAATCAAAGAATCTTCACTTTAATCAAGGAACTGAACCTTGAAGTCGATTAAGACCGAGTTTTGTTGGATTTGAATCTTGACTTTTTTCAATTGTTTTTACCTCTTGGCTTCAAGATGTTGAACTACGTCAGCTTGAAGCCTTAGATCTTGATATCCTCAAACTAATTAAATTTTTTCGTCAATCAAGATCCATCAAATCAAAGAATCTTCACTTTAATCAAGGAACTGAACCTTGAAGTCAATTAAGACCGAGTTTTGTTGGATTTGAATCTTGATTTTTTCAATAGTTTTTACCTCTTGGCTTCAAGATGTTGAACTACGTCAGCTTGAAACCTTAGATCTTGATATCTTCAAACTAATTAAATTTTTTCGTCAATCAAGATCCATCAAATCAAAGAATCTTCACTTTAATCAAGAAACTAGACCTTGAAGACCGAGTTTTGTTGGATTTGAATCTTGACTTTTTTCAATTCTTTTTACCTCTTGGCTTCAAGATGTTGAACTACGTCAGCTTGAAGCCTTAGATCTTGATATCCTCAAACTAATTAAATTTTTTTGTCAATCAAGTTCCATCAAATCAAAGAATCTTCACTTTAATCAAGGAACTGAACCTTGAAGTCGATTAAGACCGAGTTTTGTTGGATTTGAATCTTGATTTTTTCAATTGTCTTTACCTCTTGGCTTGGAGAAAAGTTCAATTACGTCTGCTTGAAGCTTTGGATCTGATTTTCTCAAACTAATTAGATTTTGTCGTCGATCAAGATTCAACTTTTTAATGCAAATAAAGTGCTTGTTCTAAAGCTATAACTTGTCTTTTACATCAAATCAAAGAATCTTGACCTCAATCAAGGACGTGGACCTTGAAATCGATTAAGATCAAATCTTAATGACTTGAATCTTGATTTTTAGAATGTCTTTACCTCTTGACTTGGAGAAAAGTTCGAACGAATTTGGCATTATCGTCGATCAAGATCCATCAAAAATCAAAGAATCA
Source organism: Dorcus parallelipipedus (assembly GCA_958336345.1). Classification (NCBI taxonomy): domain Eukaryota; kingdom Metazoa; phylum Arthropoda; class Insecta; order Coleoptera; family Lucanidae; genus Dorcus; species Dorcus parallelipipedus. Next base: position 38,808,230 of record OY284479.1, on the reverse strand, counting down.
AAGAACTATTTTGTAGGATTTGAATCTTGATTTTTTTAAATTGTCTCCACCTCTGATTTTATCGTCGATCCAGCATTCGAAATTTTCGAATAATAATAATAATAATAATAATAATAATAATAATAATCTCTTTATTTCCCATATTAGCATTACATACATTGCACATAGCATTACACTAATGTTGAATAGGGAAACCCTAAGGCTAAGTTCACAAATGTGATCTTCCACCTAGCCTTCAGTATGCGAATTAACTTTCATATCAAAACTTTTTTCTATATCCATCTTAGGCCCATGATGCGACCCATCAAATCAGATCAAAATTTGATACAGAATCCAAAAATGCAATAATATACAGGGTGTTCCATTGAAATAAGCGTAACTTCGATTCGTAGCTTGGTAACGCAATGTTCGATTGTTTTTTAGATAACGACGCACAAAACTTCGGAAAAATTTGTACAACTTTCATATCAAAACTTTTTTCCTATATTCAAAAATAAACGCGACAAGAAGGGGCATTTATATTTTAACAGAATCCTTAGTAACTCGAAAACTAGTCATCTCAGACCTATGGTGCGACCCATCAAATCAGGCTAAAATTTGGCGTAGAAGCCAAAAATGCAATGATATACAGGCTGTTCCGTTAAAAAAGTGTAACTTCGATTCGTAACTTGATAACGCAATGTTCAATTGGTTTTTGGATAATGGCGTCCGAAAGTTAGAAAAAATTTTCATATGGAAACTTATTTTCTATAGTCAAAAATAAAGGCGATAAGAGGGGATGTTTACTACTTTCTAAACAAATTCCTTAGTAACTCGAAAACTAGTCATCTCAGACCCATGATGCGACCCATCAAATTAGATCAAAATTTGGCGTACAATTCAAAAATGCAATAATGTACAGAGTGTTCTATTCAAAAAAGAGTAATTTAGATGCGTATCTTGATAACGCATTGTTCAATTTGTTTTAGATAATGGCATTTGATATTTCGGAAAAATTTATATAATTTTCATATCAAAACTTTTTTTGGTCTTCAGAAATAATGGTGGTAGGAGCGGGTATTTACATTTTAACAAATTCCTCAGTAACTCGAAAAGTAATAATCTCAGACCTATGATCCGACCCATCAAATCAGATCAAAATTTGATGTAGAATCCAAAAATTCAATAATATACAGGGTGTTCCATTTGAAAAAGTGTAACTTCGATTTGTAACATGATAACGCAAATGTTGAGTTATCTTTTAGAGAATGACATTCGAAACTTCGGAAAGATTTGTACAACTTTGAATCAAAACTTCTTTTCTATATTCAAAAGTAAAGGCGATTTACTACTTTTCGACAAAATCACATCAAAATCCGGCGTAGAATCCAAAAATGCAATAATATACAGGGTATTCCATTGAAAAAAGCGTAACTTCGATTCGTATCTTGGTAACACGATGTTCAATTGTTTTTTAGATAAAGGCGTTCGAAACTTCGAAAAAATTTGTACAACTTTCATATCAAATTTTTTTTTTCTATATTCGAAAATAACCGCGATAAGAGGGGGCATTTACATTTTAAGAGAGTCCTTAGTAACTCGAAAACTAATTATCTTAGACCCATGATGCGACCCATCAAATCAGGCTAAAATTGGACGTAGAATCCAAAAATTCAATAATATACAGGGTGTTCCGTTGAAAAAGTGTAAGTTCGATTCGTAACTTGATAACGCAATGTTGAATTGGATTTTAGGTAATGGCATTCGAAACTTCGGAAAAATTTGTACAACTTTCATATCAACAATTTTTTTCTATAGTCAAAAATAACGGCGATAAGAGGGGGTATTTACATTTTAACAAAATCCTCAGTAACTCGAAAACCAATAATCTCAGACCCAAGATGCGACCCATCAAATCATATCAAAATTTGGCGTAGAATCCAAAAATGTAATAATATACAGGGTTTTCAGGCATGTAAGGTGATAACAATTGATTTTAAACTAGACTCCCCTCTCTTTCCTTCTACATCATAAACCGGCATTGCATTCTAACTGATATTAAAACAGCTACATCTTGTGCATTTAATTTCCAATGAGTTCCCTCAACCGTGAGAAAAAAATAAATAAATACTTTGAACATTAGCACAAAGAACAAAGGGAATTATGAAGATCAATTTGTATAGCAGATGACGACCACAGTAACCCGCGTTCTATATTCCGCAAATTCGTCGATTATTTAGGGGGGACTTCGTAGAGCAAAATGTTAACAGGTTTTATCTAGGACCATGGAGATTTTCGAGGAATCTTCAACCAACAATTTCAGGTATAAAATATAAAATCGAGGTGATACAAAACGTGGTCCGATCAAGATTCTGTGAGTAAGAAGGATCTAAAAACTATGTTACATCTTTTTTGTTGTTTAAAATTACTTTTGGCTCACCCCCGTGTTTAAATTTTGTTGGAATTTACTTACGAATGAAATTTTGTGAGTCGCTGTTTACAGGTAGTTCAAGCATTTACTGGAAGGGAATACAAATAATAAGTTCGTATTTTCTCGGACACAAAAAGAAGTGTTAATTTGCGTACGTCGTGTTATACTATTTAGGGTGTCGGGATATTACGTAACAAGACGTTCCGAATATGAAACGAGGGTCATAAAGCGATTTCCATTTCCAATACAATAATAAGAGGCGGCTGCAAATGAGCGCGTGTTTCTTTGAATGCGAAAGTTGTTTATGGCCAGCAGGTAGGTCGTCCGGTGTCCTCTTCTGAGAAACGAATGAATATGCGATGATGATGTGCAGCGTAAATTTCGAAATTCGTGGAGGGATGGTTTGGGATCGGGATTGGGATGTAAGTGCGCAGTTAGGAAATAACGGACCCAGTTGTCGGGGTTGACCTTGTAGCGGATGAGTGTTCGCGCCCCGTGTGCGTGACGGATGCGGGGTTGCAAGGGAGGAGGCTGTCGCCTCGCGGGGCCGCGGCATCTGCTCTACACCACGACCGACCGTCGCCAGGCAGCGATCAGAGTCGGCACCAGGATTACCCTAACTGGTGCATAAAGGCCCGTTTTTATTATCCCAACCGCCGCGCGTCTTTGTCGCTGCCAAAAGTACGGATTACCATCGCTTCAATGCGGAGGGCTATTATCTACGTCGCTTCGGGACCTTCAAATTCTACACCTAACTGTTCTTGATCGCTCTACTCTTTTTTTTTCCCCGACAAAGATCACGCAAACTTAGTTACGTAACCAACAATTTCCTCCTTTTGTACGTATTACACTTTACAAATTTGGCACAAAAAAGGGAATAATTGCAACGATTATAGGTTTGCTTCAACAACAGTCAAAAATAGATCATTACTTCGATTGGCAGGGTCTGACCTATGAGAAAAGCTTTGGGAATTCCAAGAAGTTGAATTATATTAATTTTGATAATTAAAGCAAGCAAAATTGGTTTTGATTCAGCTCAAGAAAAAGAGGCACAGAAAGGTTTGACTTTCTTCATTATTCTTGCACCCAAATTTAGGCCAACGGCCGCGGCCTAAGGTTTAGAATTTACTTAGTAAAAAAAGGTTACTAAGGAAAGGAATATTGCAATACACAGACGACGAAGAAATCCAACTTCAAAGTTTACTAAAAAAAAGTGTAAAATACTTTAGTTGTTACTCATTTTCTATTTAAAAAAAAATTAATTCAAAAATTGGTGGGTAATTTTCATAATCTATTGATTCTTCTTTTCTTTTTTTTTTTTTCGATGAAGAAAAAGGCGAAATTCGATTATCTTTTGTCTTTTTGTAACGTCGACCTTTTCATATTTTTACGAAAACGCCATTTGTGTGTGTACACGCCATGTCGAAAACTTTTTTCCTATATTCAAAAATAAACCTGATAATAGGGGGCATTTACATTTTAATAGAATTCTTAGTAACTCGAAAACTAATCATCTCAGACCCATGGTGCGACCCATCAAATCACAACAAAATCCGACGTAGAATCCAAAAATGCAATAATATACAGGGTATTCCATTGAAAAAAGCGTAACTTCGATTCGTATCTTGCTAATACGATGTTCAATTGTTTTTTAGATAAAGGCGTTCGAAACTTCGGAAAAATTTGTACAACTTTCGTATCAAATTTTTTTTTCTATATTTGAAAATAACCGCGATAAGAGGGGGCATTTGCATTTTAACGAAATCCTTAGTAACTCGAAAACTAATTATCTCATTCCCACGATGCGACCCATCAAATCACATCAAAATCTGGCGTAGAATCCAAAAATGCAATTGTATACAGGGTGCTCCATTGAAAAAAGTGTAACTTCTTGGTAACGCAATGTTCAATTGGTTTTTAGATAATGGCATTCGAAACTTCGGAAAAATTTGTACAACTTCCATATCAACATTTTTTTCCTATAGTCAAAAATGACGGCGATAAGAGGGGGCATTTACATTTTAAGAGAGTCCTTAGTAACTCGAAAACTAATTATCTTAGACCCATGATGCGACCCATCAAATCAGGCTAAAATTTGACGTAGAATCCAAAAATTCAATAATATACAGGGTGTTCCGTTGAAAAAGTGTAAGTTCGATTCGTAACTTGATAACGCAATGTTGAATTGGATTTTAGGTAATGGCATTCGAAACTTCGGAAAAATTTGTACAACTTTCATATCAACATTTTTTTTCTATTGTCAAAAATGACGGCGATAAGAGGGAGCATTTACATTTCAAGAGAATCCTTAGTAACTCGAAAACTAATTATCTTAGACCCATGGTGCGAGCCATCAAATCAGGCTAAAATTGGACGTAGAATCCAAAAATTCAATAATATACAGGGTGTTCCGTTGAAAAAGTATAAGTTCGATTCGTAACTTGATAACGCAATGTTGAATTGGATTTTAGGTAATGGCATTCGAAACTTCGGAAAAATTTGTACAACTTTCATATCAACATTTTTTTTCTATAGTCAAAAATAACGGCGATAAGAGGGGGTATTTACATTTTAACAAAATCCTTAATAACTCGAAAACTAATCATCTCAGACCCACGATGCGACCCATCAAATCAGGCTAAAATTTGGCGTAGAATCCAAAAATGCAACAATATACAGGGTGTTCTGTAGGAAAAAGTGTAACTTCGATAAATTTCTGAATTTCTTTAATAGTAATACCTCCTCATCGTTGCCCTCTTTCTCCTTCGTTTTGGATCTGTGTTTATCGCTTTTCTCTTCTTCTCTTTCTTAAGACCTTTCTTTCGCCTTTGATCTTTAGTTATTCCTTTTTTCGTCTTCTTATCCTCTTTTCCTAGGACTTTTAAGTACCTCTTCATACCGTTTTTTCCTTATCCTCTCTCTCTCTCTCTCTTTCGTTTTTAATCCTATGTTAAAGTCTATGTCCTTCTTCAACTGTTTTTTTAATGAAAATTACTGACTTGGTGGTTGTACTGAACTATAAGCCAAACCTTTGGCTTTAAGGAATGCACAGGGTCTGTAATTTTAGTTTAATTTGTGTTTAGGTATGAACTCGTCCGTCGGTATTTTTCGTTGTTAATTTCAATCGATACGTCGATTTCGTTCTTCATTAATTATGGAAATTGCGAGAGGTCGCGCTTTAAGGTCCGTGGCGGTGCAACTGTTTAATGCAGCTTTATGGCGCCCTGCAAATTAATTTATGCGACTGGAATTATTGCCCGGCGCGGAGCGTCCGCGAGCGCTTTAAATTTATTTTATTTCTCCGGGAATTTAGTGCGGCGCTCGCCGTCCCATTTATTCCGACGTATGCAGAAAACGACGCAGTAATTGATCCACCGCCGACGGAAAGAGGAAACCGATTGCCAAACGTTCGCCTATTTTGAAGGCGAAGGGTCCTTGAACCACCTCGCAGTACTCTTTCTTTCTTTTTTAACAGAGAGACAGAAATAGAGGTGTCATTTTTCGATCAAGGAGAATGGGTGGAACTGTTGGAAATTTTTTCCCCGCAGAATTTTTGCTGGCCAAGAGATGTCACGAGAATTTTGGGACCATTGAGGAAAACAAGAGGCCCAGAAGAAGAGACTCACCATACCATCTAAATAGAGAAAAAATAGACACAAAGATTGCATAGTCTCTAGAAAGCAGAAGCAGTGGGAAGATGAGCAATGACGATAACAATTGACGAAACGTGGGAAAAATTTGAAGCCCTGGCAGTAAATATTTAAAACTATTGTAGGTTTTAGTGGAAGTCTTATTCTAATCTATGTGTATACGACTGAATTTTAGAGAAGCATCGACGTGTAACTATTGATTTATAATAGATGTCAACAAAGGGTGCTGTAGTTTTTGATGGTGGTCCGAAGGCCCTCGGATGGTCAAAATCCGTTAATTAGATCGGAAGTTTGGGTGTTGTTAGAGCCTCGTATAATGAAGGCCCTGAGTCATTTGAGACTGTAACGTCAATGTGGTTTCGGTATTGGAAGTCGGTGCCCTAGTATCGACCTCGACCGCGGCATTTCCGGTGGCGAGTGCGTCCCTGGCCGCGAGTTGCCGCGACAGCTGCGGGTAGATCACAGGACTTGGGTCGCGGACCGGCACTAACAACGGCTGATCGCCGCGAGCGCCAGCGGCCATTGTACCGTACACCAACCCATCCCCCGGCCGCCCCAAGCGCCCACTCGCCCTTATCTACCTACACGTGATGTGTGTCAGCCGGATTCGCAGATGCCTACCACTATTATGAGCCCTCCGAACGCGCTCTCTCTCACCAGCACCGCCGCCGCGCCACCACTATACTCAGATCACAGAATAACCCGATAACTGCACAAACGGCATTAACGCATTATTATCTATGTATATACGTACGAGCCCGAAGGATACAATTGCAGTTAATGACGTTAAGTCTAAGTAAACTTGCCTTGTTGTACTTAGAATATACCTAGAACAACCCTGCTGTACAATGTACAGGTCAATTCCTCAAATTCAGAATTCAAGTCATTTTTTTAAAATAAGCTATCTTATGGAGTTTTTAAAAACTTAAAAACTTCTTCAATAGAATTGAACGGCTTCCAGCAATGATAAGGACAGATTAGAACCGGGCGAAAAAAATGTGCATGATACCATGCGATTGAAAAAAGAAATGTTACAGGTTGCCAGCACTGAACTCACAGTGTCACAGAATGGAAACTAGGTTATGTCAAAATGCAACTTGACATTTTGCTTATAACCTGTGAGCAACTAAAAATCAGATTAGAGTCGGCGATGCAAAGAAAATGTATGTCTGTGATTAACTGAATTAATTAATCTAATACATTAATGAATTGTCAGATCAGCCTAACGCCGCGTTAGTAACAGACATACTTTTTCTTTGCACCGCCGACTCTAATCTGATTTTTAGTTGCTCACAGGTTATTACTTCTTGCTAATATTCTCTAAAACTGGTTTATCTTCTTTAATAGAATGGAAGTGAAGGCTTCCAGTAATAATAATGACAGACTAGAACCGGACAAAAAATGCAAAATTAATGAAGCCACTAGATTGAAAAAAAAAAATGTTCGAGGTTGTCAGCACTGAACTCACAGTGTCACAGAATGGAAACTAGGTTATGTCAAAATGCAACTTGACATTTTGTTTATATTACTTTTTGCTAATATTCTCTAAAATTGGTTGAACGCTTCCAGTAATGAGATTAGAACGCTACCCGTAATGAGATTAGAACCGGACAAAAAAAATGAATGAAAAATGATAAAAAAAAGTTTCAGGTTGCCACGTTTCCAGCACTGATCTCACAGTCACTGTATAAGAATCTACCAAAGATATTTATAACTAGATAAAGGGATTGTATATAAATTTGGACATACGTTTGGGACAACATCTAGAAATATGTTTTATTCTATCTCTGTTAGACATACATTTAAAGTATATGTTTTCCTTCTTTAAAAGCCGGCGCATGCATGCATTTTCAGGTTCTAGACGAAGAAAGATACACATTGATGTCAGGACGCTTGTATGCTGAACAAAGTAAACCGACTTGCAATCAGTCGAGGATTTCATCGTACATGTTAGTCCACAGTTGCTGCTGTATCTCTTTATCTCGTTATAAATATCTCTGGAATCTACACAGTAGCGTCACTGGAATATAACTGTCACATTTGCCATTTTGTTTGATACCTACCGACTTGCAAATTACTTTACATTTCAATATGGGTATCAAACAGTATGGCCGCTTTTTTTGACACTGACGTTTAAGTGACGCTACTGGGTAATTACTTATACTGTGTCATAGGATGGAAACCATACAGGGATATTCACATAAACTGTTCGTTAAAAGTTTTCAAGGTTGCAGTTCACGGAGATATTTGAAATTTAAGGAGCAAGGGTTTTCCGTGGAGATCTCTTTAAATAAAATAAAATTGCCTTTGTATCACTTCCGGTTGTACCGGAAGTCGCTATCAACTCGCTTATTTTAAATGGAATGCTATATTTTTTATCACGTTTTTGAATTCTACATGTAAAAATATGTTAAATTGCAATACATTTCCCTATCTCTAAAATGCATCATTTTTGAGATATTTTGAATTTTCTTAGAAATTTGGATTCTGCAATCTGATTTTCAAAAAATTATAACACAGCTGTTATTGAAGCAATTTTATTTGTAATAGCTAATATTGTATTTGAAGCTTTAAGGTTCTTAAAAATTCCATCAGCATAATCTATTAAGCTACAGGGTGTCTAAAACGCACCGCTCCACTCGAAGATATTCAAACACAGAAAAATACTTTTTTTCAAATGGAATGACCGATATTTTAATGCACCATTGTATGTGGAATCAAATGCTGCGTCGAACTGTACTAGCATTCCCTATACCTAACTTTAACAGTTTTTCAGTTATAAGATATTTCTGGTTTAATACATAAAAATTGACATTTATTAGGTTAAATATTTCTAATTTTGTTGATATAGTTATGAAAACAACAAACAATTGCATTTAACGTTTCCTGTTACTACAAATTTTAAGCAAAAGCAAAAAAAATTTGAGAATCAAAATCAAAATTACTCAAACGCTGATATTTTAAATCTATTTTTTAAATTCATGAAGAATGATCTAAAATTGTTCAGAGCAGAGAATGTGTGTTCAATCAAATGTACTCCTCTTGTCTCCTATGAATAAAACACAGTTTGGAAAGTTTGAACCTAACTTTATACAATTTGGAAAAATAAAATGTACGAAGATCAGTAACAAATAACGAAGATAATTAGACATAAAATACTTTTACGCTAATCCAGAGAATTGCAAACTAGCAGCTATTTTATTCTTCAATTTAAAGTAATGAAATTCATACTTTTTCGTTTTATAAGATCACAAGCGTCCTAAGAGAAGGATGATTAAAGAACTATTAAAATTTGTGAATTTCCACTTGCCAAATTCTATTTTCTTTGGTTGACTACAAAATTTGTAGTAACAGTAATCGTTGTTATAATTTCCATGCTATCTTAATAAAATTAAAAATATTTGACCTATTAAAATTGTAATTTTCTTTGAATTAATCGAAAATGTTTCATAACTGAAAAACTGTTAAAGTTAGGTATAGGGAATACTAGTACAGTTCGACGCAGCATTTGATTCCACATACAATGGTGCATTAAAATATCGGTCATTCCATTTGAAAAAAAGTATTTTTCTGTGTTTGAATATCTTCGAGTGAAGCGATGCGTTTTAGACACCCTGTAGCTTAATAGATTATGCTGATGGAATTTTTAAGAACCTTAAAGCTTCAACTACAATATTAGCTATTACAAATAAAATTGCTTCAATAACAGCTGTGTTATAATTTTTTGAAAATCAGATTGCAGAATCCAAATTTCTAAGAAAATTCAAAATATCTCAAAAATGATGCATTTTAGAGATAGGGAAATGTATTGCAATTTAACATATTTTTACATGTAGAATTCAGAAACGTGATAAAAAATATAGCATTCCATTTAAAATAAGCGAGTTGATAGCGACTTCCGGTACAACCGGAAGTGATACAAAGGCAATTTTATTTTATTTAAAGAGATCTCCACGGAAAACCCTTGCTCCTTAAATTTCAAATATCTACGTGAACTGCAACCTTGAAAACTTTTAACGAACGTTTTATGTGAATATCCCTGTATACTAAGAAAGTTATTCGCGTGGAATTATGCCTGCGTCTAACCGCGTTCCCCATCAGGTAACAACGGGTTCGGGAGGTAAAGGAACGTTCGGTAATTTTTCTTTATACACTTCCACACGATTTCAGATAATCCGACACGATTTTTTAAAAATATGTCGATTTTATATTCGAAATGTAGAAAATATGCACTTTAGGCACGAGAACCGAAAATATGCACTAAACCATCAGTTTATGCAAAATATCTAATTTTTTTATACCGCCATTCTAATTATTTTAGTGAAGTTTGGAAATATTCTAAATTTTACATTGATATTCCCAATAATGAAAAAGATGCATAAAATCCGAACTTTAATAATGACATTGGACACCATATTGTAACCAGCCTGCGACTTTTTTTTGAGATAACTACGATATGATTTAAAAGCCTGAAGATTGTACTTTCAAACGATATGTAACTCGAATCTTGAAATTTGAAAGTATCATCGATATAGTTTTTTAAAGGGAAGGTTACCCAAACTTTTTTTTAAAGAAATTTAAAGATATCTCAAAATCCGTTACATTTAGGCATAGAGAAGTCTTAACATTTTTTGTTTAGATAATAATGTGCAGAATCAGAATTTGTAATAAAAAATGTAACATTCCATTTAAAATAAGAAAGTTAATGGCGATTTCCGATATAACCGGAAGTAATGTAAGAGTGAAAATATTTTACATCACTATGTCTTAGGGCAGTGTACCAACTTTCAGAATTTTTGTATATTTCCTTCCCTAGAATATTTTAATAGGTCACTTTATTTGGGAGACCCTATATACACCGGTTCTAATATTTGGCTCCAGGGACAATGATGCCAGATTTCATGAAAAATCGCGACGTTTCACGATTTTCCTTTTTCTTACAATCTTCAACAATATTTTGACAGATTTTATTGATTTTTTACTATTTTGAACTCTATCCATATCTCTACTTATACTCTATCCATATCCTATTACTTTTCAAGTTGCCGCTGTGGCCTTGGTATTAATTAATCAATCAAATTTAATTACATTTTAATAAACTTTACTTTACTTACAAAGAATAAAGCTTTCATATATGACCTAAACAAAGATTTGAGAAACTAAATTGATTACTCTCGGTCCGTCTTGGTGTAATAATAAAATTATTTAAGAAATTTTGTAATTTGTGATCTGTCCGTATAGGGACATTAAGGTTACTGTATCGAGAAGGTAACGCCAACTTTCTATCTCTTTTAATTTGGGGTTAACCAAATTCATTCATAAACTCCTTAGCAACAGTAACTTGTTATATATCTATCCTTTTTCTTCTTTAGCGTTTCATCGCGTCCTTTTTAATTTGGGGGACGAAGCCGCGGAAATGAATGGCGGTACCTTCTAAATACAGTAACCTTAATGCACATGCGAAGCCAGCGCCACCAATGACCATATTCTGCATTAGTGGTATGAAAATACGAGTTGTTTCAAATTATTAGCGTACATTTTAAATTAAATATTATGTTATTATGTTATGTATTTCAATACCAGGAAGCTCAAATGTTATGTACTACAACCGTAAATTGTCATAGGAGCGATAATATTCCCATGCAATGAATCTCAAGAAATACTTTCATATCACTAATTCACAAATCACCACGCCAGGCGGCGCTGAACGCAGAGATGTGCATGGCGCCTATAGGCAACCTTGTGAATTTTACCAGTGGCGTAACATCGACGTTACCCCACAGAGTAGCCAACTTAACTACTTTAGGACTAGACTTAGCTCTTTTTTGTAAACTGTGCTCTACATAATGACTTTAACCATTGAGTGTATTTTACGTAGCCAGCACAGGATCCGACATTAGTTTGGTTGTAAACCTCTCTGTTTAAATGCTAGGATTTGATATTTCTTAGTCGATAATCTATTATTATTCGACGTCCTGCGTTGCCTATTTAAGGTTTAAATTACGCGAAATGTTCCCACCCTTCCTATAATGAATTCCGATATTCTTTCCAACATTTTGATATTGATTTATTTTAGAAATAAATGTAAAACGCAAATCCTTTAATTTCTACTTACGTATGTTGATACAAGATAGCAGCACCAGAAAGTGAACAGCGGCGAGCAGAGGGACACCCCTCTTTCCCCACTGTCAAGTTGTGTCGCCGTGCAAAGGGGAACGCAATATTGCATAGGCTTGCGTATCTTTATATTTCTTCAATCAACGCTTTAACAGAGTATAAGTGTCACACACTAGCGTCACTCGAGTATAACTGCCACATTTGCTCTTTTGTTTGATACCTACCCAACTGTAAATTACATTGCATTTCCATAAGGGTATCAAACAGAATGGCCATATTTTTTGACTCTGACGTTTAAGTGACGCTACTGGGTAATTACTTATACTGTGGCTTTAATGAGAATTCTAAAGATATTTTTATCCTAGATTAGTTTTTAATTTCGACATCCTTTCAATATGTTTACAATTTATTTGTTGTTATTTTTTTAAGAAGTTATATTCCACTGTTCTAAAGGATTTTTATGATAAAAAAAAATAAATGAAGTTTCAATTATTTAAGTTTCACTCATTTAAAAATAAAACTTTATTTTTGGGTTAATACCTATAGGTACCTAATAGAAAATTAATTTCAAGTTAAACATATTTGCTTTGTGTTACAAGTACACTTTAATATTTCAAACTATTTAAGAAAATAATTATTATTAATTCTACAATAAAAAAATACCTGAAACTATCAATTTCTTATCTAGAATTAAAAAAAAATTATATACAGTCTTCAGCTCTCCTCAAATTCAGTTATAATCCATCAACGTTTATTTTACTAAATAAAAACATTACTCCATTTCAGATACAAGCAAAATAAATAATTCACAATAAATAACTTATTGGAAAAATTCTTCAACTTCTGCTAACTCTCTCTCCCTCGCTTGCTCATGCGCCCACCTGTCTTCAGCCAATTTATCACTAAGAGTCCATTTATGATGACAAACTTTAACGCCACAAGTGGGACACTTCTTATTCCCAAACGGAGGCATCCTCATGTAACTCAGCAGACACTGTTTATGATAGAGGTGTCCACAGTAAACACGCTCAATATGCTGAGGGGAACTCTCATCGATCACAACTTGCTGTAAACAAAACAACTAATACATTTATTTATTAATTCTTTTATTATTATTATCTCTACTCACACCAGGATCAGATGGAAAACAGGGTTCCTTACAAAACTGACAATTCTCTTGTGGTAACCGTTTCACGCAGTCGATCAAAAACACGAGAGACTTCTGCAAAGAAGGTGACGGTTTAAAAGTTGGCTCATTTGGTCTTTTTTTTAATGGGGGTTCTACACATTGCCTGGCTATTTCTCTTGCTTGCGAAAGCATATGACGATGCAGAGCCGGGGGGAAATTACTATTAACTTCTTGTATACTAAAAAAATGAAGTGAAATAATGACCTGGGCTTTACATTCAATGCAAAATTTACTCTATCATTAGATTGGGGTAATTATCAGGTACCACGACTTTCGTTACTGTATAAAACTTTTCATTAACTATCCTGAGTATTAGAGAAGAGGCTTTCTGTTTTAATTTTAACTCATCTGCTTCCTCACTCAAGCTCGTGCGCAGTAAATTTATTTCGTCATAACAGCACGATAAAGGGTTTTCATCGATGAACTTCCTAATGAACGAAAGCACTTTCAAAACCTGCGGCTTTCCCAGATACTTCTTCGCTTCCACTTCACAAACGTCTGTTAATTTCTGGAGTAGCTTCTGCGATAAATTCTTGCTTTTCAGTTCGATTAACAGGGGACCGTTTGGGTAATTCATCGGAAACTGCATGCAGGCGGTTATCGTTTTGTATTCGGTGCGTTTTATTTCCGCCCTGACCATGGTTTTAACGCAAGACACCAAACGACAGCCGGGTATGAGGTGCTCGCATAACTTCTTGACTTCAGATAATTCATCCTCGATCAATCCCATGTGTATGAGAAATTTAAAAACCGTATTGTTTCAGGCATGAAAGCAGGGATTTGTAAAAATTAACAATTTTTTGGAGGTTATGTTAGAAACTGTCAAGTCAATTGTCATGTTGAAGTTTCAAGTTCAAGTCGGTAATGAAGATTTAAAAGATAATTTATTTGATCTTATCAAGATTAGCGGTTTTTCTAGTTAATGCTTTTTAGCTAATTCTGTGACTTAAACCGAAATTTAGAAACCTCCCTTAAGTCGAGCGAGCACTCCACTCACACTTTTTGAAATTCAGAGAAGCTTTCATTTTCCTTTTAATGGTTCTTAACTTTTTATCGTAAATCACTGATGACCAAAGTAGCTATACTGACTATAAACTGGATTAAACGAGTAAATATAAAAGCAAATTTCAATTTCAAATAACGACGAAGGTCAAGTTTGAGTGTGAGTGGTGTTTCTGAATTTGCCCCTTACAATCAATTTAGAATTTTATTTCATACAGACAAATGCAAAACCTAAGATTCTCACTCCACAAAGCACAGCAAATTCACACTTATCAAGGGTTAATTGATAGTATTGGCAACATTGTACTTTGGTCTATCTACAATATTGCCACTTGCGTGACATAAAATTATTGAATATTGTAGAAGTTATCGGATCAACGTTGTTCTTGTCATTACGGGCGTAATAGATTTATTACTTTTTATGTTGCTTGTTACGCTGTTACTCGACTATAGAATCTATTACATTTCGTTTTATCTGCAACTTCCAAAGTCGAATTTGTGAAGTTTATTTTTTATGTTATATAGAAATATGTATGTACCGAGTGACTTTTAATGATTGAGACTTATTTTATTAGATTGGCAACACTTTTCAATTTTTATGTTGGTGTGCTGGATTTTCAAATTCAAAATATAGATTTAGGTTAGATTGTCAAACTCAAATAAATTCGTTTATTGTCGAATCAAGAAAACCAAATAAATAAGATATTTAATTATCACAATTTATTACCAAAATGGTTTTGAGCACAGAATAAAATACATTTTTAGTAATGGCTTATTTTCGAAGCGGAGTACAAAATGAAAATGGGCACATTCAGCAGACCCGAAAGTTGTGTAACTGTTGAACAAATTTCTGCTGAATGCGACCTCATGAGGTTGATGAGTTGGAGGGTTCGCCATTTTTTGTAGCGTAACTTCTCCGCTACCTGACTGGAACATGTTACGATGAGTGAACTTCATTCTGCAGAAATAAGTGTTCAGTCTCAACTGTTGGATCAGGAACTGTTACTGATATGTTCTGCTGAATCAGCCCAATAGTAATTGAATTTATTCACAGCAGCATGCCTATGACGATTTCATTGAAATATACCCTGAACAACAAATTGAGTTTAGTCTTTTTTCACAACACTGTCTTAGAATAGCCGTCCTCCATTTACAACAAACACGAATCGATTCAAATTCACTTAAAAATCATTGATTGCATTCCATTTAGTTATTCAGTTGGCGACCAGTGATAAGGAAGTGATTGAATTTCCCCTCCCGCACACCGTACTGATCAAGCTGGTTTTCTAAATCAGTTTCATGTGATTTCATACGTATTTTGAGGTTATGTTAATTTTAGTTCCAAAACATCATTCCTTTTATGAGTCTCTCTATTCACTTTAAAGTCAGTTCAGTTCAAAATCGGTTAATAAATGAACGTTTCTTGCAAACCGGTAATGTAAAAAAAGGAAAATTCACTGATCGCCCCACTATAATAACACTCGATATTGTACAAAATGTTAATGATACTGCATAACAGAATCCTCATGTTTCCTTTACGAATCCACTCGGAAGATCTTGAAAAAACACCTTCATTTCCAATCATACAAATTTTCAATGGTTCGCCAACTTCACCCACTCGATTTTCTTCAATAAATTCAGTTTTGTCAGTGGTATAACAATAATCTGCTAAATAATAGTGACCAACAAGATACAACTTTTTTTGCTGATAAAGCCTGGTTTCATCTCTCTGGGTTTATCAATTCACAAAATTTCAGGACTTGGTCGGAACATAACCCTTTAATGTGATTGATGTAAAGGCACTACATCCACTTAAAATTGGTGTTTGGGTGGCAATGTCTTGGAGAATTATTGGACCAATATTCTTCCAGGAAACAACCCCTATAGATATCAGAGACTTATATTGGATACATTTATAAACCAGTTAGACGACACTGAATTAGCAAATGGCTACTTTCAACAAGATTCCGCCACTGCTCACACAGCACGAACCAGAATAAATTATTTAGAGGAGTTTTTCCCAGGATGTTTAATCAGTGCTGGTTGGTGGCCTAATTGCTCTAATATTCAATTAAATCCGGACTTCTTACTTCCTTATTTCAATAATTTGGTATTCAGAATACGTATTAAACAATTTGGAAGAATTGCAGCAGGCAACTGCAAATATCGGACAACCTAAAACGTTAATAATGTCTTCAATAACATATCTCAAAGGATTCGGTACTGCTTACGCAAATGGGGCTTGATGATTTGCTCTATTATTCAATTAAATTTGAACTTCTTATTTCCTCATTTCAATAATGTGATGTTCAGAATACGTATTAAACAATTTGGATGAATTGTGCAGCTGGCAATTGAAGAGGCAATTGCAAATATCAGACAACCTAAAACGTTAATAATGTCTTCAATAACTTATCTCAAAGGATTCGGTGCTGCTTACGCAAAGGGGGCTAACATTTCCAGGTCTTGAATAATAATAATAATCTGTTAAACAGTTTTCATTATCAATGTAAACATCAACTCTAACCTATAGCTACGCATTCCCGCAAAATTAACGAACTTTCAAGTAATGCCAATTCCTCAGTGTTCCCAACATACTAATTTGCTTCAATCATTAAAAGTCACTCGGTACATGCACAATGCTATTGCGTACTAAAGATGAATATTACCGGAAAATGTTGTTTCTATGTTCTATGTTTCATCTAAGTATGTTACAATTAACTAACATGACACTTACACATTACATATTTTAAATTATTTTCATTAAGATATGGTCAAAACACTAGCACTCACATATTGCCTGTAATTAACCACAAAATAAGAGGTTCTGGGTAAAATTCAAAATAATAAAATTTAGAAAATATGCATCCAGCATTACACATATGCATTACAGATGTCGACATCTCACATTAGTCAGGATGGGTCAGGATATTCAGACACAGGTATTGGCAGTGACACCTATTTTCTATAAGTGGATTATTTTCGTCTGAAAACATCATCATCAGCGCCTCCCTTGTGGGTACGCCCAACTATATTCACGTTGCCAATTCCGTAATCCCTATGGGCTGTCTTATATTTGTCTATGTGTATTCTCTTGCACCCACTCGGCAGGAAGTGCACGAAGTACAGTGGCGGGAATTGAATAAACATAACCTAAAAATTCTGAAGTACGTCGATCACACAACACGATGGATACTTCGCCTTCATCGTCAGAACATTATAAGAAAGTTTACATGTCATAGAAATTAATATTTAAATTCGTTACCTATTTATGTAGATACATAACTACATATGCAACAAAAAAAAATGTAAGGTTATGTACACACACATAAATGACCTATTAGCGTTTTTATATTCTAGCGATCGAGCAAGTGTTTGAACAATTTGGAAATTGTTCGAACATATTTGGTTTGAACTGTAGGTGTGATTTAAAAACGCACCCAT
>OY284479.1:38487310-38790218 GCA_958336345.1 Dorcus parallelipipedus | reverse complement strand
ATGGTTTTTGATCAATTTAAAAAAAAACGTACCACTAAACTAATTTCTTTCATAAATCCGAGATTATCGAACCTAATTCCAAGATTAAAGCACTTGTAACTTACCGGAAAGCTTCTCGAGCATTCAGTTCATTGAAAGGATTATAAAATGTTTCCATTTTGGAGTTCTGGGAATATTTTATCGCAACCTTATTCACGAAATGAATCACGTGTTGTACACGAAAGTGATTTGGAAGCTTTAATGAGCTTAAGTCACCCTGCAATTTGTATGCTATCTCCTTAGCGGTTCAGCGAAATACTAATTCCTTTTAATTCGTCATTTTAAGTCTTAGTGTAAGTGTCGAGCACTTTCCCAATTTCTGCGACAAACCCATAAAATGTACGGGGCTGTGTTACAAAAGGAAAAAATTTACGCGTTTTGATTTATTTGAACAATTGTCGAAATTTATTTTTGATTTAAAAGGTGAAGTAAAAAAAGAGAATGTATGGAAAACGCAGTTCGGAAGAATACATGGAAAGAAAAAATGGGGAAATATAAAAACGTAATAAAGCACACGAGAAATAACAGGGTCCATCAATGTAAAAAAAAGAATTATAAAAAGAAAGATACAAGCGAGATTAAAATGGATAAGAACGCAGGGTATAAAAAATAAGGAAAAAACGAACGAAATTTTTTTTTAAATAACAAATAAAATGTAATGAGTGACACTGATAATAAGAGATATAGAATAAGAAAAATAACAGAAATAACAGGGAGAAATAACAGGGTCCATCAATGTAAAAAAAAGAATTATAAAAAGAAAGATACAAGCGAGATTAAAATGGATAAGAACGCAGGGTATAAAAAATAAGGAAAAAACGAACGAAATTTTTTTTTAAATAACAAATAAAATGTAATGAGTGACACTGATAGCAGCAACAAGAACAATACAAAGCTATACTGACAAATAAAAAGACAAAAAAATAATTGAGGAAAGTAAACGCTGGTAAAAAAAGAAAGCTGTGAAAATGTACCGAAAATAAAGAAGACGACGAAAAAGAAAATATAAAAAACGTTGTAAGTACAATAAATTGAAAAGTAACCAAACAGATGTGAGTATTATACGAGGATTGTCAAAATTTTTAACGTTGGCGAAAGAAAGTTCAAAGAATAAAACGAAAAGTAGAGAAATGCAATATGTCTTGTATCCTCGCAACTCCTTTTTTTTTTAATATTGACTTAGCCCCACGAGACGATCGTGGAAAACACAAGCGACAAACGCCCTCAGTAAGTAACGATTAATACATTTTTGATAGTGGCCAGATAATTACTGACTTAGAAACAGCGCCACCCCTTGCCATCCAGAAGCAACTCACAAGTGAATGTGATGCGTTTCGTTTAAATATTAACGTCGAAATGTCGTACAAGAAAAGTCGTCACTTATCCTTAACTATTACGAAACAAAACAGAGCCATCTTTTATCATCACGAGTCAACTAAAACGTACTTTCGTACGACAGTCCAAGGGAAGTGGTTAAGAAATGAGTATCATAAAGAAGACAACGCCATCTGCTTTTCGAGATGAGAGAGCCCCATCTGTTGCCATCACGGAGCAATTAAAACATTTTTGTATTTTTTTTTAGTAAGAGAAGATGTCAATAAATGAACGACGAAACTACCATCTTGTATGGCAAGTCGTCAAGTTCTCCTTTTACTACTAAAGGTAAAGCAGCGCCATCTGTTGCTGCCACGAGACAACTACGTCAATTTCGCACCAAAAAAATTGACTTTTTGTATTTTGATAATTCAAGAGAAAACATCAAGAAATTAATGACAAAAAGTGTCAGAAGGAAGGCAACGCCGATCATAAGACAAGTCGTCGTGTGCTGCTTTTAATATTACAAGACAAAACAGCGCCATCTATTATCGTCATCAGTCAACTAATACTTTTGTACGACAGTCCAAGAGAGGTTGTTAAGAAATGAGCGACGAAAAATACCATAAAGAAGACGACGTCATCTGCTTTTCGAAACGAAAGATCGCCATCGTCAAGTGCTTCCTTTACTACTACAAACTACAAGACAAAAGCAGCGCCATCTGTTTTCATCACGAGACTACTAAAAACAAATGATACTTAAATCAAGCGGAACTTTTCCGATTCACTTTAGTAAACATCTAAAAAAACATTTTGCGAAATCAATTTTTTGAAGGTCGGTGCTTGCTGATTTACCGTCTTTGATTTTTCTGTGCTTAAACGTTTCCGTTTTGTTAGAGAGAGAGTCGGGGAACTGGTCGCTTCTTTATTTCTTCGAAGAGGTGATAAATTCATGTTTGTGTCTACAGTCGCACAAATTTTGTTAGGACCCGCAGCACAATATTTACTTTGGTAGATTAAAGTCAGCAATCTGCGTTCGGCGACGCAGATTAACCGGCGGCCTTGTAATTCCGTATAAACCATTAAACAATGGCGTTCACCATAATATGATACGGCATCATAAGAAAAAGTTATTAATAATTCAACGAACCTGGCAGCTCGAATTTTTTTTTTCAGTTGCAACCGCGGTTTCATTCTTAGAAGGATATTTTTTAAACTGAACCTAGGTATACAGGTGTCCCAGAAATCCGTATAAGGCTTCTGGTATGAGTCCAAAAATCGTAAAAATTAATTCTTTAGGTTTGACAGTTGGACAGTATTCGAGACAGAAAGAAATTATTAAACTTGGCAACGTTGCTTATGTACACTCACGTAGTTAAGTCGATTTATTTTTTGTGGTGCGCAAAAAAAATTTCAAAATCGTCACTGAGTTGCAAATATTTATTTGTCTAGAGTGAACAAAAGAACGTTCAAAATAGTCACTAAGAATGAGGGGGGGGGGGCGAGTTAATTGTCTCTTACAAAATACAATACTATCGGAAAAAGTGTCATGGAACTTATTTAAAAAAATGTTGGTAGCACAGCAAAGGGTTGCCAGATTGTACGAAATTTTCGCCTAATTTGGGCGACTCCGTTCATATAATGAAAAATCAACAAAAAATATCTCTAGTCATCTACGGAAACAAAAGTACACCACCGACCAAAAATTTCAAATCACACTTTCCGATTTATTATGTATTTGCTTTCGTTTATTTGTTTTCGATATTTTAAATTTTATTAATTGTGTACACCTTCATTTTCGAAAATTTAAAAATTGGCCGAAACTTTTATTTTTTTTTCACGTTGCAATTTTTTATTTTTGCTCTTTATTTCTTTTCCAAAATTTTCTTTTTTCTTTTAGCTTTTCATTTGCCTTTGATCTTTCATTTGATTTTTTTCAGTCTTCATTTTCTGCTTGTTAACAATCGTATTTATTTTCAATAAAAGCAAGAACCAATTTTAATAAAAACGACGATATACTGCAGTGATATGCCCCCTACTTGATGATGAGCCAATCTCTTTTGTGTGTTAACTTAATGCTCTGTTCTCTCAGGGCATTTTGCAAATTTTCTGTTTTCTTATTATGTTTATTTTTATTTGCTTTCTTACTTTGTTGTTTTTCCGCGTAGGCTCCTGCTTTGATGATAGATTTTCCAGTGTATCTCGTAGACCAATTCTTGCTTGTAGAGTGTGTGATAAATTTTGAATGTAGATGGTACTCGCGAGCCTTCACATTCAAAAGTATCAAATGTCAAGTCAGTGTATCTGTGCATGTGGGTGAATAATAAAGAAAAAAATATTTTGTAGAACAAAACGTAAAATAACAGTTTATTGTGCCAATTAAAAAAGTTCCATAAACAAATTGCTTTTTTCGCGTGAAGAAGTTCGGACGTTTGGAGCTTTTTTAAAAAAAAATTAATTTATTTGAACGGGTTTTTCATAAAACCCGCTCTTATAAAGTACTTACTTAAACCGTTTTTGGCGGTGCACTATTTTGAAACTATTTCGTAAATGTCTCTCGAAATGTGCATTTTTTAACGTTGAAACAACGACCTTATGTTTTGAAACAGGTGCATACATTGTTTTTTTTTTGAAACGGAAAGTTATTTTAGCGGGATCATCAATAAATAACGTCAAAAATGGAAACAGCATAAGTCGTTTTTTTGATAATACAGTCGAAATGGCAAAAAAGTAGAAACGAAGAAAAAAAGAAGAACGAGGAACGCAGAGAATTTTGAATCATGTAGTTTCAGATAGCATAGATGACAAATAAACACAAAAAAGAAAAACATTGGAAAAATGTTATCGGCATAGAAAAGAAAAAAAACGATAACTTCGAAAGATAAACAAATGAGGATTGTAAATTTTACGAAAGAAAAAAAAACAGAACAAATGACGATCGTAACAACATTTATTTTTCATTTGTTTTATTATCTATTTTAAATTTTGTTTTTCAATTGTTTTCCATTATTTCATTTCATTTTTGTTTTTGCTTTTCTTTTGTTTATTTTTTTTTTTCAAAAATTTCCCTTCCATTCAGTTTTTCATTTTTGTCGTTGGTCTTTCATTTATCATTTAATATTTGCTTTTTGTTTTTCATTTCATTTTTTGTTTCTGTTTTTCTTTAGATTTTTTTTCTAATTTTTCCTATACTTTTAGTTTTTTATTTCCCTTTGGTCTTTCATTTGATTTTTTTAATTGTAATTTTTCCGTTTTTTTCTCTTGTCTCATTTCATTCCTTACTTGCTTTTTCTGTTTTGCATTTTGATTCCTTTCCTTCAATTTTGCTTTTCCTTTCAGTTTACTTTCAATTTTAGTTACTTCCTTTTCATTTTTTATTTGCCTTTTCCATTTCATTTTCGGTTTTTGTTTTCATTTGTTTTTTTTTCTAATTTTTGTGCGTTTGCCTTAAAATACATGGGAAATTTCCTTTTTTTTTTGAAAAAAGTATACTGACTATTATTATGACTATATTATTTCACATTTATCGTTAGAAAAAGTTGGTGCCTTTTCGTGATATTTTGTGAACAAGTTGGCGATATTGCCTATAAAAAATGTGGCAACACTGGGCACAGCTATCGATTATCGGTTTCTGTTTTATCATCGACGTTTTGTTGTCTTATGGTTGTGGTTATGTTTATTTTTTTTAATCAATGTCGTTACAGTAGACGAATCTTTACTCAATTTATTTATCATCACTTAAATTGTCGTTTTCATCATGTCAAAATATTATCCTTACATATAAAATTGATGAAATCGCAATGAACCTGTAAATGTATTGTAGTTATAACCTAAAATCGTTAAATGTCAAATTCTGATCAGTGTCGCCAACGTGTAAAAACCAGAAATCCCTCAAGAGTTGCCGAAAAATCGCCTTTCAAGAGAGAAAATCGCTCAAATTTGTTACTAGATTCAGGAACAAATTAATACATAAAGTCAAAGGACACGGAAACAAGAGACGGTCGATTTTACGGCGGAATTCAGTAGATTAATAATAAGTTTAAAAAAGAAACAATTCGAAAAGAATGGTGACAAAACAAAGAATAATAATAATAAAAACAAAAGACAATCGATCCTGCAACACAATTTAATAGATTAATATTTTTTTAGATAAAAGCAATGTTGAGAAAGTAAAAGAAAATGGAATACACAACAGAATTTTTTTTTAAAAATACGAAATATAATTAAAAAAACAAGAGACAATCGAATTTACACGACGACTCAATAGATTCATAAATTTTAATTTAAAAACACATACGGCAATAATATAAAAAAATAAAATAAAAACAAAGGACAATGAATTCAGTAGATTCATAATTTAAAACAAACGGAAAAGGAAACTTCCGGAATGTTTCGACAGATGGCGCTGCTGAATGTCATATAACAACGCAAGTCAATTTTTGGCAAACAAGATAAACTTTTTTTGATCACACCGTATTAGTTAAGTTTGATGTGTATTCTAAATTCATCCAAAAGAGTAGCAGCTTCCGAATTTCAAATACTTTTACGCTGGATTTCACAAACGTCACTTAACTTTAATCATCGATTAAGAATAATCATTCCTATACCTTCAACACATGTAACCATGGCAACGTTTACTTTTAACGGATGATTAAAGTTAAGTGACGTTTGTGAAATCCGCCATTAGTGCTCTTGACTTTAATTCAAGGTTTAACGTACTCCTAATTTCTTATTTAGTACTTAACTCGTCGAGTGAATTGTTATTTTATTTTTTCAATATTATTAAACAAATCATTAATTAAGTAGCAAACTTATTTACAGCATTTTCATTTAATAAATTATATCATGTCATATGTATGGCTCCAGAGATGAACTCCGAGCCGTAGCCCCTGTGGCCTAATGGATAAGGCATCGGCCTCCTAAGCCGGGGATTGTGGGTTCGAGTCCCACCAGGGGTACGCTAAACGCATTTTTGCTAGCTTCTTCATTTTTACTTATTCAATATATTATCAGCTACTTTTGCGCAATATAAATTACCAGTTACTTTTGCGCTACTAAAAGTAAACGGACATTTCGCCAATGAATAATTTAAATACATAATAGTTACTTTTGTGGCATATTATAGTTATTATTATCAATGTTGAAACAACAGCGAAACGTTAAAAGTTAAAAACAAACGGTAAACGTTAGTTTTGTTTATTTTGTCCAGGGCAGCGCCTCGTTTGATCTGTTGCATTTCCACTTCCGCTACGAATCGTCCATCAAAAGTAATGGAAGACCATTCTTAATGCACTTATGACGTAGGGAGGCTCAACAGGTAGCCACTTTAGTATTCGTGTTTGATAAATACAATACACTTATCCTGCAAATATGAGCCCTCTCTGTTTATCGAATAAAGTTGTGCAAAGTTAATAATGCGACAGAGGCGGCCGACATGATTTCGTTAAATATTAATGGCCCTCGTCGTGTACTTTGATTTTCTATTTCATTCATATTTACGTACGTACGTGCAACTATGTAATTAATAATCATATGTAAATAAAATTACTCATATTGTTGTAATTATGAAAAACGTATGTACGGGGATTGTACGTAAAGTAGTGGCAACATATTGCACAAATCAGTGTTTCTCTAAATAATTCATTAATCACTCCAAAATATGACCAATTTATAATAACAATTGACGTATCCGAGCGTTTTTGCAAAAATAAAATATTTAAGGTGACTCAGACTTTCTTCCACACTGTGTAAGTTGTAAAAAATAGACACCCGTCGGAACTTGTGTTTATTTTCTTTTATTAAAGGAAGCTAATGAGATCGGGCAAATAAAAAATATTTAAAATTACAATGCATTATCGGTCAAAATATGTTTCGCTTTAGTCCAAAAGATGGGGCCCCCTGATTACTTTTCTAACAAAAAATTAAAGAAATCACCGCTGAAATACAAGTAGAAGCAACGCAAAAATATTTAAAATTACAACACATCCTCGGTCAAAATAGTTTCACTTCAGTCCAAGAGATGGCGTCCCCGGGTCATTTTTTATAAGTTTTTTTTTATAAGGTTTTATATAAGGTTAGAAGGTAGCGCCGACTTTCTATCTCTTTTAATTTCAGGTTAATCAAATTAATTCATAAACTCCTTAGCAACAGTAACTTCTTATGTATCTATCCTTTTTCTTGTTAGCGTTTCATCGCGTCCTTTATAATTTCGGGGACGAAAGCTGCGGAAATGAATGGCGGTACCTTCTAAATACAGTAACCTTAATTTTTTAACAAAAAATTAAATAAATCATCGCTGCAGTGCAAGAAGAGGCAACGTAAAAATATTTAAAACTACAAGACAGTCTCAGTCAAAATGATTTCACTCTAGTCCAAGAGATGTCGCCCCCGACCATTTTTTAAAAACAAATTACTGCTGTAATACAAGAACAAATACATTGTTTGCAGTGCAAACATTTTTATTCCTCTAAGAAATGGACATAAATAAATAAATTTGGAAGAGTATTATAAGCGCCATCTCTTGAGCGTTAATGCAAATTCACATATCATCATTTTCCTCGTTAATTCGAATTTAAATTCAGATTTATAGTTGAATTTAAGTTGAAATCATTCAAGAGATGGCGGGCCTAAATTTATCTGCAAATCATTTCGTAGAAAACTAAAAATTATTGCTTTCCAATATGGTTTGTCAACCGTTAGGTGGTACTGGGAACACATTAGAAATAAAGTCCCGAAATTTCGCAAAAGAAACAATCAAAAACTCTACCCAAACAAAGCAAATAAAAAACTGTCACCATTGAAATTACGCAAGAATTAAGGGTGAGTTTGAATTTGCCGCCAATTTTATTAGACTTGTCAACCGCTAGAGGGCACTGAACATAAAATTCCTATATTTCACAAAAAAAAAAACAATTTGAAAATGACACCGTAATTGATTTGACCCGACATGACAACCCTCTAGATGGCACAGTGAAGACATTAGAAATTAACAATGTAGAAGGCTGTGACAAGTTTCATAAACATGGACGCTGCCAGATCCTAGTAACTCAACTAAAACAGTCATCACCAAAATTATAAAAACGTGAAAGTGCCTGGCATTATTTATTAAGCTTGCAAACCGCTAGAGGGCGCGGAGAAGAATTTAGAAATAAACTTTTCAGATTTTACAGATAATACAACCAAGAACTCAACGAGAAACGTCACTATAAAAATTATAGGAATTTAGGGCAAATTTGACAAGACCGCCATAATTTATTTGGCCTATCAACCGCTAGAGGGCACCAAAAAGGCACTAAAAATGTCCCCGGAAAATACATATAATAATACAATCAAAAACTCAAACCAAAACGATCACTGTCGGAATAACAAAAATCGAAAATGCCACTGTAATTTATTTGGCCTGCCCAATTCTAGATGGCGTAGAAAAGAGCGCCATCTCTTCATGTCCGTCTCAAGTTTTTCGAGTGAAATGCAAAATAAAATTTTTAATTTTTTTATCTTTTTTTTAAATAATCACCAAACAAAATAGTAAAGTGTTCAGAAGCGCCATCTCTTGAGTGAGAGTGCAAATTATATTGTCGTTTGTGGTGAGTAATGAGTTTGTTTAATTTATTTTTAACAGAGAGTCAGAAGCGCCAGATGACGCTCTACATTAACTAAAATTATTTCATAAGTTAGTGCAAGGCGCCATCTCTTGCCTTTGTCTCAAGTTTTTGAATGAAATACAAAATAAAATTTTTATTTATTTATTTATTTCGAGAAATAACCAGACAAGGTAGTAAATTGTTCAGAAGCGCCATCTCATAAGTGATAGTGTTGTTTGTGTTATATTGTTGTTTGTGTGCAGTAATGAGTTCGTTCCATTCATTTTTAACAAATAATCAGATGCGGTAGATGGCGCTCTACATCGACTTAAATTATTTCATGTGTTAGTGCAGAGTGCCATCTCTTGATGACTCTCAAGTCTTTGAGTGAAATACTGAAATATAATTTTTTTTTGAGAAATCACCAAACAAGACAGTAAAGTATTAAGAAGCGCCATCTCTTGAGTGATAGTGCAAATTATATTGTCGTTTGTGTGTAGTAATGAGTGTGTTTCATTTATTTTTAACAAATAATCAGAAGCGCTAGATGGCGCAGATTATTTCATGTGTAAATCCAGAGCGCCATCTCTTGACGTTTGTCTCAAGTTTTTGAATAAATTATAAAATAAAATTTTTATTCTACTTTTTTTAAATAATCAGCAAACAAGGTAATGAAGTGTTCAGAAGCGCCATCTCTGGAATGGTAATGCAAGTCGTACTATAATGAGGTTGTTTAATTTATTTTCAACAAATATTCAGGAGCGTCACCTCTTTGGTTACTAGTGGAACTATTTTCAGCGGAATGTAGCATAATTCCGAACATTATTAATTTTTTGCATACAATGTCATTAGTTTAAGGAACGCCTAATGAAAACAATGGCTTTCGCAATAAATTAGTGAGTGTAGTAAATAGCTTGCAGCGCCATCTGTTGATCAACCCGGTTTTAATTTTTAAATAAACAATCAGAAGTATATCTTTTATTCGCCGTCTAATTTTATTAGTTTTAGAAAATCCTAATGAACACAGCAATTTTCATAGGTATGTAATTGTGAGTAGTAGTATGCAGCGCCATCTATTATACAATACACCTAATGTATTTGTCTAATACTCATTTTTCGGCGCCAGCTTTACGAACAATATAAACAAAAAAGAAAATAATTTTAACACAAAAAGGCAGAAAATAAAATCATCCAGGTCATAAACGTTTTCGTCACATGTTCTAAATTAACAATTCACTACACATCACACAAAATTGACGTTTCGTTCATTCACATTATAACAAATAAAGTCCCTAGATAGATAAAGTAGCTCAATTACCGCCATTTTGAGTCAAAATTAAATTTACATTGGCTTAACGAATTGCAGTACTTTTGTATTTAGTGGCTTCACCTACATAAATCTATCTAGGGCCTTTAATTACGTGTAAAGTAAATACATGAAAATACTTCAATTCGTTAAGCCAACGTAAATTTAAATTTGACTCAAAATGGCGTTAATCTTGCACTTTACCTAGCTAGGGACCTTAATAACAAATAACGAAGAGCACCATCTATTGGGTGATAGTGAACCTATTTTCAAGTAGAATGCAGCACAATCTAAAATACTAAATACTGTTTAACTTCTTGCGTACTTTGTCTAATTTTACTAGTTTTAGGAGACCTCATTAAAAAAAAACAATTTTCTTCTGTATGGTATTGTGGACATGGCCAGCTACATCTAATAGCTAACGCTATTATGGCCGTCCCGTTTCGCAAAAAAACTGTTTCTATAAAGTTGGCCATGGAGAGTACTCTAAGTAGCGCCCTCAGTATGCCAAATATTGACATATTAGACTAAAGCGACAGATCCGTTGTTTGTTTTAATTAAAAATTTTTCTTTCTGAAGATGGGCAAGAAGCGCTTTGTTTCTGGAAATAAAAATAAATCTCTTTTCCAAGTTCCAAGCGGTTTGCCAACAAGGCAAAAGTGGTTAGAATTTTGTATGCGTATCTGCTTTGATATTAATCTGTCCCTTAATTATGTAAATAAACTTTTCCAAATTTATAAGTACCTGTTTTTTCTATGCGGGAAACAAATAAAAACAAACTGACATAACAAAACTTTACGACATTAACGTAAAAACGAGAAGTTTTGACACATCTCCTGTACAAGTTATCAATAGGTGGCGCCAAATGAGGAACAAAGCTTCAGGGTCTTAAAAGAACAAAAGTTTATACGGAAAATCGTAGAACGGGACGGCCATAATAGCGTTAGCTATCAGATGTAGCTGGCCATGTTGTGGATGATATGTAGCGCCATCTTTGGTCTGTTTCGGATAATTTATTTGTCCAACACCATATTTTATAATCAATTTCCAACAGAAAGCCGGGTGTTTCTTTTTTGATTTTACTAAGTTCTCTTTCACTTCAGCTTTACAAACAACTGATTTAAAAAAATAAATAAATGAAATCAAAACATAAATAAATAAATAAAATCATCGTGTCACAAGCATTTTAGGGGTTTCGTGGATGTTTTTAAGTCAACAACACACTGTGCAAGACGCATTATACAAAAACGACGTTTCATTTTTATAGCAAGAAAAGTCCCTGGATCTAGATAGATAAAGCACCGCAATTGGTGCCATTTTGAGTCAAAATTTGAAATCACATCACCTGTTCAATTTAAATTTTAAATTTGCGCATTTAGTTTGACTTAAAATGGCGGTAATTGCGGTACTTTAGCTACCTAGGAACTTTAATAGCAAATCAAGGGCCGTTTTCATAATAGAACTTTAAATTTAAAGTGATTTTAACCTATAAAAATACATTACAAAAATACGGCCCAAAGCCCCTCAATCTAGATAGATAAAGTACCGCAATTGGCGCCATTTTGAGTCAAAATAAGCACGCCAAATTTGAAATCACTGTTACGTTCAATTTTAAATTTGCGTGTTTAGTTCTCACTCAACAGCAAAGAATAGCACCATCTCTTGGGTGATACTGAAACTATTTTCAAGTACATATACATACATAGAATGCAGTATAACCTTAATTAACTGTTTATCTAATTTAAGTAATTTTGGGATTAATCAATGAAAACGATGATTTTTCTAACAACGCACAGCGTAAGTGCTGACGTCAAAACTTTGCCAAATAGCAACGGTTGCTAGGGTAAACAGTAAACATCGAAGCATATGACTGCGATTTTTGATGTTTGAGGTTAGGTTTATGTGGTACATGGTGGTGTAGTTCGCCTAAAGAAAGTTTAAAAAATAATTCATTCGTACTGATTAATGTTTCAATTAGAATCTTTACATGATCAACGGCCGGTATTACCAACGTTTTAAGGAGACCTTTAATTTAAGTCGTGTTTAGATTGTGACATTTCTGTTTGGTTTGTATAACATCAACAACATTCTAAACACGAATTAAATTTAAGGTCTCCTTAAAACGTTGGTAATAATAATAATGATAAATAATAATAATAATAATGCATTTATTTAATATTTATTTAATACTGGCGCAAATTTCTGCAATTTCTGCTTTATTTTATTGTTGCGTAGGAAATAAAATAATGTCAAATCCACGTGTTTTTGTTAATTTGGAAAAGTTCCACACTCCAAATACGTCACACTTATGTTGTCCATAAGTAATTGTGATCAGCGTCATCTTTTGGCCAATTCAGTTAATTTTTTTGTTTTCGCTTCCTTTTTAACTCAATTTTTATTTGTTGATCTTCTTGAGATTCTTGTTTTATAAACATCTGAATTTAAGAAGAACAAGATCATCACGTCACAAGGATCTGTCGTGACCGCTCCGAATCAACTTTTGACCGCGTGAAATGCACGGCACAAATCGATTCATTGAAACCACAAAGAGCGCACGTATGAATGAATGTAAAACGGAGTAGTAAAATAATAGTGTAACATATGACAAGGCCACCTGTTGCACACAAATTTAATTTAAAACTTAAATCCATTACACATACATATGCGTGCACCGTAACGAGATGAACACGCCTTCGCTAATTTCACCACTTATTTAATAAAATGGCCCTCGATTGCAGGCTCGCATTAGATAATAATAAGTCGAAGAGGGTGGAACGCTTTTAGGGGAGGCTTCCCGGAGATAATATAAAAACCTCCCTCGCAGACGAGAGTTGACCATTTTTGCGCGTCTCAATGATTACTTTTATACATACCCAATTTGATTTGTGAAAATAAGAATTTTGTTTTTGAGAAGTTTTAATTTAAATTTCGGGGGGGGGGGGGTAATGAAAATTATAAATTTAATCAATTGTGTTCTTATTCGCGCGCGCTATGGTGAGTTGTCTTGTTGTTAACACAGTTAGTTGGTGATGCTTGCGCGCGAGCAAGCAAGACAGGCTTGTTTAAACTATATGAATTATTTATTCGTTATCTGACACGGTTCGAATCATGCATAACTTACTATTAGGGTTGGAGTCTCTAGGGGCTCGTAGACGAGTAGGTCTCCGACGAACGCCGCCAAATCCTTCCACTGCTCTATCTCCGTGTGAGGGAGTTGCGTAGGTCGAAGCGTCGTGCAGACCATCTTCTAAAAATAAATCTCGCCAATCAGATATTTAAACGCAAAATCGAACGGAAATACATAATTGGCGTGTTTCACGGGAATTATCGCAGGTCGATTTTAAAACAACACCCTGTACACGCACACGAGCAGGTCATGAATCAGCAAATCAATGCATTAAAAATATAAAAAATATATTCATCCCGAAATATTAAAAATACATACAGCGTGATTTTTAATTTAATGGCCGAGGACGATTTGAATTTACCGCCATACTAAATTGTTATTGAGTTAGCAACGTCCGGTTCCGTCACTCACGTTTGTCATTTTTCTTCTGATTTGTATAGTAACGGCAAAATAAAAAGGAAGTAAGACATCAATCAAATATGCGCCAAACAAATAAAAAATAACGCGTAGTGATGGAGAAAAAAGTAACTATTCGTTACAAAGTATTCGTTACTCGAAGAGACCCGAAGTATTCGGATCTTGTTGAACTTTGTATTCGTTACTTTTACCGACGATGGGCCAGTTGTACAAAGAAGATTTAAACTGACTCTCAACTGAACCAGGTTCAAAGTGAACAAAATCGCAACAAATTTTATTTATGAATGCATTAATTGCCATATGACATTAAGATCCTATGCGAATTTGTTTACTTTGAACTTGGTTCAGTTGAG
Source organism: Dorcus parallelipipedus (assembly GCA_958336345.1). NCBI lineage: Eukaryota > Metazoa > Arthropoda > Insecta > Coleoptera > Lucanidae > Dorcus > Dorcus parallelipipedus. Next base: position 38,776,079 of record OY284479.1, on the reverse strand, counting down.
CGTCAGTTTAAACCTACTTTGTACAACTGGCCCGATGACTTTTATTCAGATAATTCAATATTCACAGATGAAAGTCTGGTTGCAGCAGTATTCGCATGTAACTTGTCTAAATAAAAACCTGGTCAAGTAGGCTACATTTAGTAATTCTGCTATGTAAATGCAATGGAAAAATTCTCGATTACAACCCACTTGACCAGGTTTCTATTTAGACGCTCGTTATTTACATGAATACAAGAAAATGAATAATCCGTACTTTTGATTCTAACAAATAATTTAGCGACTCTTCCCCAGAATACAAAATATGTATTAGGAAAACTATGAACAATTGTTTATTGTATTGTACTCCCATATTATTATAACACATAAAATAAAATAATCCAATAGGTACCTGATTAATCCAACTTGTTTCAACTAAGGCCCGTGTGATACTATGATATTTCTTTTCCAAAATTTGTTACGAAATGAGTGAGAATTGCCAATTCAACCAATCAGAATTCACTGTGGTAGCTTATCTCCCTCACTTTGTAACATAAATGTTATCAAATCTTGCATGGTGTCACACGGGCCTAACATTGGTAGTAATCACGGTAATCAAGTAACGAATACAAGTAACGATTACTGAGTTCAAGAGTAACGATTAATACCGATTACTCAAAAGTAACGATATTCTCCATCACTAATAACGCGTCGATGCCAGTGTTACCAACGTGTAAAAATCAGTAATCCCTCAGCCTCAAGAGTTATCAAAAAATTCCTAAAATTTGTTACTAAACTCAAGAATAAATTGGAACAAGAGAACGCAAAAATTCATTAAAAATACATAAAATTAAAAAAAAAAAACAGAAACAAGAGACAGTCGATTTTACGGTGTAATTCAGTCATTCAAACTCACTACTGATTGGCTAGACATAAGACATAAAAATTGTATTGTGTCAACGTTATTGACGTTATGCCTTATGCGATATGTTTTATGTTTTACGCAAATACATTATGTCACCGCCTTAAGGTAATATTAAAAAAATTGAATTAACGGTAATTTAACAACACTACGTTTGCATAATAGAACTTTTGAGAAACTGGGACCAGTGTTGTCAAATCTAATACGCTTAAATATTTAATATATTCGTCAATTTGATTTTTCGGCATTTGATTTTTGTGAATTGTCTACTTCTAGTGACATTTCAGTGATATTTAAGTCAAATGTTCAAACTTTCTTTTGTGGAAGTGTATTAGTAACACTGATTTTATGTCAGGCATCAGGGTACCCAGCAGGCAGATTCCGTTCCTCAATTCGAGTCGAATTCGCCATTCTTGTCTAATTCGACTCGAATTGGGGAACGGAATCTGCCTGCAGATTTGGCGATTTATCGCCACTCGGACACAAATCTGGCGTAATTTTTTGAGTTGGCACCTACCGGCGATTTTGGCGGTTTAGAAACCGACCAGATAAAATATTATTTTGACCAAAATAATTATTTACATACCTACGTATATATCTGCTAATTGATTTACAAATTAATTTTTTGGTATGGTTGACTTCAAGAATTGCGCCACCTATGAAAAACTAGTTTAACTTCTAGTTACGTTAGCACGTTCTCTATTTATAACGCCAACGGAAGAAAATCTGCAAATATTAAATTAGTTAATAAATATTAAAAATTTAACTTCCTCGTTAATATAAGCTTCCACTCCCTTTCATTAATTTTTAGATATATCCATCCAATTGTTTTACCGTTTAAATTTGTTTTCTTAACTGTGATTTTAATCTATTTTATTTTGTTATTGTTTTCTGTATTAATACATATTTTAAATTACTTATTTTATATGCCGAAATTAGGCAATCTGTTTATTTTATGTTTAATAAATTTTAAAAATTTACCTTGCTTTATTTAGAACTTAATTTCTTTAGGAATTTCTTAGAATGTAGTTGGCAATTGGCGATTTTGGCTATCTCAGGGCCCTCTTTTAGCGAATCCGACAAGTTTTGATCTGGCCAATGTAAATGATATCATAAGAAAGCACACGTCAAACTTTCGTATTACGAATTCGTGTATTTGCATCTTTTTTTAACCGCATGTAATAACACGAGATGAAGATATTCTGAGTGCGCACTCGTGCGGTCAATCGAAAACGCTATAAGTTTCGGTTTGTGCTTAAAATGAAGTATATAAGTACTTTACAATGACTGCCATTTCAATATAATCGCTATTTGTGTTATGAGTAATATCTTTGCTTAAAGTCCCGATTCTAGACGAAGTATATACAAGTAAAGTTTGCTTGAAATATAAGCTTTATTTTCCTCATTGCGTTAACTTTTTAATTACAAATAATCACAACTTTCATCTCGATTCGATGATTTGATGAATTTTTCACGAACTGGTAATCATTTACCGTTTTCTACCTTTTTCTGCATTGCCATCTACCGCCCATAAATTTAATCATCTAGAAGCAGTAGCAGCACCTAGTACCTGTCAGGCACATCATCAGCGGTCAGCACTCAGCACAAACAGCAACATAGATAACCTCTTCAGCAGCTTACCATTCGTAAAAAATTTGTGAAGTAAGTTACAATTTGCTTATTTAATTGAATTAATTTAGAGAAATATTAATAATTATTTAGTGTGAACTATATCCTGAACAAATTAATAATAGCTGTATTTCTTTTACTACGGAATTGTCTCAGTTGTGAGACCAACTGAGACGAAATAACTGAGTTTTATTTAATTAAGATAATCGGAATTAAAAAAAAACCGAATTTTTATTTCAACTAAGAAAGTAATAAAAGTTATAATTATAACCTCCAGTATAATTCGACATTGTTAAAATAACCCAATTTTTACCGGTTGCTGGTGCACGTGCACACTCAAAGGAAATCTAACCTCAACAAGCAATCTCACATAAAACTCACTTCAAAGTATTTTCAAGAGCAGAATTGAGCAAATTGTCTCACTTAAACTCACTTGTTACCTTTAGGTAAAAGAAACAGTAATTTATCTAAGCTATTGAGATAAACTGAGATACTCAGTTAAAAGTGGTAAAAAAAATACTGGATTGTTGTAACATGCTTCTAAATATAAGCTAAAGAGGTTACGTTTCCAAATTAACGAAATAACACAGTTGTTATCCTTAAAGAATAAATAATTAAAATATCGCTCTAAATTATTCTTTGCTCTGATTTATTTATTTTTGTAATACTAGAATTTCAATATGCGGTCTTCTCCCTCATGTAATTTTCGTAAATTTAGTTTTCTTGTATTAAGTAAAGCACTTTCCAAAAAATTTGTTCTTGCGTAGACAGCTGTGAAGAATATTCTTTGGCTCACCTGTTACGCTTCCAGTTTTTTTGTCTTTACTATTTATTGTTTGTCTGTGACTATACGACAAAGTCAATTAAATACCTAGGTATGTGACTAAAATAAATTTTTGGTTTTCATTTATTGTTGTTACGAGGTAGTTACTCGTGCTTTTTTTTAATGGAGGACCATTCAGAAGACATCGATAGCAATAATGTAAGTTTTTAGATTTGTTCAATTTGTATTATTACACTTATTAAGTGATTAATATTTTTTTTATTTTACAGGGCAATAGAGCCAAACGGAAGTCGACATCTTCCAGTTCAGCTTGCTTCGCAAGTGTTCTGAAATCTGATACATTTGTTGATACTGCATTGATACTAGCTGCTCTTCATGATGCCAATTCTGTGATATTGTGTACTGCACCGCGTCGCTTTGGGAAAACTGTAAACTTGACTATGATGCAAAGTTTCTTGGAATTGGAAGTAGACGAAAATGGAAAAGAGAAAACAACGGTTTTAGAAGAAAGATAACTATAAACTGTTCAGTTCTGCAAAGTCACAGTTAAAAGTTATGGAAAATAAGAAGTTTGTAGCAGCTCATTTTGGACAATATCCGATTATCCGTATAAATTTTCTCTGTGAGTTTGACATTGAAAACAGTGGAGGTGTGTAGAGAAGCTATACACGAGGCTTTTAAAGAGCACAAGTACCTTTACAAATCCAAAGAGTCACCGTTGGAAGACCAAGAAAAACGTTTTTGTGAACAATGGTGTGGCGTCCTTAGTCACAAGGAAACTACAAATGAGTACGATGTAATAATAGGTTTGAGACTTTTGGCAATGTTTTTGAAAAAATTCCATAAAAGGAAGGCTTCCTTGCTTGTTGATGAGTATGATTTGATTATATCAAATGTATAATGTGAAGAATGTTGATCCACAGAGAGAACTTAAAGATCTAAAGTGTGCTTACAGATTCTGCATTCAAATAATGGGTTCTGTTTTGAAAAAAGAGTTGATATCATTCAAGGTGGATTTATCACAGGAATTTTGGATGTGGCTGGTATAGAAATTTCCAACCTACTGAGTACTGTACGAAGAAAGAAATTCGGAACCAACATTTTTTGTCAGGATTTCTATGGGTTCAATGAAGATGAAGTTTATACTCTGTTTGATAAGTGGGGTGTAGATGAGGAGTTGAAGAAGAAAGCGATAGCTAAATATAATGGCTATGTCAATACGAAGATGAAACCACTATATAATCCTCAATCTATTGTGCAGTTTCTGGCAAACTTACAGGAGGGAGAAAATGCTTTACAAAATTATCAACAATCTGGGTACATCCCTACATTTCTATGAAATATTTCGAAAAGATGACTTCAGAAGCTTGTTGAGCAAACTGCTACGAGGTCCTGTGAATTTCAAAACCGACATAGGACCATTAGAGTTAAGTGACTTGAAATCTTTGCATAAATTGTTGATTAATTCAAATTTAATTTGTATAGTAGGTATAATTGTTAAGTTTCTTATAGCTCTAGGATACTTAACATATTCAGTTGATGATAATATACTCAAAATACCCAATGGCGAGCTAATTGATGAATTTAATGAGCAGCTACAGGATTATTTTTCTGAAAGATAATATGCTATTGACGATGAAAGCGCCCGGGCTTGTTCACGATCATTTTCTGCACTCGCCCGTCTCTGTGATGAAGGTAATTCATTTGCAGAGTTCAAAGAGGAATTAGGAAATTTTCAAGAGAGTCCTGTCTACTTAAAAGGGCAGAACTTATCGATCCACTGAATGAGGCAACATTACAGGCTGTAGTGTCAACGATGTGTACTCGAGGAGGATTTCTTTTCGGTATTGAAATAAAAATCCCAAATTATGGAACAAAAAACTTTATAATAATACGTTTGGGAATGTAGTTGAAATGAAATGTATCGCAGGAAGTTCAAGAGGTGCACTTAAACAGATTTTCACGAATCATTACTGCAATGTCTTCACAATGAAAAAGTATTTTAATGGTCTTCAGAAATCTCCTTCTCTTTCTCTTGTTATGGGAATGCATGTAGATTCTGAAAAGAAGGCATCTGTACTGTGTCTTCGGAAGAAGGACATTATTGATGTTTTAGATTATATGAAAATCGAGGCGATGCAATCGCTAGAAGCTCGCGTTGAGATAGCTATCAGTTGTGGTGGGGAAACTGCCATTAACACTTTCCTAGAAAAAGCAATCAGTATTCTAACTATAATGTTTATTGTGTCTCGTTCAGCAGACCAGAATCGAAATTCAATTATTGTGGTTCACGTTTTCTTTTCAAAGGATTTTTAACTTCTGTATTTGGTTCTGGCTTATGGAGAGATTCTGCTCATATCTGTAGCAACTTAAGATGTGTAAGCCTGTATAAGTCAATAATTAAAAGGTGGAATTTTGAAGTTCTAGTATGATATGATTTCTTGTAAGTCTATAAGATAATACCACAGAGACTTACGAGTAAACCCAGGGACCAAGGAAAAATCATACCTTCCACAGAACTTCATATTTTAATAACCGTGTTACAGGTTTACAGATCTTAGGGTTGCTACAGACACGAGCAAAATCGACACATTAGTTCAGTTAAATTTGTTTAATTTCGGTTTTATTTCTGTTTTATTTTCTCAATCTGTTAATGCTGTAACTCAATAAATATTTTGGTTTTGTTTTGTTTAATAACAAGGGAACTAAAAGTAATAGGTATACCGGGTGTCCCACGTCATATGCTCACACTTCTAGAACTTTTATTTTTTAATCGATTTCAATGAAATTTGGAAAATAAAAATTAAGCAAAAAAGCGCATTTTCCGACATACCATTGAGCACCGTAGGACTTCCCGTGAAACCGGAAGTAACGTCAACTTTCTTTTTTTAAATGGGACACCCTGTATATTTTTACATATTTGGAATCTGCAGATTATTGCGAGTTCGAATATGTATCATTTGGTAATTTTGGTTTCCATGACAACGGAAAAAAAGACTTGTTTTTCAATCTAGGTAGCTTTGAATCGTGTATTTTCGTTCTAATGCGATCAAGCAATTCGAGAAAATCGCTATTTTGATTGTATTTTGATTTTCTACATTTTTACGGCATTTCAAATTTTCATTAGGTCGTAACTTATTTTTTTTTTAATGGAACCTCATGTGCCTCTTAGCTTAGTTCGACAGAATATTTCTTTTTGAGTACGCTGATACCAAATACTTCATACTTTCTTTGAAAGTCATTTAAAAATCAAAAAATCCCTAAAATTTGTTATTAGAATAAGAGAACGTAAAAAATAATTAGAAATACCTACATAAAAACTGGGAAGAGGTGACAACGAAAAAAAAAACAAGACAATCAATTTTATAACACAATTTAGTAAATTTTAATGAAATAATACAATTTCTACTGTAATACGAAATATGTAATTAAAAAAATGTGAAAAACAAAAGTCAATTGATTTTAAAAGCATAATTCAGCGGTTTAATAAATTTAAAAAGAAATTGTCTGAGAGGAAGAGTAACAAAACAATGAAAATAAATGAACAAAATTTTTAAAAATAAATACATATGTACAGGATTAGTTTTATTAATGTTAACCTCCATTTATTATTTTCATTATTAACCGACTCAAAAAATTTAAAAATTGCTCTTATATGGATTTTTATGTAGATTTCACATATACTATCAGTTTTGCGGTAGCGTTTCATATATACCGGGTGGACAAAAAATATAATTTTTTTAAATGGAACATCCTGTATATTTTTACAAATTTTTAATCCTTGAGTAACTTCAATTGAAAACGAAAAACAAAAGACAATCGATTTTAGAGCACAATGCGGTAAATTCATGAATTAGAAAAAAGAAACGGTGGCAAAATTTTATTGCCCACTACAGTGTTACCAACGTGTAAAAATCAGAAATCCCTCAAGAGTTATCAAAAAATCCCCAAAATTTGTTACTAGTCAAGAATAAATTGGAACAGGAAAACGTAAAACAAATCATTAAAAATACATAAAACAAAACAAATGAATAAATTTTAAAAATATAGATATAATAATAATGTAAAAAAAACATAGAAGTCGATCGATCGATTGTAGAGAATACAATTCAGCGTGACAAAACAAAAAAGCAATCGATTTCACAACACTAAAAGATATTACCGGCCGTAAATATTTACAAAAAAAAAAATTATGAAAATGATAGAAAATGTCATAGAGTAAAACGGCCATAACACGTGATTTTAACTAGGTTTCCTTCTTTCCCACAAGCGGTGCCAATGGCCGTGAATCGACCGTACGATTTTGAACGGTTCGGGGGGGCTATTCTCAAATTGACGAATACTTATGTCGAACACGACATTGCCCGAATGTCTACAGATATTAATTCTCAAATGTCGTATACGGGAAATTTTCGACATTTTTAATAGAGATATTGTAGAGTGGTTAAAACTACTCTACATTTGTATGTCGTGTACGAAACCGAATGGGTTATTGTCGTCGTTACTGTATTCATTTTGTGTGTGTATCGATTTCGTGCATTTAAAAATGGCAGAAGAGTTATTTAGAGTTAGTATGCCTATGTGCATTAGGGATGAGTAAACAGTACCCCACCTTTCCTTCCCGCCGCAAGATCTTGATGTTGCTTTCAAACAAACCGTCCTAGTTTGCAGTGGCATTACCAGTCTATCTTGATTAGCCGTCGAAGGATATTACGTTTCCATAAGGGTATCAAACAGTATGGCCGCCTTTTTTTCACACTGACGTTTAAGTGATGCTACTGGGTAATTACCTATACTTGTTTTTAATATGAAAATAAATTATTATTAATAGCTGCTTTCGTTCAAACCAATGATTACTAATCATAAATACTGGATTCACTTCGTGCACATTTATTCGTAACTTTTATGAATTGATTCTATAAAAAACGAAAGAATGAAACTCATAGTTCATAAAATGAACGGAAGAAAGTTACGAACAAATGTGCATGAAGTGAATCCAGTATTTATGATTAGTAATCATTGGTATGAACGAAAGCAAAATTAATTTAAAATATTTGCTAAACTAGGGTGAACAATCTTAAATCGTATGTAAATTGTATAAGTATTAAGGCTTTTCTTTAAGGATTTTTAAATGTTAACTAAAATTATCTAGCAGTTATAATAATTAATTTATTAGTTCTTTACAGTTATGGATATAATACACACTACAGAATACATAAAATGTAATAATTTATTAAACCTGACAGTAAGAATAAACTACTTAGTTCTACATAATGTGCGGTACGGTACGGCTGATCACAAATTAAAAAATATATTTTTCTCATTCATCGAGGGCTTTAAGCTGTGAACTCTCGATCTTATTCGTCTGTAATTACATGAACAGTCACACACTAAAATATCAAAAAACGGTTATTCTTTGCAATTAATAGAACGCAATAAAATATTCAGAATAAAATTAATCTCCCTGACCGACATTGCCCAAAGCAGCGAACGTCTTATTTCTTCTGCATTCGGTCTTCACGTTCTTCACTGTCGTGGCAAACCTAAGCGAATTCAGAGTCTCACCAAAACAGTCCTCGAACGGCGATATATTTAATATCATCAAAGTTTTCGAGTTACCCCCAAGACAGGATTGGAGAAGATAAGTCAGCTTCGAGTTCCTGTAGGGGACGTGCGCGTTCTTGTTGTGCAAGGACAACATGACGGTTCCCAGCGTGCTGAGGCTCTTGTTAATATTTTTGGTCTCGCAGAGTCTCTCACAAGAACTAGTCTTCGCACTTTCAGACCCAGCCAGATCAACGAAATTCAAGGAGCCCTCGAAGACAGTTTGGGTGGATCTGTCGACGGACTTTATGTAGATTTTCGTCACGGCGTGCGATCTTGAAGAATGTTCGTTGAAGTCCGTCGTGGCCACGGCTCTGTTGATGTTGGCCGACTTCATGAGAGCCGTCAATTCCTCCGCGGTTTGCACGGGTGCAATCGTTAAATTAGTTACGGTTACACCTTTGCCTTCGTTGTACTGAATGTTGAGCTTCTCTTTATTGCTCGGCTTTAGCAGGTCGCGCAGGGTTTCATTGTAGATTTCTAAGAAGCTGGCGTGGATTTGGAATTCGCAATTTGCACGTTCCACTCGGTTTATGATGTCAAATAAAAACGTAATGGATCTTGGAATCATGCCTGGAAAAAACATTAACGTTTAATGACCTAAAATAGTTTAGTTACAACGAAGTTTCTCAAACAAAAACGAACCTAATTGTTTAAAATGAAGAATATTATTTAACTATAAAGGCCTAGTTGTACAATGACAGTTTAAATTTAAGCCGAAGTTTAAAGTTACGCTAGAATTGTACAACTGGGCCTAAATGTACCTTCTTGATCGGTGGTGTTTAAACCCTGCATGGTATATGTCTTCCCCGAACCCGTCTGTCCGTAAGCGAAGACGCACACATGATAACCATCGATTGCGGATTGAACGAGTTGAGACAGCTCATCGAAAATCTCTCGCTGTTGGGCTTGCGGGGGATATACACGGTCGAAACTGAATTCCGTTTTCAGCTCGCCCATTTTTCCACTTAGAGTACAAAAACTTTCTTTTGATTTTTTAATCTCCAAGGTATTCTCGTTCAGGTAATTAATGTTGCACTCTAATCTTTCAAAGGAGTCTGCGGGCCTGACCCTGCAGAACACCCGAATGTTACCTTTCAGTTCTTGTATTAGGTTGTGCATGTATCTCCTGGTGAACTCTGCCTTTTCTAAAGCACCTTTATACGAAGCTTCCGCCTCAGAATATTCACATATTCGGGCCTCAAGTTGTGCACATTTACTCTTGTAAGTTTCCAGTTGGCTCGACTGTTCCTCGACGGTGGTCCTCAACTGCGCCAGCTCTTCACTTTGCATGCTGCAAATTTGTTGCAGGCTCTGTTTCTCCTCTTGCAAGTTTCCCAGAGTGGCTTTAAAGTGTTCATTTTCTTTAGTCACTCGCTCGAGATTCTTGCTTCTTACGCCCAATTCCAATTCTAATTTATATACTCTCACTTTGGACGTTTCCAACTCGTCTGCCTGATGTTTAACGTGTGCATTTGCTTTTTCTAAATCTAGAATTAAAAGTGTTTAGAACGCATCAAAATTAAACAACGAACTTACCGCCGGTTCGCTCGGTCAGTAGCCGCTGCGTTTCTGTAGCGGCTTCCTTAACACTTTTATGCTTTTCAAGCAGGAGGTTGAATCGGGCCTTGTAATCATACGGGGCAGGCCTCGCTGGCTTTGGTGCTTTATCCTTGGTTGGCTTCGGCGGGCTAATTTTGCTCTTTTTCACCGTGCCTTCGGGGTCCACTGCGTTTTGTCGTTTAAGCCCGGCGGTTCTCAGGGGGGCCTTTTGCATCGCTCTTAAGTCCCCGTACGACTTCGACCTTCTCAAGCCTCCCCCGACCGGACGAAAGGGGTGCTTGAAGTTTTGAATGTCCCTGAGGCGCGTGCTTGACGCTGACTTTAATTGCTTATCATTCATTTCACTGAATGAATTGGACCTCCTTCGAGAAGCAGGAGGGGCACGCGTGTTTTGAAGGAGTTTTGTGGGCAGTTTGGACGTCGGTTTAGGTATGTGACTGCTCATGCTTTAAAACTAACCCGAAAAGAACGTGGTGAATAGTGCGTGTGAAGGTGAAAATAATTTTTTTTACCTTAATACTTTTAATTTGCACAAAAACGTTCACTTGCGCGCACACCTTTTGACGTTAGTTAAACTGGAAAGTTCGTTATTTAGTTCATTTATTTAAAAATTTAGTTCGGCCAATCGAAACGTTCGAAAGGCTTTGCGACTATTGGTTGGGAATTGTGTGGGATGCGTTCGGAAATGCAGCGATGCTTGTGGGCTGCGATCGTTGAATGTTAAAGAAATTGAGGTTATGTCCTAATCCCAATCTGTTATGCTGCGTTCGGACTGCAATGACGGTGTTGGAGTAGAACTTGATCCAGGTGACAGCAGATTGTTTCGAGTAAAACAACAAATCCGAAAGGATTAGAGCATTTACACCCGTTTGTATCGCATTTCTTAAGGATTACTTTTTCCAAACTTATTACTAAGCAATGCTTAATGTGAAAATTTGGTTTGTATCGTACATAAAGTTGGCTTTTACGGCCATTTTCATAATACTGCTAAAGGAGACTTTAATTTAAAGTCACTTTAAGCATAGAAAAACTAATGTATTTTTATAGGTTAAAGCGTTGATTGAAGTATTTATGGGAAGATGCACAACCTCCGTGTTTCAGCGCGTGCACAACATCCCCGTTACGTCGAACCGCACTTGTCCCTAAATCTACCGCTGTACAGTAACGACCCCGAGCGTCAAGTAAATAAATTTAAAATGTTGGCTTATAGGTTTTACTCCAAGATAAATCTGAGAAATATTCTTACCGAAACCGTGGATTGAAGGACCTTCTTCACTCAACGCCGCAATTCATATTATGAAACTTATAATCTTATTATTTATTTATTAATTTGGAGAAAAATAAATAATACATAACTTTAAAAATGACAAAATATTTATTCAGAAAATATATGCATCAATACAAAAAAAACTACGTACTTTCAATTTGATGACAAAATTCTAATTTTTCTATGTGGTTTTAAAAATTTTGTTTGTTTAAATTTTGTCTCCACTTTCCATTTCATGGCGCGAAATAATTTGATTTTTATTAATAATTCTACAATTATGTCTTTATGTTCTGGACACTTGTTGAACCAAGTGTCATGTTTATTTTGCATTGCAGTTATCATACTGGCTTTAATTTTTTTACTAATATTATATTCCGCTTTATAATTTTGGAAATTAAAGTCGAATGTTTGCAGCAAAAAAGTAACTATTTCAGTGAAACTTTCAGTTGGCCGAACCAAATATTTAATTTCTGTTTCTTTAGTTCCATAATCTCGGTAAAATAAAAGTAATTCGTTTGAATTTAAAAATAATGTATCGTCCTTAATCATCTCTTGCTTTGCAACTTCCTTTTAAGTTACTTGTAAATTTAGCTGTCTTGTAACTGAAAAATCTATCATTTAGGAGCCTATCAAACATTATGCGTTGCTATAGCAACTATTGTACGTTCAATAAAAAAAACGGTCTAGTAGGCTATAACACGCTTTAATTATTGTAAAATATTGTGTAAATTAGTAATAAACGTTTATTTTTGAATGTCTTCTTCTAACATCACTCCAATTCAAAAGAGACATTGCAAAAATAAATGTTTATTACTAATTTATTAAACTTTTTACAAAAATTACAGCCTACTTGACCGTTTTTTTTATTGAACGCATGTTAGTTTAATGTTCATTTTAGTAAAAAGGGAGTTTACATGGAAGTTAAAAGACCGGCCCTAAATAACTTATAACATAGATATCCGGCCACATAAGCATTAGTACATTATTCTAATGTAATGTATTCCGAAATTAAACTGTATTGAATATCTTTTGTTTGAAAGCTATTGTTTTCATCCTCTTTTAAAAATTGAGATTGGGTGGTGAGCGAATGTTGTTCGTCTGTTTGAGAAATACCACTTAAATTATCTTGACTGTCAGTAGGGTCAATTTTATCATCGTTATTTACTTTTAAAACGTCGTCGTTATGTACAGTTGCGGACAGAAAATTTTGGATGTCACTGTCACTCATCTGACGCATACATATAGGAATTACTTAACTTTTACGTTAGTGGAATGACAATGACATCCGAAATTTTCTGTCCGCAACTGTACATATAAAATGTCATCATTATCGATTTCACAATTAGCTGATTCTACCGACAAACGAATGTGCATATTATGTTGTAAAGCAATACGAAATTCTCTAACCGAAGGATGAGGATTATAACCACCTCTACTCCTAATGACTGAAAACGCACTTTCAATGGGATCCTGGTTCAGTCTTGAAGTCAATAAATATTTTTTTCCCTTCATGTTGTAATGTTTGCCACAGTTTTAAAACTGCATTAATTGTCCACTTGAATCCATCTAAGCAATAAATATTTTTCCGTTCTTTCCCATTTTCAAAGAACTTAATATTTTCAAAATAGATTTGGGCTTGCGTCAACGAGTTGCAGGGCAATAACTTATATATGGATAAATATTTAAAACAGCATTTTAATTTTGAAACCGTATAAAATAAAATTTTAAAAAATTGATTTTTGATCATAATTTTAGCAAAATATTGCATTAAGTCACTACAGTTTGTTGATTACACTAAATTTCGAATTATTATCGTAATTTTTCATTTTCGAGAATTTCTATTTTTCAAGTTTGGAATTGTGTTGTTTCGTATTTTGATTAACGCATGGACCTACTGCAATAAAAAATTTTCGGAAAAATCAATAATAAAATTTTTTCCCCATTTATTACGAACTTTTGAAAGTCAGTGTAGATCTGAATTAGCATAATATACGACGAAATGACATGACAGATGCCGCAAGGCTGTTTCACGAAAGTTAGAAGGAGCTTAGCTATATAAGAATTCTCTGGCTTATCGATCAGCATATATTGGAAAAATGAACTGTATATTCACTTGTCGCATTTCGGCCACCACGGCTGCATCAATTGTAGCTATCAGGTCATAAACCGACAAAAAATTTCTCCGAAACCACCGAAACCAGCCCCTTACAACTTCACTACTAAAAGCGAAAGTATTCGTTTAGTTAGCCTGCATAACAGTAAAAACCCGCATTTTTAAACTCTTTATAATTCTTGATCTAAATGTAATTTCACCCAAAAAAATAAAATTTTATATCTATACGGATTTCCAATCCGTGAATGGTGCAGCAGATCAACAGATCTCAATTTTAAAAGTGGCTATCCGCCTAAGAGAGGTTTTGCTGGATAAAATAACCATCACTATATTGATATTTTATTAAACGTTGTTGAATAGTATTTTAAAAAGGAAACTAATTTTGTTTGAACAATATTTAAAGTAACGAAAAAACTACTAAAACGAAAAAGTACTAAAAACGAAAAAATTAGTTTAACTATTCAGATATCAAAAAAATATTTCAAAGAATATTTGTTTCTTTTTAAAAATATTATTCATTGATACCCAACTCGACATATGTTCCCATATTTTCGAGAAAAAGGGGTAGAATGGGTGGTCTGAATCACCCGGTATATTTCTCACCTGAATTACATTTTAAAGGCGCTGCATTACAGTTTAAATATTTTTTATCTGCCGCAAAATCTCTAAAGCTGGTGGGAGCAAAATGTTTCTCACAAATTAACTTATTTCTTAATAATTCACTTAAAGGCACTACTTGTTTCAGATATGTATCAATAAGCTTTAAATTACAATTAATTAACCACTGTTTACCCCGGGCTTCTTCTTTAACTGGAAATTTAAAAAATGTCAAAGACGAAGTTTATCTCGAATTTTTACAGTCTCTGTAGACACAACAGTGACATGCAGTTGAAGAACTCATTGCAGTGTATGAAAATATCTAGTATAATATACAAGAGTAATTAAGAAATGCAGAAATGCCGCCTGAAATTATCTAAGTTTTATACCAGAATTTTGCAGAACTAATGCTTTAATTCATGTTCTCGACTACAGAGTATGGCATGCAGCGATCCTACCGGCCAGAACTTTTTAGTGGTACGTTTAAAGCCGTCCAGTTATGTATCTTACAGTAAATACTTCAATCAACGGTTAAAGCCACTTTAAATTTAAAGTTCTATTATGAAAACGGCCCTAAATCAATGTTTATAAAGTCACCAAAATCGGAGACTTAACGCTATGAAGTATGTCGTCCGTCAAAGTTATTATCATCAAACCTTATTGTCCTTATTCCGAAAAACTGTAAATTTTATAATAGGGACTGTGCTGATTCTTGAAGATAAAAATTGGACAAGATGAATCCCGAAGAATACAATATTTTTGAAGATGATTTAGGCATTTTAGAATTAATTGATTTTGGGTTTCCTTTAATTATTTTTTAATTTTTATTATTTTTCTTTTCTTGATTTCATCACCATTCTTTTCAAAATGTTTATTTTTTGTTTTATTAACCTATTAAAATCAATTGTCTTTTCTTTTTGTTATTACTTTTTTTTAATTAGATTATTTCTCAATTTTTATTACATATTTTTGTTTTCTTGGTTTCATCACCATTCTTTTAAAAATATTTATTTTTTGTTTTATTAATCTATTAAATTGTGTTGTAAAATGGATTGTCTTTTGTCTTTTTTTTTTAATTGGATTATTTCAATTTTTATTACGTTGTTTTCTTTATTTTGTCACCATTCTATTCAAATTGTTTTTTTAAAGTTTATTATTCTATTAAATTGTGTTGTAAAATTGATTGTCTTTTGTTTTTATTATTACTTTTTTAAATTAGATGGTTTTCCAATTTTTATTATTTTTGTTGTCTTGGTTTCGTCGCCATTCTTTTCAAATTGTTTATTTTTTGTTTTAAATCGGTTATCCTGTTTTTATTTTTTTAAATTTGATTATTTTTCAATTTTTATTACATACACAATTTGTTGTTCTTTTGTTTTGTCACAATTCTTTTAAGTTTTTTTTTTGTGCACCGAGGAAAGTGAATGGTCCATGCGGTCGGTACATTAAATATAACCTAAAAAAGTTATTAGTTGTAGAAAGCGTTTTGTAAAATTAAAATAATTACTGGTTGCAATGGATGTGGAGTTTGGGAAATGTTCAAAAATAAAACATCAGCTTCAGATATGGAAAATATCATTAAATATGCTTTGTTTTCAAATGTTATTATAGGTTTATTAGTTCACCGAAGCGTTTTTAAATTCAGTCAACCGATCTCTGCACCGATGTAGCAGCTGATTACCAATCGGTAAATTCGGTGTACCCACCGGGTGAATTTTCGTAAGTGACTTAATGGACACAAAAATGTAAACTGATGCTTTTCGGTTGGTAACTAGTGACTCTTGTCAATTGGTCTGGTGACTTAATTTTTTATCGTTTGGCAACATAAGCTGTGGCCTTGTGATCGATAAAAGAAATTGAGGTTATGTTCTAAGTTCTTATATTATTAATTGAAATTGCTTTTTAAATTACTTTCCCAAATTCAGAAAGATATTATGAATCAGCGAATTATTTTTCAGGTTAAATTATTCAATACCCAGTCTGGGTGAAACAGGTTCCGATCGGTGAGCCAAGATTTTGAGATTATGTTCAAATTTTGTTTGAAATAGATTTTTCCCACAGGTAAGGCCGTCAAATCATTCAGTATTTATTAACTTAATAACAACTGTTATTATTAAGACATACCTGTTGTCCACATTCGTTATCGGCCGCCAAAAATAGGGGCTTCCTATTGGGATACTTGTGATGGAATTGGCGTCTGAAGCTTTCCGCGTAAAGCAGCAGCAATTTTTCCTTGTTGGTGTTCTTTAAGTAACTGTCCGGAAACTGAACTCTTCCCTCGAACGATGGCTGTTGCACGTCGGGCCAGCACAGGTTAATCAAACCCAGTTCGTTGGAAATCTGCTTTAAGTGATCGAAGGTCAAGTCGGTCGGCTCCGGCAGAACGCGAGGGGCATCTAGGATGTCGAAAATCGAAACAAACACCTCTTCCTCCTCTACTTCTTCTTCATCACCCATGAATTCCTTATCGGGCTCTTCGGCATCCAGCAGGTATCTACTGACTTCCATATCGATGCTGGACCTGAGCTTTTCCAATTCGGCTCCCTTTCGGCGTTCTATTTCTGATTCCGTTCGGTCTTCCATTTCCAAATTCCACTCTTCATCTTTTATCGACAATTTAGAATCCTCTGTGATTTCTTGATCAGTATCATCAGTTATTTCTTGTTCATCAGCATTTGTTATTTCTTGTGCATCTGCATTTGTTGATCTTCGTTTATCTGCATTTGTTGATCTTCGTTTGTCTGCATTTGTTGCTCTTCGTTCACCTATATTTGTTGTTTCTTGTTCACCTGCATTTGTTAGTCTTCGTTCACCTGCATTTGTTGCTCTTCTTTCACCCACATTTGTTGCTATTTGTCCATCCACATTTGGGACTTCTTGGTTGTTTACATTTGTTACCTCTTGTTCATCTATTTTTGTTGCTCTTCGTTCACCTGCATTTGTTGCTCTTCTTTCACCTGAATTTGTAACTTCTTGTTCATTGACATTAGTTGCTTCTTGTTCAACATTTGTTGACGACATCTTTCACTAAATCATTTGATGACATAACAGACTCATTTCGTTGCCATGGGAAACAAAATGATAAACAGATGGCTCATCAAGGTTGCGTTCATAAACTGTACCTCTGAAAGCATCTTTCTCCCTCACGATATTTAACATATTTTGTGTCTCGTTCATCTGTTTCAAGACGACTTGTGTTTACATTATTTCCATGACGACGGGCGCACTCTAAGCGCCCTTCTTAAAAGTGGGATGTAAGAAGTGCATCCGTTGTCATGGAAATAATGTAAACAAAAGACGTTGTGAAACAGACGAGCGAGACGCAAAATATGTTAAACATCGTGAGTGAGAAAGATGCAATTACACATCCAAGATGCTCTGGGAGCTACAGCTTGTGAATGCAACCCAAATGTTCTAAATTTGACGCCCCAACTTGGAGACGAACTGGGTTTAGTTTGGAGACAGCTCACCAAATATGCGGTGGCGCTACTGTTACAATAGCAGAGTGGAAATCCGAAACCTGTAAGTTTAAGTAACATTTAAACAAATTCTATAACTAAGAGGTGTGACGCAAAGTTAATCAAGAGCATATTATAAGTGTACGTCACATTATCGTGTCCTGGCCCCACTTTAAATTTATTTCTTTGTTATTTAAAAGCGACATCTGGCGGTAAATGAGCCAACTGAGCTTCGGAATTAGCAAATGGTTTGTCATAAATAGGGCTCGCGGACTTTGTATAAAACGTCACGAATGTTCCCCCACCAAACAGACGACTCGCAGTGTAGGTTCGTTACGGGTAAATATTGCCGCCTTAGCGGCGGCGTAGCGCTCGGAAACATGACATCACATGCCGCTGGGCTGTGTTTCTCGTTCAGTAGTGGGGCGAATTTTAACATTTTTCGCTAGCCCTAGTCATGAATGTTCAGTTTTCGAATTTGTGCTTGAAAGTGACATCTATTGAGTATTTAACAAATCATTTTTAGAGCGTCCATTCGTTCCCATCACGTTGGCTATCTGATGATACTTGGTTTCCATGGTGGGTAACAAACAGGCCATAATTTTGATAGAAAACGATTTATTGCACAGCAACAATTTACATTAAAAAAAAAGATGAAGGTAATAATAAAATCTTTTGGCTATCACAACTAACTAGAATAAATAGTGAATCATGCAAATTAAATGGTCCACTAGAAGAAAAGGTTGATCCTTAACGAATACATGAAACAACTGAATTCAAATTGAAAAACCATTACATTCCTAAAATTAGTAAGTTAACACAATCAAATCACATACATAAAAGGATTCGTCTCCTTTAAGGATTATCCCTCATCGTTCTTCCATTTTTCGGTGGCCTCCCTACGTACATCCGGCACCAGCTGGCTTCGTACTCCCCCCAACACATTATTCGTAGCTTCGGATGCTATAATTATAGGTTTCATGATGGTCGGTGGGATTTGCCTCAGAACTCCCCCGACTGCACCGCTGTAGCCTTTTTGCTCACGTTCGTGTGTTGCAACCCTCACTATATTATCGGCTGTTTCGCCAATTCCCTAAACACACACACATAAATATTTTAAACAAATTAAAGAGCAATTCGGACCTCTTTAACTAGCATGTAAGCATTGGCAACACCCTCTCGAAAGTCTTGAGGTTGACTGTACCTCGTCCTTTTCACACTCGGACCCGGAGACATCATGTCATACGCAGTTTCAGCCGTTATCTAAAAATGCAAGCTTTATTAAATTGTTTGTGTCGCTTACCAATAAATAACTTGCCAAAACTAGGTGAATTATCCTAGACGTAAGCTCCAGTGCTGCCATCACCGTTGACTTAGTAAAACTGTTGGCACCTCTTTGTAAGCCTCGCACTATCCGACCATCCTTCTGGTACTGCTCAATAGGCAACCAAAACAAGTCTTTTATACCCTGGACTGCGAATGCAAATGTTACTCGAGGAACGACCTTCAATTTAAAATAACACTTACACAATTGAACTAAGGAATGAATGGGCCCTACTCCGCCGAGAAGGCTAGGCAACTGATTCTTTTTTATGTCGTTCAGCCACTCGTGCAGGCAGTAACTCATGAGTTTCTCAAACCCGAGCAAGCCATGTCGATTCGAAAGCCTCTTGAGGCGAAGCTCTGAACAATTCAATTGGGCTAGGCCCATCAGTAAGCCGGGGAGTGGGCCGTGGGACATATCAACACGTTTCCCGAGGTAATCGAGTCTTATGGGAACTTCTGGTGAAAAAATAATGCTCCTGGAAATTAAAACGCAACAGTAAATACCAAGGTTGCCATAAGAATACTATTTTAACTACAATCTCCCAGAAGATTTTAGTAGTTTTTTAAATTTTCAGATGAACTGTGTCTCGGTGAATTTTACTTGTTCTTATTTGGTAATATTTCTTCTTCTTCTTCTTATTTTGGCAATTGGTTATAAACCATGGGCCAGACACTCAAGTTGTCAGTACTTGCTTTTCTTCTTTTTTTCTCTCAATAATTTAAATTTATAATTTAATTTTAGATTGCGTTATGAACAAAATTAATTTAATTAATTTTAAATGTTTTAAGTAGTGGAAGGTCAGTGTTGCCAATTTAAGAAGTGCAAACATTTTCTCGGCATTTTGTTACAGTTCATTTTCCATTTCTGTTCTGAATACACCATGTATATGCATTGCTCCCGTTCATTTTTTCATTTCTGTTCTAAACACACCCTGTACATGCGTAATTCGACATAAAATTCCGGATTGTTTCTTGGAACGCGTCGTTGTACGTATTGCAGTCAGTGTAGGAATACACCGTATTTCGCCGGCGTAATTTTCTTAAAATTTCGTTCTATCATATTTCCATTAACAGGACCTTCATTTAATTAAACAAATTCATTTTATATAAGTAATTCATCCTTATTTAGGGGCAAAATCGCGCGTATGTGAGTAGTTGGACAAATTTTAACGAAGTTCTACTACGACGCGTATTCGTGATCTTTGCCCTTTCCGCCGATTGGTTCCCACTGTTACTAAGAAAGTTCCCCGGTGGTAAAACTAGAAGGTGTCTCGCTTGTTGATAATCGTTCCTTTTCTGTCAAACGAGAAATGTTGCGCCATTTTCAGAACGAAACTTGCAGTCTCCTGGGTCGCACGTTCTTTTCGTCAAATATTTTGTTTGTGTGTGCCATTACATCGAAGGGATGTTAGTGCATATTTACGGCTAATTGCCGACTCTGAATAGACCCACTTGTGAGACAGGAAAAGCCGCGTGTTCCGTGGTTTGTCCCAGCTTCGGTGAAATACCGGGGTAAGTTCTATACGAAGCAATTCTCGATTTGACCCTTACGTTCGTTTTATTTCATTGCTTATAGGCTTTTATCAAGAGTGATTTTTACTGGGAGTTATTTTTATCAGGAATTCTTTTATCAGACGCTAATCTAACGTAGATTGTTCTGCGGGAGTTTACGGAAGTTGGCCCTGATCCGGTTTTGCGATTGCGTTGTAAACTACGACGTTGGAAGTTCCCCCTCGCCCCTCTACGCGGAGGCCGGTACATCACCGAGTGACGCCGCTGTTTCCCCGCGAAGATACCGACAAACGAATCGGACATCGGAGGAAAAACAGGTCGGAGCGTTACAATTTTATTTTCGAGCGTTAACACGCGAATTTAGTTTCCGATTCATTTCTTTGAAGTTGCCGCAATTAAACATGTAACTTATTGCGTACACTCCTCCGTTAACCAACGATGATTGTTCGTTCTTTTGCAAATAGGATATAAGTAGACGAACGTTGTCGTGCGCACTTAACTAGAGATACTTTTCTTTACGTGTTTGGTTAATTGTAATATAGATTAATGCGAAGTTCGGATCCGACAAAGCACTCGTATTTTGTAAAGTAACTTTGTTCTTTTGTTGTCTATTTATTATTTATTTGTCTGTGTTTCTTGTGTTGACTGATTGATTAAAATCAACGTGTTTTGGACGTAACGTGTTTTCTTAATTTTTCACTGTTCCCCGTACAAAAAAAATTAAGTGGCGCCTATTTTGAAATGGCCTTCGCGGTTTGGTTTTGAACCCCCCCGTCCCACTGAAGTTGGCTGGCAACACCGGAATATTCCGCTCCGGTGTTAAAACTTCTGCCTATTCGCTCAGGTAGGTAGCAATTTGTCTCTAGTGAATTATTTTCTGCTTCAAGTGAGTTATACAATTTGATTTGTACCTAAAATAAATCGGTGCCATTTCATCCTCGACGTCCACCGAATAGGTTACGGGTTGCTCCTGGGTTGTCATGCGTTTCTCCTCGAGGAGTATGAGCAGGTTCTCGTCGACGACCTTGTGAGCTTGCGCCAGCAGTTCCTTTTCGTTTTCAGTCGAGACCGTCATGATCGGGGGTTGATGGGTCGGGGTGCTGTGCTTCGACGAAGTGTATTGGCAAGTTTCCTCTGCGAAACACCCCGAATAAATCTAGGGGGATTACATGGGCTTGCGCTTTACCTGTTTCGGGGGATGCAGTGCTCAACTCGGTGAAGAAACTGATGAGGAAGAGCAGCGAATCCTGGTCGATGTGTAAACGCAGTGGCAGCAAAGAGACCTTCAAGCAACATTCTTGGGCTTTTAATTTGGGGTCGGGTCGAATGTGCACGGCTTTTATTACAACCTGAAGATAAGGTGAAGTTACTTTTTTTAAATTTTATCTTGTGGGGGAAGTACCATGTTCGCATGTGATTGTTTAGGTCGAGTTTCACTCGTGTACTGATACAAAAATTTGTTAATCTGACTAGATTCAAGGCGGTCTCTAATTTCTAGCTCCGTGATGAGTAGGACTTGCCTGGAGGCTTGCGTCGTGGACTCTGGATACACCTCGTGCTGAAATCGAACCTGAAAATGCAGATTTTCTTTACTATTAACAAAAGCACACCGAATGATTAGGAATTTACTTTATTTAGCTGTAATTCCATTAAAACGCCGTGCTCTCGGTTGACCCCCCCTTTGATTCTCCAGTCCAACGGGGATTTTTTTTTGGCACTGACATTCGTGAAAATAATTTCGCCGGTGTGTGTGTTGGAGAACCCGACGCTATGTGATATGTGCGTGTCAGAAAAATTGACTGTCTTCTTCGATTTCAGCTCCGGATCCGTCGACTTGAAATCGTTCCCCCCATACATATGCCAAGTCACGGACATCTCGCAGAGGGTGTACCTCATAACCGGCATGGGGAAATGCTCGGGGGGTTTTAAGAGGTCCGTCTTCCCCACCGGGATCGAGAAGTGGTTTTCGATGATCCTCAGCGGATCCTCCGTCAGCCAGCGAATCTCCGGAAGGCCATTCTTAGGCTGAAAACACTACGTTAATTCCACGTTTACATGAAGCTCTTAGGTCTTACTAGTATGCCCAGTCCTGCTTCGTCGCCTACAAAGCAAAAATCATCATCGGTATCGCTGCTCTTGTTGGACCTGAATGTTACATCACCTAATTCGAATGTTACTTGCGGGAGGGGCTTTCCGTTATCTGTGATGGGGAGGCGTTCATCTGGGAAAAAGAACAACTTTGCCCCCGTGTTCGGAATATCGGAAGTGCCCTCTACAACGCAAGGTGTAACGAGACACAGAAAATTGCAACTGAAAAACGTACCCCTGACGCTCATGCTTTCTTTCATTGCTTCCCCCAGTAATTCGTTGACATGTTGATGTTGGCTTTTCGATAACTTACTGATATTCTGCGGATCGACCTTCACCAATTCCTGCTCCGTTTGATGTCGGGGGCTGGAAACCGCACTGCCGGACGGTGCTGACGGATCAGAAGGACTCAAATCCCCATCACTGGCTAAATACGTCAAGAGCTGCATCAAAGCACGCCCACTATCCGCGCAAGTCCTAATATGCACTTGATTATTCGAGGCCCTCAAATCGATATGTGGATTTATCCCCGTCTTCTACAACCGATCTCCTTTAATAAAATTAATTTCGATGATGAACCATCGTGCCCGTACCTTGTCGTTGATTTTCAAGCTCAACTCAAACAATCCGACTTCGACTACATTAACGAAATCCCTCTGGAGATCCACCGGGGCAAGGGAAGCGACACCGTTCCTGGGTGGCCCCTTCTCGCTCAAAAACAGACCGCACTCTTCTGCTATGAAGCGCAAAGTAGATGTATTGGCCTGGGCCGACAGGTGAGACGACATGCTGAAGTTTCCTAGAGTCAAGATGGACCGAAGCGGTATGTATAAGGGCCTATGGAAAATCAATTTTAAAGTTTCTCTACTATCTCAGGTGGGGCAGCCACAAGGGGTGAAGTCATTGCCTTAAAAGTAAACGTTGCTATGGTTACATGTGCTGAAGGTATAGGCATGATTATTCTTAATTGGCTTTTATGAAACCCAACACTATAGTTCTAACATGTGTAGCCATAGCAATGTTTACTTTAATCGGACCATTAACTTTATGAAACGTTCCAGAAACTCGACTTTATGAAACCTAATAATGTGGTCGTTAAAGCACCAAAATAGAAAAAGAGTATCATTATTGTCAAGCGCACCTGTAATCGATTGCACAGTCCCATAAGTGCAGGTGGAACTCGGTTAGGACGTCCTTGGCATGGTACCCGGGTATGGGGTAGTCGAACACGTTGAAGAAATCAATCAACTGAGTGATCCAGCTGTTGGGTTCGGGGCACATCCGATGTTTTAAGGTCGCCTTGTTTATACCAACCGCAACTCGAACCGTCTGTTTTTCAAGAAAAATTAATGAAACTACAGTGAAAGCTCTCATAAGCGGACACTGACAGTTCCAATTTTCTTGTCCGCTTATGGGAGCTGTCTGCTTATAAGAGAGCTTTAAGCATGATAAATTGTTACAGTTCATTTTTCATTTCTGTTCTGAATACACCCTGTATATGCATTGCCACCGTCCAGTTTTCATTTCTGTTCCGAACACGCCCTGTATATGCGAAATTCGACGCGCCGGATTATTTCTTGGACCGCGTCGTTGTACACATTGCAGTCAGTGTAGGAATACCCGTATTTCGCCGGCGTAATTTTCTTAAAATTTCGTTCCAGCATATTTCCATTAACAGGACCTTTCTTTTAATTAAACAAATTCATTTTATATAAGTAATCCATCCTTATTTGGGGGCAAATCGCGCGCATGGGAATAGTTAGATAAACTTTTAACGAAGTTCTACTTCTGGACGCGTATTACTCGTGCTCTTTGCCCTTTGAACTGATTGGTTCTCCCTGTTACTAGGAAAATTCCGCCAATGGTAAAATTGAATGTGTCTCTCTCGTTAGCCTTCTTTTCTTTTCCGCCGATCGAGAAGTACGCCGCCGTGGCATTAAAGTTTCAATCATCTCTTAGATCGCACGTCTTTTTGTTAATTGTTTGATTGTGTGCCCGTTTCGCCGAAGAGGGCGAAAGTGCATGTGAACGGCTATCTGCCGAATCTGTTCGATCTAGTTAGAGATGAGAAAGCCGCATTCATTTTGCGACTTGTGGCAGTCCGGGTGATAATCCTGGGTAAGTCAATACGAACTGCGTTTCTCGATTTGGCCCTTACGTTCGTTTTCTTTTTCGCTTATAGGCTTTTATCGTGGGCTTTTAGCAAGAGCTATTTTTAATCATAGGCTTTAATCTTGGGCTTTTGACAAGAACTACTTTTATCTTGGGCTCCTAACAAGAGTTATTTTTCGTTGGGAATTAATCTTCGCCAAGAGTCTACGGAAGTTGAATCCGATCCGGTTTGTGCAGGTGCATTGCGAACTGCGACGTTGGAAGTTCCCTCCCTCGCCCCTCTACGCGGAAGCCGGCACATTACAAAGTGACGCTGCGGCATTCCCGCAAAGACACCGACAAACGAATCGGAGCGTTATAATTTTTTTTTATAGTTTTGAGCGTTAATTCGTGAATTTAGTTTCCGATTCATTTCTTTGATTTTGCCGCAATTAAACATGCAACTTATTGCGTACACTCCTGTGTAAATTAAAGAGGATAAAAGTAGACGAACGTTGTCGCGTGTAGTTAACCGGAGATTGTATTCTGTTTTTGTATTATTTACAATTTGTATAACTTTAATAGAGATTAATGTGAAGTTCGGATCCGACAAACATGAATATGTTGTAAACTAATTTTTTTGTGTTGTCCATATATTATTTAATTGTTTATATTTGTTTTGTGTCTGAATAAATTAACGTGTTCTGGATGTAACGGATTTTCTTAATTTTCACTTTCCCCCTTTCAAAAAAATTAAGTGGCGCCTATTTTTGGTTTTGGTCTTCGCGTTTTGGAATTGAACCCCCCGTCCCACTGCAGTTGGCTGGCAACATCGGAATATTTCAATCCGATGTAAAACTACTGCCTATCTTCACAGGTAGGTAGCAAAATTTAATTTTGGTTCCAGAAAAATTGTCCGGTCAAGAGAGATGTCCGCTTATGAGAGCTGTCCGTAGGGAGAGCTCTCACTGTAGTCGCTTTCTTTTTTTTTTCTTTTTAATTTAAATAAGTAATTACTTTTACGTGGTGTGTCTCGTGACTGGCTTGTATTTTAATGGCCACCGCTAGCATGTCTCTGTCACCACCCCGGTCCTTTGCTGAGCCCGTAATTAAAACCCCAGGCTCGGATTTACAGACGGTAAGATGAAGGTGTTTAGGCGTGGTCGCCCCGAATTCCATCAACGGTGGGCTTTGGCTTGGGGTCGAAATCATATCTGCGAACACGCAGGGTCCAAGACTATTTTCTTAATTAAACAATTAATTTGCTTACCGCAATGGGACAACTGGGCACTTTTAACTTGAACACACACATAACCCAGATTGTCATCTCCTTGGTATCCACTCACGCTGAATACGCTCGCGTCTTCCACGTTTAAAACAAATTCACCGTGCTGGTTTGGGATGACGTTCGTCGCAAGATCTCTGACGGGTGAGTTCATCCCTATGAGCCCCTGCACGATGTGCAAATTGAAAACGAACTGAGATTGACCCTTGGGCTCGCTCACAACACGGTTCTTCGCGGAGTGTTTCATTCGGTTGTCATATATCGAGTAGTAAACGTTAGATTGTTCCTGGTCGATGTCATCCTCGGAATCTAAACCCACACGGAACTCAACACTTAAATAGCTTCACCGAAATTAAACGCTCGTTACCGTACTGTATTCCGCTTTTGCACATCGCAAAAGTGTCCTGCTCCATGGTGGTCAACGCGGTGAAGCCAGAAAATATGGCATTGTCGAAGATGGGGGGTTTAGGTTTGGGGGCGCTCGACTCCCAAAGCAACAGATCGCTGTTGATGCGATTGTACAGGACTTCGTAGATGTGCTTGGAAAGTAACTGGGCCGTGACCATCGGGAGGGTCACATCCAAGTGGATCCTCGCTTTCTGAGTTGTTAACTCGATGAACTCGTTCATTTCCTGCTTGTCACCGGGTATGATCAGCTCGGCTGAATCGTCTGAAAAATTTATTTCATTTATGTTTGGGTGTGAGTCGAGTTAATTATGAAGACCTTTGTGGGGCCTTGCATGCGGTGTGTCACTTTCATGCACAACTCGTTTGGCACTGAACGGTCCGTGTTGCTTCTTGTTGATTAAGTTGCCGTAAATCGATTGACTCATAAGATCGACTTCGGGCTCTGCGACTTGCTCTAACTCGACGTCTTGCTTTATTAATGGGTAGATATTTAGGACAATTCTGGAATAAATCCCAAAGTAAGTCGAAACCAGGGTTGCGATATAGATACATATATTATCTGTGCGACGTAGTACAATGTTAGTAATTTTTATTTATTTATTTATTTATATTGAAAATACAGACAGTAATTGTCCACTTTTACAGATTAAGTATAGCAGTACTATATCAACATTAATTCTATGCAAATGCAAATAACTGTGACAATCCTTCTTAAAACTAAATAAATTTATTCGTTTATTAAAGTTATTAAATTTATGAGTTAAAGTGTATTCATTAGTTTAAGTTTACATCAAATAAAACAACATCCAGAATATTAACATAAGTACAAGTTCGAGTAATGGGATTGTTACAAGTATACAACGACTTGTAACATTAAATCAATGAAAATACAACTAACTGCGACAACCCTTCTTAAAACTAAATAAGTTTATTCATATCTTAGGGTTATTGAATTTATGAGTTTGAGTGTATTATTTAAGTTTAAGTTTACATCAAATAAATCAACATCAAGAGTATTAACATATGTACACATTCGAGTAATGGGATTATTACCAGTATACAACAACTTATAACAGTCAATCACAAATATAGAGTCTTGTCTCGTCCTTTGTAAAGGAACTCTGAATTTCAATTCACATAATAGCTTAGAGCAATCAATAAAACCACTAATCAATTTACATAAGAATTTTACATCATTTGATTTACGCATTGAAGATAAAGACGGTATTTTTAATGAAGATGCTATAATGGTGTAATTATGATCGATAAAAGGATCAGGTAGACCCATACGTGGGGCAATTATTCTGAAAAATTTATGTTGAACAGTTTCTAATCGCTTGATATGCACCTGAAAGTAAGGGGACCATATATTAGATGCAAACATTAAGATTGGTCTCACTAATGATAAGTATAAAGTTTTTAAAGTTTGGGGTGAATGAAATTCCTGGCATGCTCTTTTGATAAAACCCAGTTGCTGGATAGAACTATTAATTATCTTGTCAATATGCGCATCGAAGCTCATCTTAAAATCAAAAATTACTCCAAGGTCCTTAATCGATTTAACATTTTCTAAAATAATATCATTAATAGTGTACGTGTTTATATTGATTGACTGAGCCCTTGAAAAGGAAATAGATTTGCATTTAGTAAGGTTTAAATAAAGATCATTATTATTGCACCAAGTAAATAGGGCGTTTAAATTGTTTTGCAAAACATGTACATCTGAATCGGTTTTTATACTTTTAAACAGTTTCAGATCATCCGCAAAAAGTAAAAATTCCACATTATGAAAGATGAAAGTAATATCGTTAATAAATATGTTAAAGAGGAGTGGGCCCAAGTGAGAACCTTGTGGTACTCCAGATAAAACATCAATTTTAGATGAAACAAAATTTTTGTATTTTACATATTGTATCCTGCTGTTTAAATAACTTTTAAACCAGCCTAATAAAGGTTCACAAAAGCCAAACGATTGCAGTTTCTGAATAAGGAGGTCATGATTGACAGAGTCAAACGCCTTACTGAAATCAGTGTAGATACTATCGACCTGTTTTGGGACACCCTGTATATTGAGCATAACACGATACGTTAGATTCCACACTTCTTCCTACCATAAATCCACATTGGTTTACGGATAAGTAAAGACAAATTAAACCTTTTATTTTGTCAGTAATTAATGACTCAAATATTTTGGGTATTATGTTCATGATAGAAATAGGTCTATAATTGGTAATATCATTTTTCGTGCCAGATTTATGAATTGGTATAACAGAAGCCAGTTTCCATTCAATAGGAACACTTCCTTCAGATAACGATTTATCAAATAAAGTTTTAAGAATATTCGAAAAAATAAAATTACATCTTTTTATTAAGATTGGCGGAATTTTATCAGGACCAGCACTTTTGCATATGTCGAGTTTATCAATCTTGGATAAGATATCGGAAGCTGAGATTTCAACCGAATTAATAGTGTGTGGAGTTTCTTCGTTCAAATTGACACTTAAATTTTTTGATGAGTTATAAAATGTACGAAAGTAGTCTGCAAAAGCATTTACAATTGAGTTACCGTGAGAATAAGATTTGGAATCATAATACATACTATTAGGTAAACAATTATTGCCTCTTTTTCCATTTACATAGTTCCAAAAATATTTTGGATTATTAGTTATGGAGTTTTCCAGATCAGAGCAATACTTTCTGTAGTCTCTTCTTACTAAAATCTTGCACTTATGTCTCAAGTCAGAAAAAAGGATATAATTAGTTTGAGTTTTATCAAGTTTATAGTCTCTGTGAGCTTTAGACTTGAGAAAAATGGAAGATTTCAGTTCACAACTATACCAAGATGGAAATTTTGGAGTACATATTCTTTTCTTCGGGACATAAGTGTCGATACAGAAATACAATGAATTAGTTAGTAATTTTAGTTCAATTTGATTTGAAATTTTGATACAATTAAAATTCTTTCAATCACAACCCTGGTCAAAACAATCATTTTTGAAGCTTTGAGTGGAGATAACCAGTTTTGGTTATAAGAAAAAGAAAGACACAAACCTGGGCCAATTGAATCCGTCCTGGACTGAACTGATATATTTTTCATCGACCCCCGCCTTTCCTATGTGAAGTGGAGTGCAGTTTTCAACTTCATGGTAAAACACATCCAACGTCCGACATTCAAGTGTGTACTTCTGAGAGACCTGGCTGGTTTGCAGCAGAGTCTCCGCAGTGACATCCGTCAGCTGCAGCGTTAAGAAATCAGAGCGCACGCATCGCTTCCACCAAGGTGTACGCTGCATGTCATGCTGGGGCCTAAAATCCGGCACAGGGAACCTACAAAATTAAACCGACGCACAAAATAAAACCAAAACACTTCGGCAACCAACAAACCTCAACGTAAGGGTGATCGAAGGCGACATGATTTTGACGTCGAGCTTCGAATCGGCTTGCGTGCTGATGGCACTTAAAGTCGATGGGACACTCCATACGTTCTGCACTGTCTTGTTGATTACACACACGGGTTGGGGGTTCAATAAGGCGCAAATTCGATCCACTATAGTAATGTCAATTTCCGCAATGCATGTGTCCAAGGTGATTCTAAAAATTCGGCCATCAACTCGAGCATGCCCCATTTTCTTAAGTAAAAAAGTGTAACGCACCCTACGTCAGTCTTAGGAGCAGAAACTCGCCTGGAAAGTCCAGACTTCACAGTCTTCTCGATATGTTTAAAGGTTAAACTTAAGCTAGGTTTCGTGACGACCGGGCTTCCTGAAGGCCCCGACACTTTTGAAAACGTCAACAGCTTCACGTACTCGAAAGGCTCGTCTTTGCTGTTCGTAAGACACTCGAGCAATTCGAGCTTGGCCGCTGTTAATTTCCCCGAGACAGAAAAGGCGGTCTGCGTGGTCGTTTCTTTCGCTTCGATTTGCACGGGCGCAGCCACTAAACTGCAACAAGCAAAAAAAATTACATTTACGCAACCTCAAGTGTTTAGCGTACCTTACCGTAAATGACTTAAATGGCAAGCGGTTTCGAACATGTCCTTCACATAATCGAAGTCCTTGTTTCCGTATCCGTGCATGGTGACGGGTTGTAGGTTGTCGAAGAAATTTTTGGAGGTGTTCTGCATTTGCTGAACGCTCGAGATCACCAGTGTCTGCGAGCTGTCGGTCGAAAGGGTGAGAAGGTCCTCGTGGAGTAGGACCAAGGCTAAGGAGGCGAGGCGGATTTGAAAGTTGGAAATTTCAGCCGTCGGGTCTGAATCGATGTTGCTCACTAAAAGGGGGCGGGTGAAATTCGAATGGTTTTGTCTTGTTGCTGTTGCATACCTCGTCGCCTACTCTTTGCGTTCACCTCACTCAAAGAACTTGCCATGCTCGAGCTGAGGCTAGACTCCATGCTGCTGCTCACAACCGAGGTAGTGCTGTCGTACATTGTTACCCCCGACATGTTCTTGAGGGGTAGGAAGTTGTCATCATCGCTTTCTTCTAGAAAATTCACGCATGTGTGATTAAAGGGGGTGTAATTGTGGTCGGTTAAAATTACCCAAGGGAGCGGTGGACCAACCGTGGAGCCCTTGGAGCGCCCCCGGGGCTTGAAAAGTCGATAAGGGGTGGATTTGGTGCTGCAGTTCTTGCTCGACTCTTTGATAATCTAAGCCCGTCATCGGTTTCTCGGCACATTTCTGTCTGGGGGTTACATTACTGCAAATACTCTCAAAATAAACTTTCTTAATTCACCATACTTTTAAATAATAACCTTGTATCTTCTAAGTCAGGACTCCACAGGCCATTGGCAAGCTCGATTAGGACGTGGACCTGTCTCGGGCTCAAGAATAAAGTAAACGACCCGAAATTACTTTCAATCGACACCTTCGGGCCGGAAACATTCTCAGATTGTTTCATACGAATCCTAATCTGAAACACCCACGGTTTTACAACGTTCCATGCAGTGAGGGAAACATACCTCCTGCCGCCCGGAAATCTTCCCGAATTTAATAACGTGCCTTTGCTCATCGGAATTGTCCTTGGTTTCCGAAGTGTCCATGTTTTCTGGGCAATTGTCATCAAACTCCGCGGACTTCTGTATCATTGTGACAAGCGAATCCTGCTTGTCCGACTCAGAGCTGAAAATCTGCGATTGACTCAGCACTGAACGCGAGAACGTCCTTGCAACGCTGGGAAACTCCACGGTTGAAAAACTAACACCCTCCAAATACAAATTCTTGCTGGTAAAAGACGACACAACGTAAGCCTTGTTTTGCTCTTGGCCATTGAAATCCGAGGCCTCATCCGCAGGAGGATCATTCCCCGCCTCGTCCAAGTACTCCATGCTAAAACGAACCAAATAAACAATTTTGTTGACTTTTTTTAATTTTTATTTTCACATTAATGAATTAAACAATTTGAATTTATGAGGATGGGGATGTTTGAGGGAGTTAACTTACGCGTCGATTTTTATCTGGATGGCAACGCCTGAGTTGCTGTTCCTGGGAACGTGCTCCACCTGGATTATTGTGTCTATGAACGTGACTTTCACCCTGCTTAAAACTGTAAACGCGTTAATTTTATTTGTGGGGGGAGGCTAAGGGTTGTTTGTGGCTTACTTGAATCAATCGTCTGTGCGAATCTTTCTATGCCCTCGAGTGGTTGCGAGTTGTCTGCGGTGCTCGGGGCTTGCTGTTTCATGCACTCCTGCGCTAGCTGCATGGAATTCGACATGGAACTCCACATTGACTCGAACATTGATGTGGCTAATATTACAATAAATTTAATTAATTAATTAACATGTTAAAATTCGACAATATACTTTTTTTGAGTAGGTATTTTTTTAAAGGAAAACTCGAGAAAAAATAAACTATGGGTGGAACTCAAGTTGCTTAAAACGTTGCCAACAATCGGAGACGCTTGAGGAAACTTAAAACTGAAAATCTACTGAAATTCATTGCTCTGCCCTTCAATTCTGAATTTGGCTTGCCATCAATAAAAAGTAAAATAAAAAATATACCAATTTTAAAGTGAAATTGCCGGTATATTAGAATTCTGTCATTGTTGCTACTAAATTTACCACATCTTTAAAAAAATCTATGCGTGCCGAATTTAAGTATTTATTAGAAATTAAAATATAGAAATACTTTGTCGAAGAAACGCCTGTCCTAGCCAGAAAGTAGCTTAAAGTCCAAATATCAGCTGCCAACATAAAATTCAGGTAGCCCAATTGGGTAAAAGTACCTCAACCTTTTAATATTTCAATACAAACGCACACAAAAATATGCGAATCCTAGCTTTTGTAAGCTTTTTTATTAAAGAGTGAAATCGCCGGTACAATAGATTTATTAAATGTAACTATCAAAGGTATCTTTAAAAAAACCTGTTCAAGTCGAATTGGGCTATTTATTTATGGTAATCACATGGTAATGGAGTCTTAGAATTTAAAGTACAGAAATATTTAGTCTAAACAGCCCCTAACAAATTATGTCACATCTAAAAAGTAGCAAAATTGGCTAAAAGTACCCCAACCTGTCAACATTTTAATATTTCACTACAAATTTCAAAATTTCAGTAGCCCACATATGCCCCTTGGCTAAAAGTATCTCAACTTGTCAAACTTTTATTATTTCAATACTAATTATACAGAAATACGTGAATCCTTGCTTTTATGAGCTTAGTGAGTGAAAATGCCGGTATAGTAAATTTCTGTAATTACGATTAAACTTACCTCATCTTATATAAAATCTGTTCAAATCGAATTTGGCCATTTATTTATGATAATGGGATCTTAGAAATTAAAATAGAGAAATACTTAAGCCAAAAAGCACCTAACAAGTTTTCTCATTGCCAAAAAATCGAAAATTTCAGTATCCGACGAAAAATAAAGATACCCAATTGGCAAAACTTGTCAACTTCTTAAATACATATTTTAATATAAATGTTCACAGAAATATACTAATACTTGCTCTTATAAGCTTTAATGAGTGAAATTGCCAGTAAAGTACAATTATGTAATTGTTACAAGTGGTTACTATTAAACTTACTGTTACACTGGACGTGTTTTTTTGTTCAGCATTTTGCTGTGGTGAATGTACTTACATGCGCTTACAGATCTACGCAATGCGTGAACCGTTCTGAAATTTCGAACTCGAACAAACCTTTAAGATCAGTACACAATGGATTTACATAAAACATAAGACATAAGACGTAAGCCGTAACAGTAATTCGACCTATGTAAAGAAGTGCGCTGTAATACAATAGCCCCATAACGAGAACAAAGCAAATGTGTTTCTTACGGCTTATGTCTTATGTTTTATGCAAATCGATTGTGTTCTAGGCTTTAATGAGTGAAATTGCCGGTATAAGAGAATTCTGTAATTGTTACCATGAAACGGCACATTAAAAAAAATCTATACAAGCCGAATCTGACTTTTATTGGTAGGGGGGGCCTTAGAAATTAAAATAAAATAGAAATATCTAGTCCCAAAAGCGCTTAACAAACTATGTCGTCGCCAAAAAGTAATCTAAATTCTAAATTTTACCAACCGACATAATATAAAGTTCGCCCAATCGGCTAAAAATACACCAATCTGTTCACATTTTAATAATTTTCACAGAAATATGCGAGTCCCTTGCTTTAAGTTTTATGATTATAGAGCAAAATTGTCGGTTTAGTAGAATTCTGTAATTACTATTAAACTAAAAAGAGTCGTTACTTTGTCAAACTATTTACATATAAGATGCGCTGCTGGCGCTGATTTAATTACGCATTATTTTCATAGATAAATATCAGCATTTTGGTTTTCACAGATTTTCCAATCAAAATATAAAAAGTAAACAAACATTTTTCTTTACTGTCGTTCACAAAGTTATTAAAGCATAATTAAAGCGCCCTCTATTGGATAAAAAATCGTTAGTAGTGCCTTCGTCGCTTTATGTCGGTACTTAATCATATCTACCGGCTTTGGAAATACCCCAACCTGTCAATCTTTTAATATTTTAATGCAAATAATGTACTCGAAAATACGCGAATCCTTGCTTTTATAGGCGCCATGCACATCTCTGGGTTCAGCGCCGCCTGGCGTGGTGACTTGTGAACTAGTGGTATGAAAATATTTCTTGAGACTCATTGCATGGGAATAATATCACTCTTATGACAATTTACGATTGTAGTACATAATACTGCCTGGTATTGAAATACATTACAATATTCAAGTTCAAATGTACACTAATAATTTTAAACAACTCGTATTTTCCTTTGTGGTTATTTTCATACCACTAATGCACAATATGGTCATTGGTGGCGCTGGCTTCGCATGTGCATGGTTCCTATTGGAGTTTGCAGCTAAGCGTTCGCCACCTGGTGTCAACTAAACAAACCCTTGTATGATACATAACAAATCGTGTTTTGGCGTCGATCCTGAGTGTATGATGTATCAGGATTGAGTTAGATGTGACATTCACATTAAATCAACTTCTGTTATTTGTATTAGTACGCACTTAAACACGTGCATTACAAAAATTCCGTGTAGCTTACAGAAGTTCAGATTTATCCGCGGTAGCGCTACGATCTTAAAATCAAACGCCTATAAGCTTTATTATTAAAGAAAAAATTGCCGGTACAGTAGAATTCTGTAATTACTAATTTTAATCTGTTGACCTTAGAAATTACAATAGCGAAATGTGTAGTCCAAAAAGCGCCTAACAAATTGTCATAGCCAAAAAGTTGCCCAAATTCAAAATTTTAGTAGTCAACACAATATAAAGAGTCCACTTGGCTAAAACTACCCCAACCTCTCAATCTTTTCCA
Organism: Dorcus parallelipipedus; assembly: GCA_958336345.1. Taxonomy (NCBI): domain Eukaryota; kingdom Metazoa; phylum Arthropoda; class Insecta; order Coleoptera; family Lucanidae; genus Dorcus; species Dorcus parallelipipedus. The sequence continues at coordinate 38,740,663 of OY284479.1, read as the reverse complement.
TATTTTAATGTAAATTAACACAGAACTTACTGGAATCCTTGCTTTTATAGGGACCATGCACATGCGAAGCCAGCGCCACCAATGACCATATTCTGCATTAGCGGTAGGAAAATACGAGTTGTTTAAAATCATTACTGAACATTTGAACTTGAATATTGTAATGTATTTCAATACCAGGAAGCTCAAGTATTATGTACTACAATCGTAAATTGTCATAAGAGTGATATTATTCCCATGCAATGAGTCTCAAGAAATATTTTCATATCACTAATTCACAAGTCACCACGCCAGGCGGCGCTGAACGCAGAGATGTGCATGGCGTCTATAGCCTCTATTATTAAAAAGAAAAATTGTCGGTATAGTAGAATTCTGTAATTATTATTAATGTTAAAAAAATTCCTACAAGTCGAACTTGGGTACTTATTTGTGGTAGTGAGATCTTAGAAACTAAGAGTCCAGAAAAAGCTTTAAAAAAATATGTCGTAGCCAAAAAGTGAGTAGCCTAAATTCAAAATTCTAGTAGCCAATGCATAATAAAGATAGCCCAATTGGCTTAAACTCCCGCAATCTGTCCAGCTTGACAGTTGCAAGTTGCAACACCTACTTTACATAAGCCTGCATCATTGGGGCAGATAGGGAGAGTAACGAGATCTCAGTGTAAAATTTATTTTATTTTATTGCGATTTAGTACCAAAGGCATCAGAAAACAATGAGAAATAAAACAATAGGCAAAACAAGAAACCAACATAGATAGCACTCTTGTTTTCAAAAACTTTTTTCATACAATTTATCAAAAACTTGTAGCACAGTGTCTGAAGAATCTTTTGTCAATTTTAATTTCAAAATTAATGACTATTGATTGATTGCTTGTTGCATATTAAATTATATTCCACAATTACTTGCGAATAAATCAGTTTAAAATGTCATTTTTATGTGCAATAGGACCCCAGTAAGTTGTCCAAATTGATTGTGACAGAAAGTGATTCTGTGTGTCTTTAAAGGTTCAAGTAATCTAAAATCTAGATACTCTGGACATGCCATAAAAATGCGTCAGTAATGTACCGCACATTTAGTTTGCAAAGAATCTCAGTATTTGCCATGTCGCATTAATTAATTTATTAACAATGTCTCATTGTTCAAAACAAACAATGACAAAGTTCAAGTGCAAATTGAACATTTCTAAATTGAATGAGCTGCATATTTTGTTTTCTTTTTGGAAATCTGACCCCATTTTTTCACTCAACGCAGTTCTTACCCCTCCAACATCATTCTTGCATTCTAGCAGTTCAATGCTTTACTTTAATTTTTTAACTATTCAGTGTAAACTTGATTAAAAAAAATACAAATTTTCTACTTTGATGCAAGAAGTAAACAGGCACTTCGCATTCAGTCCTTCTTAACTTCTATTTGAGTGTAGCAAGATTTATTTACTACTCCACCTGTTACATAAAAATTTTTGGCACCGAGCATGCATTACTTGCATAACAAGAAACAATGTCATTGTGACTGTAACAATTCCAATAAAAACTTGTAAACACTCAAGCAAAATATAACAGGTTGTTGTTAGAGACCAACTGTCTAACACACCTAGGAGCTTGAGTTGCAAGGGCCCCTAGAAAAAAAATCCCCATTTGAATTGGATGACTCAATCTTGCATTAGCTTCTAGTTTCTAGTAAAAAGTTGCAAATATGGAATACCCTTTGCTTTATGCGGGGGCAATCTTCCGAAGCTAGAAAATTAAAACTAATTTACCTGATTCCATTCGTTGTTTCGGTTGTACAGTTAATTTCAATCCCTTCACTTCCACATAGCTCGACTCTTTCAAAATCGACGTCCACGGAACGTTAATGATCAATTCCTCTAGGTAACCGTCGACGAATTCCATCGGCCAATTTTGCTTCTCGCCCAACTCATTGAGGGCCTAAAACACAGTCACAAAAAAACAACAGCCCACAACTCAACTTTCATCGAACTTATTTAAGCATCTGAGTGTTAGAGTGAGTGTAAAAAGTAATTTGCATTTGCTCACCTGCACGTCAAGGCTGACATTCGCAACAGTGCCCCTTCCATTGTACAAGTCAAGAGACAACTGGTCCAAAGTTAATTTTTCCTCAAAGAACTGCCCGAAATATCTTTGCAGGAGGTAAATGCACACCCTCTTCTTTATGCCCTCGGGTACCTGGGGTATGTACCAAGGCATTTTTATGCCGCAGGGAAATCACGCCGTAAAGCAACCCATTTGCCTTTGTTTTGACAAAACACGCAATTGAGTTTGACGGATGCAAAAGTCAGAACCACTCAGAACTGCGCGGTGAGGAACGGGGGGAGACGGGGGGATTTCCGTGCTTGCGCAAAATTCGAAACATGGTCGACACCGTCGAGGTTATTTTACTCTTTCGTTTTAAAACTTCGCATGTAAAATTGCTATTTTTATCTTAAATACACGAGCGCGTGCTTGGACTTAGAATAGCACGCCGGAGTGCAAGGAACAATTGAAATTTTTAGATTGGCATCACTGATCGTCGATAAATTTGTAAATAATTTGAAACCCGTTGTGTGAAAAGCTGCAAACTGATCATTACGCTTAACTATAATTATGATAATGAAAAATGATAAAAATATTAAATAGGATGTCACGACGTTATCAATTAAAGTTTCGCGAAAATAAAAACACCACTGCGACATCTATGAGTCATAGCGCAAAAATTTTAACTTGCAATAGGGGTTGCCATATCAAAATTTTAAAAGTTACTGAATGGGACTAAAAAAAATCACTAGATTTCTCTTAATTTAAAAATTGTTTTCAAAATATTAATCAAAGTTTAAATAAAGAAAATACGAAAATTATTAAAACAATATTAAAAAAACAATAGTATGTACATATTATGTATATTAATCAGCATAAGTATCGTCATAATTCTGCATACGAATAAATGAAAGTATACAGTGTGTTTCTTGTTAGCATCGAAACCTGTTGTTAGTGTGGCTACCTCTGCAGAATTTTTAATTGAACTTCCGCCGTTGCATTAGTCACTGCGTTTAATGTTACATTTTCTTTCGAATGTTGTACATAATATGTATATGTATATTATTATTATATTATTATCACAATTTGAATGATAAATCATAAATATATTGCATTCTTATCACCCAAAAATGCTGCACTTTAACAATTCATGCGATAATTTGCTCACAATCACTTCTCTGAAGTTAGCAAAAGGTCCCGTAGTGTTGCTCCCTCTTCGGCACAGAAAAATAGCTCAGAACTAAAGGCGGGTTCCCATGCGAGCTGTAAAACTGCAGCGATTTTTCGTGACGCGGTATTGTGGCTGTATTTTACATTAAGTCGTTTACATGTGCGCTGTATGACGCGTGCCTCGTCATTTAAATTTAAAATTTAAACTTCGACTGACAAACACTAACAATTCTCATTAAACAGGTTATTAGTATTTTGTTGTGTAATTGTTATAGAAATGGATTACCTAAGTGCAATATATCAAAACAGTCGTCGAAAGTTGTTAGCACTTTATCTTTTAAACAATAAACAACGGAGCAAAAACACGGCAATAAACGACAAATGTGGGTTAGAGAACTAGTACTAGCTTCACTATCTTGTGACATTGTAACTGCATGATCTATAAAATTAAGTTCATTTTTAAATATCATATTTTGTACTACATTTTAACAGTACCTGGATATAAAATAGGCATCTCCTAAAATAAGTTGTTCTGTCCCTGCAAAACATCCATGAATTTCACACTGTATTTCGTTCAGCTCCTGTTTGCATTTATAACAAATCTGAAAATTCACAGATATTTGTAAATGCATATAATAAATAAATTTAATTACTATAGGACTAAATTTATTTTACTTATTTTATATTACTATTCTTTCAACACACTAGAAGCACAATATAAACCATAAACGTTCCCAACTTTCTGTACAGGACTGCAAGTACACATTTTCGCGCCAAACGAAAAAGAACTTTGCGATGATAAATAAGGAAAGGAACAAAAAACACGCAGCGCGCCGCAAAAAGTTAAAATTGAGTTAACTTTCAGCGGTGTGAATAATTTATGGCGCCAACGGTTTATAATTTGAATCTACCAATGGACGACGCACCGCTTTACAGCTTTACCGCTATGCAGCTCGCATGGGAATCGGCCTTTAGAATGCGACCAACCGTCTATTCATTATTAATCTAGGAAGCCATGCTGGCAACTACAATTTCCGGCATGAAACTCTAAAGTTCTTTGAATGAAAAATTGAGAGCTGCTTAGATTAAGTTTAATAGCAACTTAATACTCGATCAAGTCAACTCGTGAAAACTTGTTGGCATCGACTATTTCAGTGATGAAATTAAAGACGCTCGATGAATCCTAATTACGTAAGCAAAGTGGCATGCGATTTGTCATTAAATTTAACCTCACTTTCGGACCTGTCACTAGAAAGTTTATCGTGGTGTTGACATATGTTACAGTATTCGATTTATTAGTATTAAGCCTGCGATTCCGCGAGCGACAACCAAACTTAAATGAGCACGGACATAACGGACAACATGAAGGACGTAACGCTGGTCGAAAATAACCATCACGTCGTCAACGATGCAGGCGACGACGACGACGTCGTGGATCCTTGGAACGTCGTGGGAAAATCGGAGACAGGCGTCGACTATGACAAATTAATAAGCAAGTATTTCATCATCCCACAAAAGTTGTAATTAATATAATTATTCAGACAATTTGTAAAGCTTCACTATGCCAGAGAGCACGAAAGAATGGTAACTATGGCCTGTTGTTTGCAGAAAGATTTGGCAGCTCGAAAATCGATCAGGAGTTGATTGATCGATTTGAGCGTGTCACCGGTAAACCGGCTCATCACTTCCTGCGCCGAGGGATATTCTTCTCACACCGCGACATGCACTCGATACTAAACCAGTACGAGGCAAAGAAACCGTTTTATTTGTACACGGGGCGGGGGCCCTCGTCCTCTTCCATGCACTTGGGTCACCTCATTCCGTTCATATTTTGCAAGTGGTTGCAGGACGTCTTCAACGTCCCTTTAGTGATACAGTTAACCGACGATGAGAAGGCGCTTTGGAAAGACTTGAACGTAGAAGAGGCGATGAAAATGGGATACGAAAACGCAAGGGATATAATCGCCGTGGGGTTTGATGTGAATAAGACGTTTATTTTCTCGGATTTCGAATACATAGGGTGAGTTGGTGAATTAAAATTTGGAGTCTTCACCTGGGTTTCCTTTAGAACCATGTCACTGCAGTATTGCTGCAGTTCTAAAAGGAGAAGCTTCAGTGAAGACAGACATTGATTTCAAGTTAATCTAAATTTGAAATCTTTTTTTCCAGTCAGTGCCCGCAGTTCTACCGAAACATGGTGACAATACAAAAGTGTGTGACTTTCAACCAAGTGAAAGGAATATTCGGCTTCGGTGACAGTGACGTGATAGGCAAAATTAGTTTCCCGGCGGTCCAAGCGACGCCTTGCTTATCAACGTCCTTCCCCTTGATTTTCAACGGGAAGAAGCTTCCTTGTTTAATTCCGTGCGCCATAGATCAAGACCCATACTTCAGGATGACGAGGGATGTAGCCCCGAGGATCGGATACCAAAAGCCCGCCCTGTTACATTCCACGTTTTTCCCCGCATTGCAGGGGGCCAAGACGAAAATGTCCGCTTCGGATCCGAACTCGACTATTTATTTAACTGACACAGCAAAGCAGTTGAAGAACAAAATTAATAAACACGCGTTTTCTGGGGGGCAAGTCACGGTGGAGGAGCATCGCAGAATCGGTGGCAACTGTGATGTGGATATTTCTTATCAGTATTTGACTTTCTTCTTGGAAGATGACGCCCAGTTGGAGCAGGTTAGGAAGGATTACTCTAGTGGTAATTTGCTGACGGGTGAATTGAAGAAGCTCTTGATTGATACGCTTACCCCGATTGTGCAGGCGCACCAAGAGAGAAGGAAGAGCATAACAGACGACGAATTAAAATCATTCATGACACCAAGGAAGTTACAGTTTGACTTTTAGTAATATTTTATTTATTATTTATTTTTTTTTTGTAGAAGCTTAAGCTAAATCTTTTCAGTTAGTTGGAATTGCGTGGTTTAAGTTTTTAAGTGAAATTAATTTATCGGTCGAGGTTTCCTGCATTCTTTAGTTTTTACGTATTTGGAGATGTTTTCAAATTGTTGACTTTTTCTTTGTATAAAAGCAAGGGCTTCTGCTTTGCAGTCATAACTCTATTCCACTAACTGCAGACAGTTCTCAGTTAATATTTATTATTTTGCAGTAGGTTTGCACCATGTATTTATTATTATTTTATTTGTATTTCAATAAATTTCAAGATCCTTGTTTAATGTCTTTTTCAGTTACCAAATGCAAAATGAAGTTAGAAGCATGTTAGAAGTTTCAATTTAAACGCAAAACAGTTACGAATTAAAGAAAAAATTGAATAAACGAGCACGTGTCAAAATGTGAGGTTATGTCAAGCCAACTGTCAACTTACGAAGTTTTTATTTGCTTCTTTATCTTATCGCAATATTCTTCAAAACCATTTCACCTAATCTTCTTTATTAGTGAAATAAAAAACCTGTACCTGCTGTCTTTTAATTATTATTTACTTTCCTTCTATAGTTGCGTCAGTGCTGCCAACCGTTGAAACACAAAAATCACTAATTTATTTGCCTGCCTTTCTCAAATAAATGAATAGCCTTAATTTATGAATGAGACGTATTAAATTAATGAAATGCAAATTGTGTGATGCGATTGGCCGGAGGGCGTGGTACTGCGCTCGGTTCTTGAAAGTGGTAGTATTTTTTCCAGGAACTCTAGTAACCTGTCGTAAGGAATCCTTTTTCGTAGTAAAATGTTTAAACGGCAACTTGTGTGTGGTATTTTTTTTTCTATGCACTTTTAACTATAAATCCCTCGAGCTGTCAAAAAAGATAGATCCCTTTTTAACATAGAACCATCTCTCAATTTTTATTTGATTTAAAAATAAACTAAAAGAAAACGTAAAAAATTCATTAAAAATGTATAAAGTTAAAGAAAACAAACAAAAGACGATCGATTATACAACGCAACATTGATTGATAAAAAATTTTAAAAAAATTGAAAAGATGAAAACAAAGCAATAAAAAGTCAAAAAAATTTAAAAGAAATTATATAAACAAAAGACGATTTTACGACATAATTTAATAGATTAATAATTTTTTAAATTTAAATACATAAAAGAAAACGATGAGAAAGTAAAAGGAATAATAAAAATTCAAAAAATAAATATTAAAATAAAAAATAATAATAAAAACAAAAGACAATCGATTTTACGATAAAATTTAATAGATTTAAAAATTTAAAAAAAAGTGAAGAGAATTATGAGAAAGCAAAAGATAAATAGAAATAATGAAACTTAAATAATAATAAAAACAAAAGACAATCGATTTTACAGTACAATTAAGTAGGTTAATAAAAATTTAAAAAGAAACTGGGAGAAAGGGTGACAAAACACAGAAAACAAATGAACGAAATTTTAAAAAATATACAAGGTCTCCCGAATAGAGTGGGCCTATTAAAAGTTTTCGGGGAAGCGAATATAGAAAAATTCTGAAAATTAGTGCCTACACTGCCCTAAGGGAAAGCGATCTTTCAGATTAAAATATTTTCACGTGAAATAATTGCGCCGCAGCACAATTATTTTCCGACTTATAATTCGTGTCATGAAAGCAGATAGCAACAATGCCGCTGCCTCAAAAGCTAACACGCACGAGGTGGCAGTCGAAGCGGACAAAACGTGTCAACGCAAACATGTAAATGTTGGTTGTGAGTCGTCAGGATCGCAATGGGGCCCCCGAGCATATTCTGTATAGCTATTTCGGCCCTACTTGGGGCCTCATCAGCAGAACAGTAGCTCTGAAAATGTATGTATAAGTCGGAAAATAGTTGTGCTGCGGCGCAATTATTTCACATGTTTGCATTCACGCGCTAACCGTGCGTATATCTTGTTGGTCGTCGGGGTTGCAGTGGAGTTCTCGAGCTACTGCTGATGAGGCCCCAATTAGGGCCGAAATAGCTATACAGAATATGCTCGGGGGCCCCATTGCGATCCTGACGACTCGCAGCCAACATTTACAAATATTTTCACTTTTATATCACTTCCGGTTATACCGGAAGTCGCCGTTAACTTTATTATTTTAAATGGAATGCAATACTTTTTATTGCAAATTCTGATTCTATACATTATTTTAAATAAAAAATGTTAAGGCTTCCCTATATTTAAATGTAACCGATTTTGAGATATCTTCAAATTTATTTAAAAAATTGTTTTGGTGGCCTTTCATTTAAGACAATGTATTTACGCCAATTTCAAATTTAAAGATTGAAGTGATATGTCGTTTAAAAGTATAATGTTCACACTTTCAAATCATAACCTAATTATTCCTGAAAAATTCATAGGGCGGTCACAATATGGTGTCGAAGCTCATTATGTTTAACTGCCCAAAACTCAATTTTCGTAAATGGAACACCCTGTTTATTTTTACAACATGAGATACAATGTCGCAAAGAAAACCTATGAACAAAATTTTAAAAAATATAATAATAAAGATGAAAGACAGTTGATTTTATGATTATGATTATGACAATTTAATAGATTAAATTAAAAAAATGAAAAGAACTATGAGAAAGCGAAAGAAAAATACGATATAATAAATTTAAATAATAATAAATCAATAAAAAGAAGCTGTTTGGAAGGAATGCTGACAAACCAAAGAAATTAAATAACAAAATATTTAAAAAAAGACAAACGATGTTAGAGCACAATTCATGAATTAAAAGAAGAAACACTTTGAAAGAAACAGTGACAAAACAAAGAATTGTTTGCCTTTCATGTAATCAACAGATTATAAAAAAAACTGCAACAGATGTCGTTGTTTCATATCTTACACAAATATAATTCGTTTCGTCCTTTACCGACGACAAGTGACATTTACTTAATGGTCTTCTGCGATGCGGGAAATAGCAGGTGAATTACTTCCGTAAAAACAAATAAAAAACGTTCGCTGTTTTCTTAAAAATTGTTTATTAGTCTACTGAATAGTACAGTAAAATCGATTGTCTTTTGTTTTTATTATTATTTCAAGTTTTAACAGATGGCGTTATCGAATGTCTTACAACAACGCAAGTCACCATTACCGTCCAGAAACGATTGTCAGTTGAAACTTTCCTCAATAGATGGCGGTTTTTCTTCTACATAAAAGAACAACTTTGAGCAGTCCAGGGGCAGTCAGCTTCCACCTTCCTTCACGAAATAAAATTTGAAAATCTCCTAATGATTTGGCAACACCGGATACAGTACTATTGGCGTTTATAAAAGCAGCCCAATTTTACAAGCAGTTTTTTTTATGAAAGCGTTTCAGCAAAACGCAAACGCAGTTTTCGTTAGGCGGTTATGATTTAAATTAGAAATGAGATGCACTTATACATATTGAAGAATTGGGAACGCCATCTCTCGACGGACGAGCAAAGTTTTTTTTTACAAAGGGTCCCAGGGCTCCGAGGAAGGGCATTTTATCAAAAAACTTCTTCAACAAAAGTTGTACAGCTTTGTATTCTGCACCATTTAATATTACTTTTATTATACTGGGTGTTCGTTTATTAACTTACACAACCAATTTATGTTTTTTTTTAAATTGAAAATACTGCGTACTTTTTTACGTAATGTCGGTTGGCCATTAACGAAAACAGAACTCTTTCAAGATTCTAAAGTACACACGGACAGCGCACTTTTTTATTTATATACGCGCAATACCGTGATTCACTAGTTTTGAGAACACCTTGAGAAAGGAAATCGCCGTACACAAAAATACAAACATGTTTGAAAACAGCTCTAATCGGAAGCTATCTTATCTCGGAGCGTGAAAATTCCTGTTGATTTTTAACGTGCCGAGAAGTCTGGAAATTTCGGCAAAACGCAATTTATTTACTTAGGAGGTTTTAAACAAATGCTGTAGCAAAATGTGAGTCAAAAGCAGGAAGATAACAAAAAACTTCAGCTACAGCTTTCTGTGAAGTAGGATGTAGGTAATTAAAGAAGAAATTGAATCTTTTAATGATCAACAAGAAATAATTGACAGGGCATCTCAAGGGCCCAGGCACTTTTATAAAGCTTCGTCTTCAACTGGCTGAAGAATTTCTTACTTATGAAGTTATGAAGGGGGATATACCTGAATGTAATTTCCTACATTCAGTACCGTACTTAAAAGTTAATGTTATCATAAAGTTAACTTATTTTGTCATCCTTGAAGTGCATTAAGTACTTACACACATACAATCCGGCACTCAATCAGGCCGATTGTGATCTATCAATTCGGCGTATTTAATAATTTAAAAGCAAATAGTTCGGCACATGATTGTAGTTTTCGAAAGCCCCGGAAATGTGAAACTGTATTTATTTTTATGCGTATAATCCCGTTTTAAAGTTTCCATAAGTCACCTAACTTATCGGGTTCGTCGGCGAAAAATAAATAACTTTGCAGTAAGCCACTCGCAATCAGTCATAAAAATAGTTCTTCCAAGAAATTCGTATCTGTTAATTACGAACACGCTCTCACTGAATAAAGGAGGGCCCGAGTGTAGATTAATCTTTATTAAATCTATACATACGACAATAATGATGCGTATCCTCAATAAAATGACAAATTAGAAATTATGTCGTCGAAACATATCGAGGTCCAAAGGTAAACAAATATCTGGTCCGATGGGAAAAGATGTCCTCCTAAATGACGTGAGATTAAATAATTCAATTTTTTTTGATAGATTTAAATTAAAAAATGTTCTTGTAATTTGTTTTGCAAAGACATACCAAAATTCCTTTTATAGTGTGCGGGCTTGCAGGTTGCACGAAACAAAAAATATGAGGGAGTAAAAAAGTTTTTTGAACTTGAGTAGGCAGGTACTTTTAAAAAGAGAAAAATGTGTAAATGAGAAATTGCGCTCAATTTATCAATCCACTTTTTCCTTCTAAGCACATCTCTCCTTTTATTCAACTTTTTCTTTCACTCTCGTAATTTCTCCTCTTTTTTTTTAATTTATTTTCGACATATTTTACTAATCGTTTCGTATTTGGAATACTTCTTTCTTTCATTTGAATTTGTTATTGCTTGAGTTTTTTGGGTTCTTTTTTGAAGTTCTCGAATTTTCATTCATCCATAATGTAAACTGTCTCTTTTTCAAAACACTATTAATTTTTTTAAGTGCACTTTCAATTTTGTTCCGAATGAATAACATGAATCATAAACTGCTCCGAGAGCACCTAATCTCCAAATTAAATAAAATATATTCAGGTAATGACATCTAAAAGTCGCCCATCAAAAGTATAGGTACTTAAGTTCCCCAGAAAACGCAAAAATAGTAAAGTTCCCCAAAAATGTCTCACGCCTGTCATCCACGCTATGTTTTTCTTGTTACGTGAGTAAGATTTCTGACCATTCCAATGGCTCGATAACACCACAATCTTATCAGTGCAAGTTGTGAGTGCCAAGAGCTATAAATTTTGCGAAAAGACAGAGCTCCCTAGTCAGAAGTGCCTTAGCAAAATGTTGTTCAAAATAATCCTGTGCGTCACCGGAACGTCATTCGTCCTTTTCCCCAAACTAGTCGAAGGGCACGGCATGATGTTGGATCCTCCGAGCAGGAGCTCTGTCTGGAGATTTGACCCCAGCTTCCCCGCTAATTACGAAGACAATGAGCTCTTCTGCGGAGGTATCCAGGTATAAACAAACGCTTTAATTTTAAGGAATTAACAATTGAAAAATAGAACAACAAAAAAAAAAACAAATCTCTACTTTGATTCAGTGAAGCAAAGCGTTCGGTATTATTATTTGGGTGACCTTAGGTACTAAATGAAAAAATAAAAAAACTTATTTTGGTTGCTATGGAATAATTAATATTTCAATTATTTTCCCGAAAAGTGCACTTGCTAGTTTGAGAGATTGCTTTTAAAATGATTGCGAAATGATCGGATCGATATCAATCGGAACTTTCTAACTATGTATTTGTAGATAAATATCAAACACTTAGTATATCGAGATTGATTAATTATTTATTGAACGTCTGCTTGACAATGAGTAGAGAGAGTGCTTTTGCAAATTCCTAAGACCCTTGTAAATTTTCTGAATTCTCTAAGGTTTATTTATTAATTTTCTTTTTGTTGTCTTCCCTTCCTGCTCTAAGCACTTTTCAACTAGTTTTCTAACTATGTACTCACTCTGTATAAAATCTTTTCCAGATAAATAGGGGCAGGTACAGACAAATGTCTACATTCTATCCTTGTTATCTTTATTCTTTTCTTAAAAAAACTTTGCTGCTTTTTTCTTTTTAATTTGTTCTCGATTATGCATCTTTTTTCTTAGAAAAAACTTTTTTATTCCCTCACATTTTTTGATTTGTGTTTTGTTCGTTTGGAACGTCATATTCACATTTGTTCAGTTTTTTGTTTTTCTATTTATTTCGTATTATAAGACTTTGTGTGGAATTTAGATTTTTTTCTTTTAATTTTTTTGCTTTTCTTTTTTGTTTCATGCAGCATTTAATTGAAACCCTCTTTGCTTTTCATTTGTTTGTTCAAATTACTGAACTTAATGTAATTGTTTGTTTTTGTCTTTCCTTTTATTTCGCTCTTGCTTCATTGCCTCGTTTTATCTTTTTCACTCATACAGTTCTTGCTTTCATTTCCTTCGCGTTCCGTCAATTGAAGTATTTTTCTTTTAAGTTATTTCATAATTTGTTTAGTAATTTTGCTTTTATTTTATTTTTTCTTTGAAACATCATGTTTATTTCGTATTATTTATAAGACACCGTTCCATTAAAATTTGTTTCACGCAGCGTTTAACTGATACACTCTTTTGCATAGACGGTTTACTTTTCATTTGTTTGTTTCGAACTCGCCCAGTCTTTTTATTTCGCTTTTGTTTCATCTTGTGTCTGTTTCGTCTTTATTTCTGTCTTATCACTCCTACAGTTTTTGCTTTCATTTGTTTCACGTTCCACCAATTGAAACATTTTTCTTTTCAGTTATTTTTTGATGTGTTTAATAATTTTGTTTCTATTTTTTTGCCGAGATTTTATTGTGTTCTATTTAATTTATTTTTCATTTTTTTGTATTTCTCTTCGTTTGTGCTAAAATGCTTTTGCCTAAAAAGATTTTTACATTTTTTTACTTCCGCTATTTTTATCTTCTTTAATTAGTTTTTTGTTTTGTTTGTTGCAAGCGTATTCGATCGCAGTTTCATATTTCGCTTGTCTTCTTTTTCATGTAGTTAACTTTTTTTCCAGATTTTTGCTTTGTCCATATTTCATTTGTTTCCATGTTCAGTTTCATGTATTTCTTTTTATTTCGCATTGTAAGACATTGTCTAATTAAAATCCTTTTCCGTTTCTCACTTTTTTAATCTGTGTCTCATTAAGAACGTTCTATTTTCATTTGTTTGTTCAAACTGTTTGGTTTTGTTTCGAACTGGCTCCGTCTTTATCTTTCTTTTTATTTTGTATTTTCTTTCTTTTTTTTGTATTTATTTCCTCGTTCCATTTATCTTTCTCACTGTTACAGCTTTTGCTTTCATTTGTTTCACGTTCCTTCAATTGAAATATTTTTTTGACTTATTTCAGAATTTGTTTATTAGTTTTGTTTTTATTTTTCCATATCGTAAGGTTTTGTGCAGCATAAAAAACATTTATAATTTCTTCACTTATTTCTTAATTTAGATTTTTTTATCTTTTATCTCTTTATCTTCTTCATATTTTAATTTGTTTTCTGTTTCGTTTGCTTGAGACGCATTCGATCGCAGTTGGTTCTTTTATGCAATGAATTATTATACATGTTTTGATTTTTTCTTTCGGATTTTCGTTTTTTTTACGTTAGTTCACATCTCATTTGTTTTGTTCTTCTTTGTCCAGTTTTTATATTTCTATTTGTTCAATTATTATTGTTTCATGCAGGATTTAAGACATTGTTCAAATAAAATTTGTCTTTTTTGTTTTTTTGCTGTTTCGTGCAGTATTTAATTGAAAACATTCCTTGTTTTTAATTTTTTGTTCAAATTGTTTGTTTTTGTTTCGAATTCGCTGAGTCTTCGTGCTTTTATTTCGATTTTGTTCCATTATTTCGTTCTATAGTTTTTTTTTTGTATTTATTTTTTCGTTCCATTTGTCATTTTCGCTAATACAGTGTTTATTTTCACTTTTAAATTATCTCATAATTTATTTATTAATTCTGCTTTTATTTTTTGCTGTCTGAGATTCTGTCGTTATTTTCCCATTTTTTTTTAAATATGTAATTCTCTTCGCTTTGAGCTGAATTGCTTTTGCCTAAAAAGATTTTTCACATTTTTCTAACATATTTCTTCATTTACACTGTACTTATCTTTCACTTTCTCACATTTTTATTTATTTTTTTTACCTTTTTTGGAACGTACCTATTTGATCGCGATTTCATTTTTTATTTTTTTAATGTAGTGAATTATTATATTCTAATTATTTTAAAATATTTTCCTTTACATTATTTCTGTCATTCTCACATTCCATTTGTTTCGATCTCTTTTCTTCGGTTTCATGTTTTTCTATATATTTCATTGATTAATTAAAATCTTTTTAAATTTCTTACTTTTTAGATTTTTCATTTATTCCTTCGTTTAGATTTTCTCGCTTTCTAATATATTTTTTTTAAGTATTCGACTGCAGTTCCGTCTTCACTTGTTTTTTTTTTTTTTTGTGTAATAAACTGTAAAATTTTTATTCACATTTCCATTTTTATTGGTCTTTCTGTTTATTTTAAAATCCTTTTGCTTTTTTTTTGTAAATTTGTGTGCCGTCAATTAAAAATACTTTTTTTTCTAAATTACTTTTTCTTTTGCTTCCGTTTCATACTGACTCAGAAATTATTACCTTTCGGTTTATTTAGTTCCTATTTAATTAAAAAAAAAGAAACTTATTTTGTTTATTGTATTTTTTATGACCCATTTTTTTTCTGGTCTTTGTCTCGTGCTGAAACGCTATTGTCTAAACAGATTCTTACAAATTTTGATTTTTTTTTACTTTCTCACGTTGTTCCTTTTTATTCATTTTGTGTTTTGATTGCTTGAAACGAATAAGACACGATTCAATTGCCTTTCAATTGTAACAAAAATTTTTTTAATACTTTTTACTCGGTTTTAATTTTTTTTTATTTTGGAATAGAAAGGCTTAGTTACTTAAATTTTTAGAAAACAATATCTAATAAAAATTCTTAAATGTGCGTAATATTATTTGAAGGTAAACCGTAAGTATAATCTGTTATGTGATGAGGATAAAAAAATAGTTGTAATCATTTTTCGGAATTAATAATAATTGTTCTAGAAAAATGCGTAACAAAAGTGTTAAGATCGATCGATCTTTGCACTTTCTCCTTTACAGGTGAGCGAACTTTGCTCGTCTAAAATAAAAACTACACATGTTTACGAGAAATCTCACGCATTTATCAAGCACAATTGAAAAACCTTGTTAAGTCGGCTGAACAACAAACAACGCGTGTGTAGTACTATTAAATTAAATTAATTGATCTAGGCTTACTAATATTTACTTTAGGTACCTTACGACGTTATTATTGGTCCTGAAATATATAATAATAATTATAATAATTTTTTTAATGTCGCTTACTTACTTAATTTTTTTTCAATAAAATATATACAGTTGATTGTTTTAAAGTGAGAACATAGACAATAAAACAGATAGAAAGTGGCGCAGGCGCGTAAAAAAGATGGAGGAGGCCTTTGTACATGCTAGGCCGTTTGCGGAGACACGTCATTTTCCCTACTCAGAACCTAATGCAGTTTCAGTCGATAACCGGTATAGATGACCTAAAAAATTAAATAAATAAATTTAAAAAATCTTTGCGTCGAGGATTGTAATGCAATTTAAATGATACATAAATTTATTGATTTCAGAATTACATCGCGAACGGGGCTTGTGGATTGTGTGGAGATAACTTAGCGAGCCCTCGCCCCCGAGCCAACGAAAATACCGGATTTTTTGGCACCGGAACCATTCTGCGCTCTTACCAATCAGGCCAAGTGATCGACGTTTCTATCACCATCACTGCAAATCACATGGGACATTTCGAGTACAGGTAAAATGCCTATTGATTTCTCTCTAAAAAAAAAAAATGTCAGCAGGTCATCACCGAGAGAACGAAAGAAATAAAAACGTCATTATCGAGAGAATTAGCAAGAGAGAATATAATCGTTTTGTTTCCGACAACTTTTTTTTAAATCTACGTTTCGTTGTGCATTGTTAGCACATTGTTTACTTTAAGTAACCTCCAGACAAACTCACAATTTTATAAAAATATTTTGAACCACTTTAAACTCAGCTGTTCACTGTTCAAGTGAATATCTCGTTTTGACTGAGTCTGCCCGACGATTCCACCTCCATTTCCATTAACCCCTTTACAGTACATCTAGCAAATTTGCAATTTTATAAAATATTTTGAGCCGTTTTAAAATCAGCTCTTCACTGTTCACCTGAACAATGTATACTGAATCTGCTCGGTGATTCGACTTTATTTTCACCCCTGATTGTATTATTACTTATTTCAAGATAACCTTCTCACAAACTTGCAATTTTATAAAGTCTTTTAAGCGATTTTAAAATGAGCTCTTCACTGTTCACGTGAACATTTCGTGTTCATTGAACTTGCCCGGCGATTCGACTACGTTTCCACCATTGATTGTAATATTGTTTATTTTAAATAACTTCAGTGCAGTGTATGCAAAAATTTTAATACGTAAATCAACCACATTAAATCACTGTTCACGTGAACATTTCGTGTTCACCGAACTGTTTGTAATAGTACTTTAAATAATCTTTTTACAGTGGGTATGCGTCACAACGTTGCAATTTTCATAGCAAACCAATAAAATATTTTTAGCCACTTTAAAATTAACTCCTCCCTATTCAGCTGTTCAACATTTCGTGTTCACTGAACCTGTTCGGCGATTCGACCGTACTTCTACTCTTATTTATAATATTACTTACTTAAATAACCTTACAATACATGTGTCAAGCTTGTATTTTTATAACATATTTTATTCTATTTTAAAATCAGCTATTCACTGTTCACGTGAACAATTTATGTTCACTGAACTTGCTCTGCGATTCAACTACGTTTCCAATACGGATTGTAATATAAATACCCTCATTAGTATATGTGACAAAATTGCAATTTTCTGCTCTTGACTGTTCAGCTGAATATTTCGTGTTCACCGAACCTGCTCGGCGATTCGACTATATTTTCAACCCCCAATTGTATTATTGTTTATTTTAAAATAACCTCCTGGTAATCTTACAATTTCATAAAATATTTTAAGGCACTTTAAAATCAGTTGTTCACCGTTCACGTAAATATTTCGTGTCCACTGAATTTGCCCGACGATTCAATTTCCATTTCCGCTCCTGCTTATAATATTATTTACTTTAAATAACCCCTGGGAGAACATATAACAAATTTGCAATTTTATAAAATATTATAAGCCGCTTTAAAATCAGCTCTTCCTTGTTCACGTGAACTTTTCGTGTTCACTGAACCTGCTCGGCGATTTGACTATATTTTCACCCCTTAAACAACCTTCTGGCAAACTCGCAATTTTATGAAATGTTTTAACCCACTTTAAAATCAGCTGTTCACTGTTCACGTGAACATTTCGTGTTCACTGAACCTGCTCGGCGATTCGACTACATTTCCACCCCTGTTTATAATATCACTTACTTTAAGTAATCTTCTGACAAACTTGCAATTTTATCAAGTATTTTAAGCCACGTGAACATTTCGTGTTCACTGAATCTCGACTATACTTACTCCCAATTGCAACATTATTTATTTTTTTGCAGTGTATGTGACAACGGAGATGGTACTTTACCAGAACCCGGAGAGGAATGTTTCCAACCGTTGACCCTTGAAAACGGTTCACAAGGAGAGGTTCTTCGCGAGGGCGTTTACTCGATCGTCAGTAGAGTCAAGCTTCCTGATGGTCTGAGGTGCGACCACTGCGTTTTCAGATGGCACTGGAGATCTGGTAAGTAATAAGAAGAACTATACAACAAATTAATTAAAACCAGTTGGAAACACAATTGCCCCTAAGGAAGGAAGATGAATATTTGGGGAACCCTTCCTTTTTTCCCTTCCCCAATATTGCTGGAAGCGCTGTCATTTTTTTTGCCTATTTCCTTCCAATATCTTTCTTGTTTTTATTCTTTGAGTTTCGATTTTCATGTTTGGCCACAAAACAAAATTCGGGGATCATCTAGCTTCTGCCTAACTTTTACATTTCTTCGTCTTCCTGCTTTGCGTTTCTTTTCAAATGTAACTTCTTCGTTACTTCAGCTGTTTTTCTTCCTCTTACCTCTCCCTTCTCCGCCTATCCAATTTTCTCTACAGAATTTCATTTCTACAATGAACGTAAATAAAAAAATTGCAAGCCAGGAAAGTCCCAAAATGCATAACGCTTTCGTCTCTCTTCTTCTAGGAAATAACTGGGGCATCTGCGAAGATGGAACCGAAGGGCTGGGTTGTGGAGACCAGGAGACCTTCCGCAATTGCGCAGACATTAGCATACTTTAAACAATTTTCCTAGTGTTCAGAATGCTTAGTACTTATTGAGTAGCTTAATAAAGACGCTTAATTAAAAAAAAAAACAATGATTTGAAATTAATTTTCAAGTTTCATTTAACCAACCCCCACTCCAGGTTTCCTCGTCCTACACCATCGCAAGGAGCACTCATTTTTTTACGTTAATAACATCATATTGTTACGAGTGGAATTTTAATTTGGGGGCATTATGATGTGTAGTAATAGTAACGTAAATATAAAAAAATATTTATTCAAGAGTAAATGTCGTCATTATAAGGAAATAAAGGGCTTAAATGGGATCAAACTAATTCGTCGGAGAATTTATTGCCCCCCTCCAGATAACGATCTTTCAAACTATATTATATGGCAATTAGAGATTTGGTCTAATCTCGAAGGGCTTAAGCGAGATGGCAATCTTATCGACGGGGGTATAAATTTGGTGCCGCCCTTTTTCACGCAGCCAGAAAGTTTTTTGTGCGTTCCGAAAATGCTCAAAATAGTTCTGTTCGTCGTCGGTGCGGCGGTCCTTCGCGGGGCCGAAGGACACGGTAAGTTGACCGATCCTCCGGCCAGGAACAGCGCCTGGAGGTTCCTGCCGAATTTCCCCATCAATTACGACGACGCCGGCCTTTACTGTGGAGGGTTGCAGGTATTAACAAACCTAATTCGTTTATTTCAGCTTGAGCTCGCGACACCCTGTATACTTGCATCGGACACGTTTGTAATTTCAGGTGATGATTGCGAACGGGGGTTGTGGCTTGTGCGGGGATAATTTGGCCAGCCCCAGGCCTCGGCTGAATGAAAACACCGGCGTTTTCGGAACGGGCCAAATCGTCCGCGAATACCGGTCAGGACAGGTGATTCCCGTATCCGTTACGTTAACCGCTAATCACAAAGGATATTTCGAATTCAGGTGATTGAAAATTTATCAATTCAGTAGCACCACCATATACAGGGTGATTCTTAAATAGACCGACAAAGATGTCGTAGAACATGGGAAAATGTTTTTGTTTATTTTCCTGAAGTAAGGTTCTAACTGTAAGTTTTAGACCAACACATTTTGCGTATGTTAGAAATAGAATTTGAAGAGCTATTCGAACGTGTCAAAATATACAGGCGTCCCATTTAAATTTCCTATCAAAATGTGAAATAAAAACTTGTGCGTTCCGTTAAAAAGGTGTGTTTGCTGGATAATTCACTTACGGAACATGCTGTATATGTGAAAATAACTTAATAATATAGAACTCGTTACAAGCGATAACTTTTATGCAAGTTATTTTCCTTTCTAATTAAAAGTTAAGGAGCTACATATTAAAGAAATCCATACTAATAATGCACCCTGTAGATTTTTTCCTCTTTCGACAATCAATATTCTTTTGTCGATTTATTGAAGCATCTCCCTGTATATACGTATAACATAACTCGATCAGTTAGTATACTTCAAACTGAAAGAAATCTTCAAATTCGTTTGAAATATGTAATATACAGGGTAATACCGAACTGCAGTCTTTTATTTAGCAACAGTTGATTATACTTGGTAAAAGTTAATTTCTTGTTTAACAAAATCTAACACTCGAAGGCAAAAAATAGTAGACAAAAATAGTTTCCTGTAAATTGTTCTTTCTCAAAATGGTATCGCTTAAATACCACTTCGCATGTCACATTTAAAAATAAAATTTTGAAAGCTTTCAAATTTGATAAGCTTAAAACTTTTGTAAAATCGTTCAGAATGCCTTCAATAAGTGAAGAAATTAGAAAGAACAATTACAGGAAACTGTTTTTGTCTACTATTTTTGCTTTCGACTGTATGTCGCAACGAGTAAAGAATAAACTGGAGAGAGCCATATTACCAGTAGTTTATTGTCCAAAGTGGTAACTAAATATGGCCGCTGTATGTTGTTGGCTAAAAGATAGGAATGTTAGGGTTTCTAGCTAAGAATAATATTATTGCGACATCTGGTAAATTAGTGCAAAACAATCATGGACATGCGGATAAAGGGTTCATTATTATTCTGTTCCTGTTCTTTTATTTAAACAATAGTGTCACTTAGTAAATTAGTGCAGAACTAAACAAACAGGCATGGCCTTGACGACTTGAGATTCCATGCCCTGCTTATAGGCGCACACAAGCGTTTTATAAAATTCTGGAACGACCACGAACCGCACAGTTCACCATTGTTTATAATTCACTTACTTCACTAAATTTAACTGACTAAGATCCTAGAAAAGCCAATTGTTTTCTAGACACTGGAGTTATATCGTAAAAGTACTTGGAGGGAAGTTATTTGCATTACGCTTGCTGCGCCATTGATCATCAATTCCAAAAGTCATTCACTTTTTATATAAACACAAAATCTGGCAATTATTTTAAGATAACGGATGTCAACAAACCGCCATATTGCAAAAACTGACCTACCGCAAAGTGGTAACTTCCGGCAAATGTAATGAATGTAGCTTCCCTCCTGTTAATTCTTAACTCGCCGGTATATTATCATAAATGATGAGTATACGCAAAATGTAAAAAGAAGCATCCTGCTTCTTCTTCTTCTTACATTTGAAAAAGGATAAAAATATCGAAATTTAATCTAACGCCATCTGTACACTTTTCTTGAAACTACAGTTGCGCGTTTTAAAAAAAAATAGCGTGAAATGTTTTAAAAACGACTTTCGTTCTAGGTGACTTGTTAAATGAAGAAGAGTAATCGAAATTCCAAATACGAGAGTTACGCCATCTGTACTCTTTAAAAAAATAATAATAATCGAAAATTGTATATATAAAAATATCAAAAATTAGTCTGGTGCCATCGGTATACTTTTCTCGGAACTATGGTCGCGCGTTTCTATAGGCTGAAGTTGGTTACTTGATAAAAGAAAAAGTTAGAGGCAACGCCATCTGAGTGTTTTCCTTGTAACTAGAGCCAGAAGTTTTTAAAAACGTTAAATTAAGAATACTTAATAAACTCGATTTGTAAAGTGAAGCTCGAATAAGTTTTCATACTAACGTATTAGAAAGTTATGGTGACGCCATCTATGTTCTTTTCTTGGAACTACGAAAATATCGAAAATCAAAGGCAGCGCCATCTGTGTGTTTCCTTGCAACTAGAGCCAGAAGTTCTTAAAACGTTCTTTGAACGTGTTTAATGGCGCTTTCGATGCATTGGTCCAGAACACTTTCTCATCTTGTTTTAATCTCATGATGTGATAATAGGAAATGAAGGTTAGAATAGGAATCGAAGGTTCTTCATCATGAATTAAAATTTATTCATCAAATCATCTCGAACTCGTTTAGTGTAAAAGTCAAAAACTGACCAACCTTAAGAAACGAGGGTCATTTGCTTAAATAAATAAATATAATATACAGGGTAACACCGAACTGCAGTCATTTATTAGCACGGTAGGTTCTTCATCACGACTGTAATTTATTTATCAAATCAGTTTGCCCTCGTTTCGTGTAAAAGTCAAAAACTGACCAACCTTAAGAAACGAAAGGTAACACCGAACTGTAGACATTTATTAGCACAGTAGGTCCTTCATTATCATTACGAATATAATTTATTTACCAAATCATCTTCTCGTTTAGTGTAAAAGTCAAAAACTGACCGACTTCAAGAAACGAAGGCCATTTGCTTAAATAAAAATCGTATATTAACAATACAAGAATGTATTGTTTTGTACATGAGGTTTCATATACCTATAAGGACTAACTAGTTGATGGGTCTTAATTAATCAAAACCAACAAAGTCATTTTTGGAAACATGAAAAACTCTTGCTTTTTCCTTCGACCTTGAACGAATACAGCGAACAACTGAAACTGTGCCTTTTCACGCCAACATAAGAAGGTATTTTATATTTATCATTCATAACTGAGGAGTATAAGTTACTAAAGGTTAAAAATTACTGCATTTTGTTACTACCCTTCAAAGAAAGGGCAGCGGATACAATGATCTTTTCACCCTGAAAATATCAGGAGACAATTTTGAATTACTCTTTATATACCTAAGTAGACTACAGCACACAATTATTTTCAAGGCTCAAGTTTAACAGCATCCTGTATATATCTAATTGGAGGATAACAAACAGAAATTGTAAAGCCTTAGCTTATACATTACCAACACTTAAGCAAATGCCACTAGACAAATAGACGTAAACGAATTTAAATATTGTGTGTGTTTTATTTTTGACGATTATAATAAGGTATTGTCACGCCAAGGGTTGCATAGGTCCAGTGAAGTGATGGAGATGATAACGAGGGATGTCTTCGGCCTCGGGGTAAAGAGTCGTTCAGAGAGCAGCGATGCTGTGGCGATTTGGTCGGTCCTCTTGGATGCGTCGGCAGCAAGGGATGTCTTCGGATTATTTGTACCAATATTTTGCTTACTTAAAAGTACAACGATTACAGTGAATTTTCTGCATCATGATTTCCTAATTGGGAACATAAATCGTAACGTAACTCGGACAATGTAAACAATAATGACACGACAATGCTTACGCGGTGAAAATGTACTTCTGTGCTGGTGCTAGATTATGATTACAATTATTCTATCGTGACAATATCGGTTTGACTTGTCATTGTGGTTTCGCCAAGTTACGTTTTAAAGTTTACGGCAGATTTTTAAATACTAGAAAGCTACTAATTGCTTTTTACGTATTTATTTCATAAATAAATTCTTATTTCTTTACTACTACTACCGCCAGTTAGAATAAAAGACTCTAGTCTGGTAGCACCCTGTATACACCAAATTAATTAAAGCGCGCCAAATTTTTTTTCTAGTTTTTTTTTTTATTGTCTAATGTAGTTTGTGTGACAACGGCGATGGTTCCCGCCCCGAATCGGGCGAGGGTTGCTTCCGACGACTTCTTTTCGCCGACGGTTCCGATAGGTACATCGTTTCAAGCACCGATTATACAGTGAACCTCCAAATACGGCTACCCGCAGGGGTCACTTGCGATTTCTGCGTGTTGAGATGGCATTACAAAGCAGGTGAGTACAACAATAAATTATAAATGTAACGCACGCGTAATTTTGTTTGCCCTAGGAAATTCTTGGGGAATTTGTGAAGATGGTTCCGGGGCGATTGGCTGTGGCGACCAAGAAACCTTCCGAAACTGCGCAGACGTCAGGATTGTCTAAAGGCTTTGTTACTTACACACACACCATGTACCTGTTATTAATAACTTTACTGTTAGATTCTAAATAAAAAAATTAGTTTGAACAATGAGCATCAACATGTCAGTTTGCTTTTTTCCCATCGCCTCTTTCAATCTTCTTATGGTCCAAGATTTCTTCTTCCAGAAATATCTCTTTTTTTGTGGTCTTATCTCTTCTTGCAACCCTCCACAGTTAATCTATGCGTGTTCTCGAAAAGTCCTCAAAGGGACTACTCACCTGTTTCCATGGAAATGAATTTCGCAATTCTTATCGTGGCACGTGATTGACGCGTCCACTACAAATACCTGATTACCTCGAAAACAAATCAAAACAAAACAGCACCAATTTTTAACCCAGGTCCCTTATCTTATCACCATCAAGCCTGGGGGCTATAAATTCGAGACCAACACGCCCACAGTCAAATTTCAAAATGTTCGCCTCAATCGCGCTATATCTTCTCTTGTTCGTGTGCAACTTCCACAAATCCGAAGGGCACGGAATGATGGTGGATCCGGTCAGCAGGAGCTCGATGTGGAGGCTCCTTCCGGATTCTCCGGTGAATTACAACGACAACGAAGTGTTCTGTGGCGGCATTCAGGTACCTACTGTTCGGCTTGATTTGGTCTTTGAGACGTCGCGTCGCTCGTTTGTTTTAGACCATGATCAAAAACGGTGGTTGTGGACCGTGCGGGGATGACCTGGCGCTGCCTCAACCTCGACCCAATGAAAACACGGGGGTCTTTGGAACCGGAAGGATCGTCGAGGAGTACCAGTCCGGTCAAGTCATCGAGGTTTCGGTGAAGCTCACCGCTAATCACGTGGGGTATTTTCAATACAGGTGACTAAGGACTTAATCTGGGGATTATCTGAAGTCGGTTCTTGCGAAATGCAAGGCGCACTTGAATAATTTAAAGCGAAATAGATAAAGTTGTTCTTCTTATCTTGGTTTACCAATTATTATCAGAATATGAGTGTTTAGTTTGGTTATTTAAAAAAAACTGCTTTCTTATCTTTCACTATTTTGGAATTTTTTTCCTAAATAAAACAATAGAAAACAGTGTAATTGGAGATACTAGTGCATTCATTATTTAGTAATTACTACTCTCACTTTCTTCTTCTTCTTCTTCAGTTTTTCTTCTTCGGCATTCTTTTACAATTTTTAAGTTTCTTCATCTATTGCAATCATCTTATTTTCCTTCTCTTTTTTCCCTCTCGATTTGAAAAGTTGTATTTCCTTCTTTAAAAGAAAAGTTTCCACGTTTCTTATTTGCTCGTCCTCGACTGTATATTTTTCTTCTTTTCACGTTTTCGTTTCTTTGTTTGATGGTCTGTGTTTCCTTCCCTTCAAGCAAAGTGATACTTTCTTGAATCTTCAGTTAATCAATTACTTGCAGCATTTTTAATTTCTGTCATCTCCTCTTGTTGTTGCCTTTTGACTTCTTCATTATTTCTAATTATTTTTTTATTTTCTGTCTTGAAAAGGTGCCAAAAAATCGCTTATTTTAATTTTTTTCGCTTTCTGTATTTGCTTTTTCATCTTCGGCCTTTTCTCTACGTTGTTTGTTTCAAATTAAAGTAAAAAAGTAAAGTTAAAGTAAAAGTGTAAAGTAAAAAAGTAAAATTAAAAAAAAAATAGAAATTGTTTCTCTATTTGAAACAGCTCTGGCTTTTCACTTCGTCGTCTGTTTCAAACAAACAATTTCTAATTTTCTTCTCTATTTTTTATCTTCATCTACAGTGTTTTTTTTCTTTTTAATCCATTTCTGTTCCTCAACTTGAAAAAATTGGTTTAACTCTTCTTCATTCTTAGTTTCTTCATTATAAACACGTTCTTGTTTATTGGTTTCTTCGTTTTCTTCGAAAGTAGATTGCATTTTCACTCATGTGTCAGAATTCCCTAAATTATTTTTAACTCTTAACCCTGTCTTCTACAATGATTGATGACTCTCGTCTTCACCTTCAGCAATCATGTTCCTTTCTTCTTCAAATAAACATTTTAAATTTACCATTTGAAGAAATTCGCTTAATTCTTCTTCATTACCAACATTATTTTTAAATTCCACAAGTTTCTTCATTTTTTTCGCAAGTAAATTAATTGTATTTCCTGTATTTTTTTCATGTGTCGAACTGCGTAAATTATTTTTAGTTGGCCTTTTTTCTGCAGTGATGCTTTCTTCCGTTTTCAAATACAAAAACTCGCTTAACTCTTCTTCAACTTTAATTTCTTCATTTTTAAAGAATTTCCACGGCTCCTGTTTCTTGGCTTCAAAATTTCCGTAGGTTTCTTCATTTTCTTCGATTGTAGCATTTTCAAGTTCACTTCAAATTCATCATCAACTTTTTTTTTTATTTTTCGTTCCTGCTTCGAAAGTAGAGAGTTTTCAGTTTTTATTTATTTGGTCTAAATTATGTCTTCTAATGAGTCTAAATGAGTCTTCATTCTTCTCGTCTTCACTTTCATGTTTCTTTTTCCTTTTTTTTTTTTTTTTGGTAAGTTGCTCCATGATTGATTATTAGTAACCAAAGGTTTTAAGAAATCTAAAGTTCATTCTTATAATATTTCTTTTTCCTCTTCAAATACGAGAACAGTTTTCAATTTTATCATTTGAAGATAGTCGCTCAACACTTCTTCATTTTTCGTTTCTTCACTACCAACATTATTTTTAGATTTTCCCTCTTTTGTGTTCATGTTTCTTTATTATTTTTAGATTTTCCCTCTTTTTTGTTCATGTTTCTTGATCTCAAAGTATCCAGTTGTTTCTTCATTTTCTTCGAAGAGATTATATTTTCCGTTTCTTCCTTTATATGTCAGAACTGTTTAAATTATTTTTAACTGCCTTGATTCCTAAGATAATTTTGACCTTCAGCAATGATGCTTTTTCTTCCTTCAAGGGTATACTGTAGCTAATCTGACCTTGAAATAATCCTATACCTATCTACTTGACGACTAATTTCAATTGGAGTAATTTTGGATACACGTCGCAATAAGAAAATAGTGCTGGATAATTTTTTACCTAATTGTACTATACAGTGAGCCTCTAAAGTATGGAATAAAATTCGTAATTTCTTTACTTTTGACAGTTAGAAAAAACGCTCGAACAGGTAAATTTTGTTTTTAAAAAGCACACATTTTCTAATGAAAATCAATCTTTGACAGTCATTTGTTTTCGACAATTTTTTTAAATAGCAACCCCCAATTTTTTTTCTTCATTCTGATAGCTCATTGAATTCTCTATCCAACCACATCAAAAATTTATTATGTTTTATGGGAAAAATTTTGAGAAAAAATTATTTTAAATGAAATGAAATAATAATAATTTAATTTTCGGTTAAATGACGAACCATGATTACTCGACTTGAAAAGACTTTGTTTAAATGACAAGAATGTTATTTTAGGTATCATTTTGGTTTTGTTGAAAATGTCACGCCTACTTCATTTGTAGGTAGTAGATGATTCATTCATTTTCAATAATTTTTTTCTCAAAATTTTTCCCATAAAACATAATAAATTTTTGATGTGGTTGGATGAGCTATCAGAATCAAGAAAAAAAATTGGGGGTTCCTATTTAAAAAAATGTCGATCACGTCATTACTCGAAAACAAATGACTGTCAAAGATTGATTTTCATTTGAAAATGTGTGCTTTTTAAAAACAAATTTTACCTGTCCGAGCGTTTTTTCGAAATGTCAAAAATAAAGAAACTACGAATTTTATTCCATACTTTAGAGGCTCACTGTATGTTGTTTAAAGTAAGCTTTAGGATGCAGAGAATGCCATCGATTTATTTTATTTGTTCTTTTTTGTGTCATCATCATTTCATTATGATTCATTCAATTGCAGTTTATGCGACAACGGAAATGGTACCAAGCCCGAGTCCGACGAGGACTGCTTCCAGCCCTTAACACTTGAAGATGGCTCAGATAAACAAAACATCGGAAGCTCCGAATATGACATCAAAAGTCTCGTCAAATTACCGGAGGGTTTAATTTGCGAGCACTGCGTTTTGAGGTGGCACTATAAATCAGGTGAGCAATAACTAGACAAAAAAGAATTCGAAAAAATAAAATGAGACCCGTTTCAGGAAATTCCTGGGGAGTTTGCGACGACGGCACCGAAGGGATGGGGTGCGGAGATCAAGAAACTTTTCGGAATTGCGCGGATATTAAAATTGTTTAGAATCTTTTATGTTCCTTAACTTATTTATTTGCTTTTGTACATAAAGTAATTTATTGGATTTAAAAAAAGAAATATTTTGTTTCATTTAACTGCGTTTACTATACAACCACATGTGCACATGTGGTTGTCTGGTTGTCTAAATTCTCACGACCAACTTACAATTATATTAGCGAGCAAGGAAAGGTCATACCATTGCTATACCTAATTATAGTAATTATGTAACATAACTCATAAATTTGCGATTTTGCAAATTAAAATTAAACCGTCTTTATCTTATTCTGGTGAAATTTCAAGGATTACCAGTGATGAACCGGTTGTAGCACGCAGGTCTATGGAAAACGTTTTGTGGAACTAAAAATAAAATGACCTTCATTAATTAAATTAATTGAAATCGCTACCACCTTAATGGATGATTTGGATGCTTTAAGGGCAAGGAAAAAAAATTAAAAAAATAACCTTATTCTTATCTCTAGAAGCTTCCCGATGACTCGCGAAAGCTCGATGCGCCCGCTAGATAGTTTGGCATTGTATGTAATCGTCCCTCGCCGGTTCCAAAGTATTTCCGAAAGAGGAAACCTCTATAAAAGCAGAACTCGGCGGAAGATTTAGATCAGTTTCTACTCGATATCGAAAAGTGCTGGTTAACAGCGAATAATAGAGCGACGAACTAATTGAAATGTTAATTGATAAAAATCAAGATAAAAAACATTTATTATAAGTTAAAATACACGACGAATTTTTAAAAATTAATAGCAAATAAATAATAAAATAATCCAGTTTTTTAAACTGCAGGCCTCCTCCTTCTCCTCCTTCTTCGTTTCTTTCTGCCGCCGTTGTCGTTGCGCGAATTTCTTCGTCTGCGGCTGCGTCGACGTCTATGCGATCTTATCTTATCCATAACCTCTCCAAGGAAGTACCGACCTCTCATTTTTCTTATTGCTCCGAAGGCGACACCCTTATCGATTGCCTTAGCTAGATGTTTGGTGAACTCGCTGTTGGGAACAGCGAACTCGTTCTCGATGTGGTCACTTATAGCCTCCATCGTCAGCCCTGGAGCGTCGCCAATGGCCGCCATCACAAGCTTAGCTGTCTTTAAAGTGTTGGGAGTCGGGGGGCCCATTGTTTAACTCGAAATTTTGGCTTATTCGAATCTAATTTAAATTTAAATTCCACGAACTAAAATTTTCAACTCTCGATAACGAGACGTTGTTTACTGGATACAAACAAATTTTGTTTTATGTCACTTGCTTCATACTGACTACTTGATCACATTTACGTACGAAACGTACGATTCGGAGAATCCATAGCAATATTTAAAATTTGTAAATTAAACTGTCATTTTTGAAATAGAACATGACATGACAGCTAAGGATGACAGCTGTCATGAATCTGGCGCACGGCGCTTGATAGGAGTCGATCCAATGGTAATGATCACCTCTACTTCACCATGGACAGTTGCTGATGTTCCGGTTGTTGTCCTCAGTTTCCACTTAGTAAGCTCGGTGAGTCTTGATGACTTTATAACGTCAGGCCTCAAGATAGTTTTCCTCGCACCTGTATCCAATAACATGTTGTGAGGGATGTCATCAATAGTGGCATGCACGAAGACACTGCTGGTTAATCACAGCAGGGCTATCACTTTCGTGGCTTTTGTCTTTGGGGGCCTTTGAATACGGTTCGACGTTTACCCCTTTGCACCGACCCGGCTTAGTTTCCCTATGGTTTCCTTCGCTGCCTGGCCTTTTGGGACATCACCTGTGTTCCTCTTCCTGGCAATTCCAACACACCAGCGGATTCTTCTGCCTCAAGAATTGTTTCACAATGCGGCGAACATCCTCCGCGGTGGCATATTCCTTGGGCCGGTCCTCTGCAGCAGATCGCACCTTGACGCTGGCGGGTTCCTCCTCTTGGCAGTCCATGGCAGCTCGCACCTTGACAGGGCATCTCTTGAGACTCGCTTCGCCGTCTCGTATTCCAAGGCGTAGGCCAATGCGTTCTTGGATATCTTGGGGTGGGCCATTCTCAATGCCTGCTGGTTGTCCGGGTCACAGATTCCATCCACGAAAGTCCTGCACCGTCAAACATTGCAGGAATTCGTCAGGAGCTGCAGGATATGTCAACCGGGCTAGACGCGCTACGTCAGTCTCGAATTCTCTCCGGATTTCTGGTAACGGTTTCTCAGCTGCGCTTGGTACACATCTCCAGCCTACTCACCAGCTTGTTGAAATCTTCTTGTTCCTCTGGCGGCATCGTTTGTAGCACATCGCTAGCGTCCCCCCTCAAGGCCACAATTGAAGGGGAGTGGAAAAGGTGCCTATTCCACTTTGATGTAGATTCGAGAACAAAACGTTAAATGTTGAGAATAAAATGTAAAATAGATGGTTATAAAGAAAACATAAAAAGGGTTATTAGCAGCACCTAATTGTATACTGTACTAAATGATTAGAAAATGTCGGATACAAATATTTGTATTTATGATATAATGGGCAGAGTAATGTATGGCGATTTTGTCGAATTTGTGGAATAGGCAACTTTTCCACTGACCCCTTCAATTAACGAAGTGGCTTTTTCACTGGCCGTCCATCCGTTCGCCTTTGCTGCCGCTTCAAATTGTTTGAAGTAGTTAGGCCAAGAAGACTTCCCATCGAACGTAGGTGGTTTTATTTTCAATTTCGAAGTTTCCGCTGGTCCTACCACAGTTTGGGCCTCATTATTTTCTGGTGTTTCTGCTTGTGACTGATCCCCAAATATTCGCAACCCTGCCATCCCAGATAGCAGAAGAAACTTGAATCAAGCTTAAAACAAGTTTGTCATAACATGTCTATAAGCTTGATTCAAGTGTCCTAGTTTCCACACATCAAGTTTAATGCAAGCTATTTTATGCAAGCTTGTAATAAGCTTGTTATGCATAGGCATAACAAATGGCAAATCGATGAAAACAGAAAAAAACAAGTGACAAATGTTTTGAGGCATAAAATTAAACAATAAGCGAATTGATCGCATAAAATCAAAGATTGTTGAAACGAAGATGCAGAAGAAAAAGTCAATCGCGGGTGGAAAAACAAAAGATTGCGAGTTCATCGATCGAAATAAGGACAAAGTGACAAAACAAAACACTACCGATCGATGAAGACAATTAAAAAAAAATGAAGCAAAAGGGAATATAACAACATAATAACAAAAAAACGTAGAAAAGAAGAAAAAGATAAATCTAAGTACAACTGCAGGTGAAAAACAAAAGATTGCTGGTTCACCGATTGCAAAGAGAATCAAACGTCAAAATCAATTGAAACAAAACACTATCGGTCAATCAAGAAATCTAGAACAAAAGCACAACAACTTAATAATAAAAAAAAGTAGAAAGGAAGAAAAAGACAAATCTAAAGACAACTGCGGGTGAAAAACAAAAGACTACTGGTTCATTGATCGGAAAGAGGATAAAACATCAAAACCAACTGAAACAAAATACTATCCATCGATGAAGAAAATCTAGCAGAAATGAAGCAAAAACATAACAGCATAATAACAAAAAATATCGAAAAGTTTCGCTCTTTCTTACCTAGTGCGGGCGTTTCGCACATCCTGATTCTAGAGTGGGAGTTTCACTCTTTCATACCTGGCACGGGCGTTTCGTGCATCCTGACACTAGAGTGGGAGTTTCACTCCTTCATACCTGGTGCGCGCGTTTCGCACATCCTGATCCTAGAGTGGGAGTCCCACTCTTTCTTATCTGGTGCGGGCGTTTCGAACATCCTGATCTTGGAGTGGGAGTTTCACTCTTGACCGTAACCCTGATCTGATTCCCGGAGCGGAAACCAGATCGTACGCACAGTTTGCGTGGTATTAGTTGTCGTTAGTGTCCTTAAGACACACCGTATATTACAGTTGTTTAGTGTTCACGAGACACACCGTATATTGCCGTCACCGAAAAATACCGTCCGGAAGTTTATCATTTCGTTCATTAGTTTGTGAGTTTTGTTACCGGAGTAAAAGTATTCCAATCTGTAAATATGAACTATTTTGTAAATAAAAACCGTATTTGCTGAGTGATTGACGCTTTTATTTCTGGACCTGGACACCGACGAGGGAACCCGAACCGCCGAACCGACGTCAAGCAGAGCAACGATCAGCAGCTACAGACCACCCCGAAAGTTGACGGACCGTTACAAGAGAAAACGATAAATCTAAAGACAACTGCAGGTGAAAAAGAAAAGACTGCTGGTTCATTGATCGAAAAGAGGAAAAAGCGTCAAAACCAACTGAAACAAAACACTATCGACCAATGAAGAAAATGAAAAAAAAAAAAATAAATAAAATGAATCATCACCTAAAATGAATAATAAAAGAAAACAGATATTGATTGATTAAAAAAAATGGCACAAAGTCAAAAATTGTTAAAGAAAAGAGGTAGAAAGAAAAATAGAGTTACTTGGTGAAGTCAAAAAGTTTATCCTCGTTGACGCAAGTCTTTAAATTATGAAGCATGGAACGATACACAGAGATACGCAGAGCTGCATTTGGAAATAAGTATTTCTCGTTGTTCATTTTGCGAAATTTACTCAAAACTTTCTGACCAACCCGCGTATAATGCTACATTTCTACCATTGTTTATCGTTGTTTACATTTACGATTCAGAGTTTAAGTCGATTCATTCGTTTACGATTTCTTTTCTTAACTGTTTCTTTCATAAAGTTTTTCCTCGTTCTATATCAATTAACCGCGCCGCAGCACGGGTAATTTCTGACCTATAATTCTCGGGCTATAGTTCTGCTCATGAGGCCCCAAATAGGGCCGAAATAGCTATACAGAATATGCTTGGGGGCTCCGTTGCAATCCTGCCCACTTGCAACCAACAATTTTGCAGTTTGCGTTGACACGCTTTGTCCCCTCTGGTCGCCATCTCGTGCGTGATAGCTCATGGGGCTACAGTATATTTGCTATTCACGACACGAATTATAGGTCAGAAATTCCCCGGGCTGCGGCGCGGTTAATTGACATATAATGGTGTCTATTTTTATATGTACATACTTTTTGACCATCCCACGTGTAGTGGCATTTTACGCTACATTTCTTTCTCGATTAAGTTTTCAATTAAGGAATTATTTGTTTACGAATTGTTCTGTGTTGTTCGGACAATTAAATTTTATTTATATATATATAAAAAAAACACCACAATAACTAATAAACCAGTGACGTTGCACGCGGTTCACGGTCGGTAGCAATCCGTCCGTGCGTCATGGCAATTTAAATTTGAAAAAACAAGTGAACCCCCCCTCAATCTTTCCATAATGCGTACTTTTTATTCACCTTGAGGAAGCACAGCATAAAACAATGTGGGCACTCTTGCATGCATACTAAAAACGTTCACTAAAGTCAAGGTCATCACAGGTGCTACGAAAATGTGCCGAATAGCAAATTGTTAATTACAATACTGATGAGGAGGCGGAAAACGCATCGTATATACAAAAAAAAAAAAATCGCCGGTTTGAATTGCGCCCCCGATAATTTATAACTCTCGAAAATTACAAAAAAAAAAAAAAAACAAATCGGGGAAAAATTGTCCGTATAATATTTGGGCCTCATCCAAAATTCATGCCGACAGATAATCACATAAATTAAATAAAGCGACGCAGTTACTTTTTGGCCGGAAATTAATGTTAACGCGTTAATAATAAACGAGACAAACGGTAACGCGCCCTTTAATAATTAATCGATGTTTTGTTTGCTTAAAATAATGTTGAAAATGATTAATATTACGAGCGCCTCAACTACGAATTTTCCTGTTAGGGATTGACCTTCATGAAAACGTTGCGCTACGATCCAAGTCGTCTGTGCAAGAATTTTCAAAAATCCATGTAAGTTGTCAAAAAATAAATAAAACAGAAAATTTGGTACTGAAGCTTTGACATAAACTCAACACGTTGTTTTGTTGAGTGAAAAACAAATAAAGTCGAACTTGTACAAGGAACAAGATTAAAAAAATTAGAGAATAATGTCGAATTTAAACAAAGAAGAAGAGAAAGAGCAAGAATAAAAAACTGGATTTAAAAAGTGCCACTACATCCAACTAGTATTAAAAAAATTAAAGGAAAGATTGCACTTTAGAATCACAACCTCAAATAGCGCTGACATTATTTTGGCTCGAAGAAAGCTCGAACGAAAGTAGGATTATAAGACAACGGAAAATAAACAATTAAACAAAAAAGCCAGCCAGAAGAAAGATTGTGCTCCAGTCAGCGCTGTTTTCAATTTGTTTTTCCGGAGACCGTAATTCGAAGAAAACATCCAGTAAGTCAGTTGCAGTCGCAATGTAAGTATCTATCTCGATGGCTACTTTCCCTTCTATAGTTCTAAGTAGGCAGAAGTGTGTTGGAGTTACACAAAGTCTTTGGTGTAAGTTGCGCTTTATTTTCAATTCGTTTAATATTTTCGAAACAACGAAATACAACACGGAAGAGATTCAAATCGTTCTAAGTGGTGAAGTTGCTTCAAAGTCACTTTATATTCAATACACTGAACTCAACGCTTTTAACACGATTTATATTTTCGAAACACTCTGTATATAACGGAAGATCTAAGTGATCAAGTAGCTCTAAATTCACTTTATCTTTGACACCATGATTTCAAAGCTTTCATTTCAATTACTTGGATGACCTTACGGGGCATTTTACCTTTAACTCGATTTGTATCTTCGATTCACCCTGTATACCACGGAAGCTACTGAAATTGTTCTAAGTGATGGAAACTCACACTATTTTTAACACACTGAATTCAAAACTTTTGCTTCAATTACTCGGATGACCGTACGGAGGCACTTTACTTTTAACTCGATTCATATTTTCGAACCACTCTGTACATAACGAAATATATTTAAGTTGTTCTAAGTGGTAAAGTTGCTTCAAACTCACTTTATCTCTAACACATTAAAGTCAACGTTTTTATTTCAGTTTCTTGGGATAACCATGCGGGGGCGCTTTACCCTTCTTAACTCGATTAATCTCTTCAAATCAACCTGTATGCAGGGTGTTTCACTTAAGGTGTGCCAAACGCAAAGAGGTCGTACAGAAAATTATTCTAAGCAAAAAAGTTCATGTAAACATATACAGGATGTTCAAACTTAAGTCGGCACTATTGCTAACTTTGTTATTATAAAAGCTAAAAATTCGGTTAAATTAGAAAACTAGTGGTACTTTTCACGCTGATTACTATGGCACAGTCAAAAGAACAATTGAGCGTCGTATTTATGAGATAAAGTCAAAAAGACACTTTTTTTAACGGAAGACCCTGTATATTATATTACCAATCGATGGAGAATAAAATTCTTAATTAAAATTGTCCTTTGTCATTTTCTCGTAAATTAATAAATAAAGAATATATTTCTACAAAATCATCAAAGGTGTCTGTGCTTTGGAAACAAAACACAAAAAGAACAACTGAATTAAGAAAGGTGGAAAAAGAAAACACTGTCGAGCAATAAAAAAGTATTTGAAGGAAAAAAATGAAGCGAAAGGATGAACAAAGCAAAAAGAAATATAGGCAGATGATTGACTTGAAAGCTTTTATTTTAATTACTTGGTGGGGCGCTTCACTCTTAAATCGATTTATATTTTCCAACCACCCTGTATATAACGGAAGGTATCCAATTTTTTTTCTAAGTGGTGACGCTGCGCTGGTTTAAGTCGTTTCAAACCGAATACAAAACGTTTATGTTAATTTCTCGAATGACTATTATACAGGGTTGCTGATAAATAAATCATTGATGATTTCGTTTCAGGGTAACGCAAATGTCATTAATCACGATCCGATGCAAAAGCCAACCGTCGAACATCCACGGCTCTTTTAGGTTCGTGATTTTGCTGGCGCAGTGCTTCGCGTTGATCCCCGTCAGCGGGATCTGGGCTGCGCAGCCCACGCAGCTGCGCTTCACGAAGAAGTCCCTCAGGTTCTTGTACACGACGTTCGCGTTGACGGCCACCCTGTTCGTAACCCTGGCCGGTTTGTATCACTTGATCGTTAAAGGATCGACCCTCTCGATCACAGGTAACAAGATTTATTTTTCCATATTTTATGATCACACTGTATATTTCGTACTTAATTTTATGCGAATTATTGAGTAAACCAATTCAAGTGTTTACGTGATACCTGGAACGTCTCTTGACTTTATAACGCTTAGGCAAATATTATTTATGTAAACAACACATTATAAATAATAGTAATTGTAGCTTCATTAAGTTTAAATAAAAAAGAAACAAATTTGAAAGTGCGCGCCTCCACCATGTGTTTCCTGTTAACATCTGCGTTTCGGGGGGGCGTCATATCTTCTTTCTCGGGTCATTAAAATCACTGAAGAGTATACTTTAGAGTACACGTGGCGTTTCTCAACTTATTTGACTGCGCCTCCACCAATTGTTTCTCGTCAAACCCAGCCTGGTTATTGCTTGCTTGCGTTTCAGTGGGCGTCATATTTTATTTCGGCGGCCTGTTGACGAACATTTTATTTTTGATACTGGCCACCAAATGGCCGCAAGTCATCATCGAATGGACCAACATAGACAAAGTGATGATGAAAAATTACGGCTATCCGAAACGCCTGGACTTACGCTTGAGGTTAACCACCATCGTAGTTGTATTACTAGCCACGGGTATTTCTTTTGTTCTTGTTTCGTCGTGTATGATCAAGGTCGCCATTTTTTAGTCGAACATCTCCTGAGCGTTTCGACCAGCGCAACCACCATCTATTACAGCAACAACAGAACCATAAGCCCCAAGCTCTACTACATCAACACGTTCCCGTACGTGTTCTCGCACGTTAACTACACGAATTGGTTGGCCGTCTTGCTTCAGGTAGTACAAAACAGACACAAAATTGTGTCACTTCGAAATGAATTAAAAAATTCTAGATGGTTAGTATACTGTCGACGTTCACCTGGAGCTTCAACGATTTATTTATTATCCTCGTGAGCATCGCGTTGGCTGCGAGGTTTAAGCAAATCACGAAGAGGCTCCGTCAACAGAGACACAGGGTATGACATGCAGCAGAAACACACGGTATAATACTGTTACGAATTTGGGGTTTAAATAATAACAGATTTAAATTGAGTTTTATTTTTATGGTGGAGGTTCTTTCGTTTTAGAACATTCTCGTACAATCAAGTGCCATCTAGCGTTGAATTTGACTTAAAAGTTTTCGATTCTCGTTGTCGTATCAGAAAGTTTGCCGAAATTTAACACAATATAACGTCGAAACGCTGAAATTTGATACAATTGAATGTTACTTGTCAAAAGTTCTGAAACAATTCAATTCTTTCAAGATTTTGTGGAAATTTGAAACAATTGAAATGCTTACAATATGTGAAAAACAAATTAATGCCGATGACATCTGTCAAACAAAAAAGATCAGTGTCATTAAAACAAAAAACACGTCGATTCTTGTGACAATTGAAAATAAAATGTCGACGGCGACATCTGCGAAGCAAACCTTGTAACAATTTTGATGACGGTAGCATCAAAACAATTGAAGACATTGGTGACATCCGTCAAACAAAAACGTTTCAAATATTGACGATGGGATCCATTAGAATGACCTTGAAACGTAAAAACAGAATAGAATAGAATGGTGATGACGGTATATGTCAAAATATTCCTGAAATTCGAAGTAATTAATACCTAAGTGACAGAAGCTGTCGAAGCATTTGCTGCAATTTGACACAGTTGAATGTCATCTGTCAAAGGTGCTGCCGATACACGAAACAATTCAAGTGTCAAGGTGACATCGTTCGAGATTTTGTTGAAATTTGAAACAACTGACATGCAGGGAACACACGAAAAACAAATTCGGAGCAATTAATGCCAATGACATCTGTCAAACAAGAAAGCTCAGCGTCAGTAAAACAATTAGTGGCAATTGAGGGTGGTAGCATCAAGACAATTTTTTATGATGTTACCTATTAGAATGATCATGAATCGTAAAAACAATTGAATGGCGAACAAAATATTGCTGAAATTAGAAGTAATAAATTTTACAGACACTGTCAAAATATTTGTTGAAATTGTTGAAATTTGCAAAACTGCAAAACGTATTCGGAAAAATTGACATAACGCTGACATCTGTTAAATAAAATAAATACTAAAACCCAACAGAATTGAAACGTTGATAGTATCAGTCAACAAGAAACTCGCTAACACTTGAAACAATTGAAAATGAAATGTCGATGACGACATCTTGCGACGCAAAACTTGTAATAATTTTGACGGCGACGTCATCAAAACAATTGAAGATGTTGGCAAAATCCGTAAAACAAAAACAAAAATCATTTGAAACAATAAACATCCATCGGTGACAGTACCTGTCAAAATATTGTTAAAATTTGAAGTAATTGACACATAAGTGGCAGACACTGTCAAAATATTTGCTGAAATTTGAAACATTTGACGTACAGGTAACATATTTAAAACGACTTCGGAACAATTGATATAATGACGACAAAGAAATATTAAAATCCAACGGAATAAAAACATTGGTAATATCAGTAAACAAGAAACTCGTCATCATTTGAAACAATTGAAAATGAAATGTCGATGACGACATCTGACGACGCAAAATTTGTAACAATTTTGACGGCGACGTCGTCAAAACAATTGACAAGACTTTAACAAAATCCATAAAATAAAAACACGGTTATCATTTGAAACAATTTTGACGGTGACGGCATCAAAACAATTGAAAACGTTGACAGATTCTGTAAATTAAAAACAGGGTTGTCATTTGAAACAATTGAACATTCATTGGTGACAGTATCTGTCAAAATATTGTTTGTCATTTGAAATAATTTTAACGCCGACAGCGTCAAAATAATTGAAAACGTTGACAGATTCTGTTAAAATGAAAATCGGTAACAGTATCTGTCAAAATATTGCTGAAGCTTGAAAAAATTGACACGTAAGTGACAGAAACTGCCGAAATATTTGCTGAAATTTGAAACAATTGACATACACGTAGCATCTGCAAAACGACTTCGGAACAATTGACATAATGACGACAAAGAAGCATTAAATTCAAACAAAATTGTTACGCCGATAGTATCAGCAAACAACAAACTCTTCCATCCTTGAAACAATTGAAAAGGAAATGTCGGTGGTGATATCTGCGAAGCAAAACTTGTAACAATTTTGACGGTGATGTCATCAAAACCATTGAAATCGATGGCGAAATCCGTAAAATAAAAGCACGGTTGTCATTTGAAACAATGTTGGCCGCAAGCGCATCGAAACAATTGAAAACGATGACATAATCCTTAAAATAAAAACACGGTTGGCATTTGAAACAACTGAACATCCATCGGTGACAGTATCTATCAAAATAGTATCAAAATTTGAAGCAATTGACCCGAAAGTGACAGGAATTTGAAACAATTTAAACAAATATCGCCGAATTTCTGTCAAAATATTGCTAGAATTTCACGAAGTAATTGAAAATCAATTGTCAAAGTATTGCTGAAATTTGGAACAATACGAGCACAAATATTACTGAAATTTGAAACAATTGAACGTCGATGACAGCTTGGTCAAGGTAGAGCACGAATGAAATAACTGAAAGTCAACTGTCAAAGTTTTGCTGAAATTTCGAAAAATCCTAGTACTTACGACAACATCTGTCAAAAATATTACTGAAATTTGAAACAATTGAACGTCGACGACAGCTGCGTCAAGGTAGTGCAGGAATGAAATAATTGAAAGTCACCTGTCAAAGTATTGCTGATATTTCGAACAATTCAAGTACTGACGACAGCATCTGTGAAAAATTTTATTGAAATTGGAAACAATTGAGCGTTTTCGACAGCTTCGTCAAGGAAGTGCAGAAATTTGGAACAATTCAAATAAATATCGCTGAAACATCTGTCAAAATATTGCTAGAATTTGACGAAGTAATTGAAAGTCATCTGTCAAAGTATTGCTGCATTTCGAAAAATTCAAACATTGACGAGAGCATCTGTCAAAAATATTATTGAAATTAGAAACAATGAGCGTCTTCGACAGCTTCGTCAAGGTAGTGCAGGAATTTGAAACGATTCAAACCAATACCGCCGAAACATCTGTCAAAGTATTGTTAGGATTTGACGAAATAATTGAAAGTCAACTGTCAAAGTATTGCTGAAATTTCGAACGATTCAAGCATTGACGACAGCATCTGTTAAAGATACATATAATTGAAATTTGAAAAATTGAACGTCGATGACGACTCACCTGTCAAGGTGTTCCCGACATATCTAACGATTTAAATATCGATGACGACATCTGTCAAAGTACTCCCGACGTTTGTAACGATTTAAATATCCATAATTAAAGCTGGTTCTTGTCCGATGAAAATTGTATCACAAACTCTTTTAAACGGACACTAAATGTTTATATTTTTCACTTCTGACGAAGCTGTCGAACAACTGCGAAACGTTAAGTGTTTGTGTGCCATTTAGTGTCCGTTTAAAAGAGTTTGTGATACGATTTAAATATCGATGACAGCGTCCGTCAAAGAATTGCCAAAAATTCAAACAATCGAGCGTCATTCACCGTGTGATTTAAATATCGATGACAGCATCTGTCAAAGGATTGCCAAAATTGGAAACAATCGAACGTCATTCACAGTGTACGTGAAAGTATCGCCGAAATATCAAACAATTGAACGTCGATGACGTTTTTGGTAAGTATCCTCAGATAAGAAAAATATACAGAGTAATAAATTAATAAATTGAGATTGCAGATGAAGAAAACACTGACATCTCGTATTGCCGGTTCAGATTTAAAAAAAAGCAAAGGGCCAAGTACTGACCCTTGCGGAATACCGGATTTTATGTTACCGTTTCTTTTTTAGATATGGGCGGCGAAAGTGTAACGTTTTGATTTATTTAACGGTACAGTGTGATCCAAACGATCAGATTACAGAAGATCCACCTATGTGAAATAATTTTTTTTTCGAAATCCAAACTGATTTGTATTCGCCCCTCCTCGCTACTTTCAATTTTAATAAAAATTAGCAAACTTTGGTCAACTTTGATCTCTTCTTCTTGTGCATAGATCAATGATAAATTCTGGATGGAGATGCGAGAAGACTATGACAGACTGAGCAACCTCTGCTTGCTCGTCGATTCCGCCCTTTCTTACATCGTCCTCTCCTCTTTCGGCACGAACCTGTTCTTCATCATCATCCAGTTATACAACAGCTTGAGGTAGGTCGTCGGCACTTACTTCTTGGCCCACCCACCTACCTAATCTAACTGGATCGTTCCAGAATTATGAGCCGGAGCATCGAGAAAGTCTACTTCTTTTATTCGTTCGGCTTCCTGATATTGAGGACGATATGCGTTTCGTTGTACGCCGCGTCCATCAACAATGAAAGTAGGGAACCGATTGCCATATTGAATTCTGTGTCATCGACGGTTTATAACATCGAGGTAATACTTATTGTTCGTGATCATTAAAGCACGGATTTAGCTGCATTTTTAGGTCATGAGTCATCTATTTAGTCGGGCGTGATTCATGACCTAAATTCGTGCTTTAGTTATGGTAAATGAAAAGTAGGTATAGAGGTGGCCAAGTAAATCGTTACGACTCGAAGGACGTTTAACCCTTAATATGAGTGAGATTTCCATTGCAGGTTAATGAACACGATTCTAGTGGCCACCACTGTACACAAGTGAAAAAAAAACGAACGCATAGTAAAGTTAAATTTCATTTTAGATTCAACGATTTTTGATGCAACTAAGATTCGACAACGTCGCGCTGACAGGAAGCAAGACGTTCAAAGTGACCGGAAGTCTGATACTCTACGTGAGCCTTCCTCCTTGATTTTCAAAGATCCATTTCATTGACGCGTTTGTTTTTAGGTGGCGGGGGCGATCGTGTCTTACGAATTGGTATTCATACAGTTCAACAACACGCAATTGTGTGCATAGATGATTCATGTATTTATTTATTTATTTTTTAATTGTACGACTCCTGAATAAAATTTGCAAACACGAATAAACCTAAACCAACGCGTTGAATATTTTATTGTTCATTTCAAATAATGTTCTTCTTTTGATTATTCATGAAGAAGAATGATTATTCATGAGGAGAATTCGTGACGAATATATTGCGACTGTTTCACTGGAAGCTGCAGAGAAAATATTCATTTTCTTACCTGTTAAAAAGATGTCGCGTTTATGAATTGCATTTTAAATCCTGAATAATTTTATTCACGAGAAGAATTCATGAGGAATATAGTAAGGCGGTTCCTACTGGAAGCCACAGAGAACAAACAAAAAAGAATCGTGTTTATGGTTGTATTGAATATTTTATTTATCCTTCATTTTCAATGATGAACATTTTTTTGTTTATTCAAGAAGAAAAACGATTACTCGCGAGAAGAATTCGTGAAGAATAAAGTGAGGTGGTTCCTTGGAAGCTACAGAGAAAAAAAAAATAGTCGTGTTTATAAATCGCATTGAACATTTTATTCTTCATTTCGAATCATGAATATATTTGTTTATTATTCATGAAGAAGATTGATTATTCATGACGAATACAGTGGGGCGACTTTATTGGAAGCAGCAGAGAAAAAATGAGTCGTGAGTTTCATTGAATTTATTTTAAATCATGATCATGAATATATTTTCGGTTATTCACAAATAAGTATGATTATTCAGAAGAAGAACTCGTGACGAATAAAGTGAGTCGGTTCTATCGGACGCTACAGAGAAAAAAGCGTTGTGTTTATGAATTGCATTGAATATTTTATTCTTCATTTCAAATTATAAATATTTTATCGATTATTCACGAATAAGTAAAACTATTTCTCAAAAGAAATTGACGAATATAGTGAGGCGGTTACATCGGACGCTACAGAGAAAAAAGCGTTGTGTTTATGAATTCCATTCATTCCAAACATACCATGTTTATGGTTCCATTGGGAATGT
The DNA here is from genome assembly GCA_958336345.1 of Dorcus parallelipipedus. Lineage (NCBI taxonomy): Eukaryota > Metazoa > Arthropoda > Insecta > Coleoptera > Lucanidae > Dorcus > Dorcus parallelipipedus. The sequence continues at coordinate 38,697,711 of OY284479.1, read as the reverse complement.
CAGCGAAAAAGAATCGTTCAATTGCAATGAATATTTTTGATTATTCACGAAGAACAAAGATTATTCATTCATGAAGAATATTGTGAGGTGGTTCCATTGGGAACGTCAGCGAAGAAAGATTCGTGTTTATGAATTGCAATGAATATTTTATTCTTCATTTTAAATCATGTATATTTTCGATTATTCAACAAAAAGAATGATTATTCATTCATGACAAACATGTGAGGCGGTTCATTGAATATTTTATTCTACATTTCAAACCATGATTATTTTTTTGATTATTCCTGAAGAAGGGTTATTCATGAGAAGAATTCATGACGAAAATAGTGAAGCAGTTCCGTTGGAAGCTACAGAGAAAAAAAAGTGTCGTGTTTATGAGTTGCATGAATATTTTAATCTTCATTTCAAATCATGAATATTTTTTTATTATTCGTGAAGAAGGATGATTATTCCTGAGAAGAATTCATGACGAATAGAAAGAGGCGGTTCCATTGGAAGCTTCAGCGATAGAAGAGTCGTCTTTCTGAATTGCATTGAATATTTTATTCTTCATTTCAAATCATGATTATTTTTTTGATTACTTACGAATAAGAATGATTATTCATCAAAAGAATTCGTGAAGAATATAGAATATAAAAATAATTAATTTTATTCACTTTGACAAAGCAAATAATCATTGTGCGAAATGTCAGTAAAGTTAATATAATTAATATCTCTTTTTTTTATTTACAATCTCACGAGTAAGAATAGCATCCAACTGGAATATTTTATTCTTCATCAATCAAATCAGGAATTTTTTTTCACTATTCACGAAGAAGAATTATTATTCATGAGAGATGTAGTGAGGCATTGCCATTGGAAGCTGTAGAGAAAAGGGAGTGGTATTTATGCATATTTTATTCTTCATTTCAAATTTTATTGTTTTTCATTATTCACGAAGAAGAATATTATTCATGAGAAAAATTCGTGACGAACGTAATGAGTAGGTTCCATTGGAAACCGCAGAGGAAAAAGAGTCGTGTTTATGAATTGCATTGAATATACTATTCTTCATTTCAAATCATGAATATTTTTTTCTGACTGTTCGTGAAGAAGACTGATTACTCATGAGAAGAATTCGTGATGAAGATAGTGAGGCAGTTCCATTGGAAGCTACAGAGAAAAAAAGGCCGTGCTTAAGAATTACATTGAATATTATTTTATTCTTCATTTCAAATCACAAATACTTTTTTATTATTCGTGAAGAAGATTGATTATTCCTGAGAAGAATTCATGACGAATATAAAGAGGCGGTTCCATTGGAAACTACAGTGGTAAAAGAGTCGTGTATATGAATTGCATTGAATCAAATCATCAATTTTTGATTATTTAAAAAGAATATCGACCATTCCTGACGAATATAGTGAGGCGGTGTCATTGGAAGCTACAAAGAAAAAATAAATGTCGCGTTTATGAATTGCATTGAATATTTTATTCTTCATTTCAAATCACGAATATTTTTTTGGATTATTCGTGAAGAAGGATCATTATTCATGAGAAGAATTCATGACTAATATAAAGAGGCGGTTTCATCGAAGCTGCAGCTATGAGAGAATCTTGTTTATGAACTGCACTGAATCAAATCATGAATATTTTTTTGATTATTCGTGACGAATATTCTTCATTCAAGTCATAATTTTTCTTTTCGGATGTTCATGAGGAAGAAGAAGAGTCGGAGGGGGAGGAGAGAAGGTTCTCCCGGGGGCTACAGTAGAGAAAATATTTATTTTTATTTATTTTTTTTTAATTTCCTGCCGAGTTTATGAAGAGCGTTTCGATTTCAGAGGACCTCTCTCATTCGTCACAATGGGGAAGTGACTCAAATTTGCATAGTTTTAATAATTGCACGTGTCCTGCATTGAATGCAGGATGTTCAGGAAATTCCTTGTGTTTTACAGCTTGCATAAGGACGCATCGATCGCCCTTGTGTTAATTTAATTGAACCACGCGCAATTAACTTTGAACTTTGCCGGAAAACAATTTTCCCTCGAAACTGCACCAAATCTGGTTGAATTTCGTCCAAGGCGATCCGCCTCGTCGGAGGAGGTGAATATATAAAGGCAGTGGCGTCCAATTCGCACCTATTTCTTCGTTAATTTAGTCGCGGAGGTACGGGGAGAGGTGCGACTGGTGTAGAATTCTTATGGTGAGAGCGCACAGGTGATATAAAGAGTTTCGAGCGGACGGTGGGCGCTTGCAGTTGCTGGTCTTGGGTTCTTTGGGGCAGAGTGACTCGGTGGACTTTGGTGGAAGCGAAAATGCGTGCTGCTTTGGTTCTGTTCGTTTTGTGTTGGCTCTCCTACGCTAATTCCGCTATTTACCAACAATGTCCAGGAGGTATGTTCCATCTTATCATAATCGTAACAGATAAGCAAAGGACTTTGACTTTGTTCGTTGAAATTAGAGTGATGCGGTGAATTTATGTGAGAGAAAACATCATCATTCGTAAAAGATAAAACGCGCAACGATTGATTTCACCTTTTGTTTTGTTTGACCACTTTAACGGGTTATACACGAGTTCGATCTTTCGCGTTTCCTGTCGCTCCCAGGCAGTGCTCAGGGAGGGGGGCGGGGGGGCCTTTACACGTTAAATACATTAAAAGGTTTATTTAATTCGAGTGAAAAGTAACGTTTGCCAAAAAGTCACCTTGAAATTGTTACCATTGTATGCAGGTATACATACCGATTGTTTCACTGAAACTTGAACTTAAAAGACGCGCGGGGGTGGCTATGCATTAAAAATAAAAGGCATGAAACGACACCCCCATTCGCTATACAATTTGGGCAAACAATTCGTGTAAAGTCAGAGGGTTGAAGATTGAAGACAAGTGCGCGTGCAATTTAAAATGAAACACACGGTATAAAGATGTTGTGTATCTTTAGAAAAGTAAACGTAACCTTTCGTATCGTGCGTCGTAATTGGTGCACGTAATTGGGTTTAATTGCGTTTCTGGAAAACACTTACGTTTATGAATTCCCAAATTGCCTTTTCCTTGCATATCATCCTTCTAAGATTCCCATCGTTGCTGTTAATGTTGTATTAATAACAATAACAGTTGAAACATCCTTGGGTGAGACTTAATTTATTAATTTTTGAATTAGTTTCCTTTACGATAAATCTGCAATAGAATCATAATCGTGTTTACAAGGTTTCTCGCTGGTATGTGGGAACGTGTCACTCTTCACAACTCTATGAAAGCAACTTCTATGGTTTCTCGCCGGCATGTGAATACATGTGCATCTTCGGTGTGCTTCTTTTATACTTACAAGGACTTGACTTTTAATGTCACAAAGGTCACAATTGAGCAATTTTTTTTTCTTCTATTTATGTCCGTCTTTGTTTGTTTGTTTGTTAAATGTTAAGTGCCTGGGTTGTTGTTTGTTTGAGTTCTATTGCATTAATTTTCTCCTATTGACACTAATAAATAAGTCACGATGATAAACAATTTCTTTGCGGCAAAGGTCAACCGGTATCATTAAACAGTAATTGTTACCTACTCAAGTAAGACAAGGTGCTTTAAATAAAGTGCAAGAAAAGTGAATTTATGTCACCCAGTGGATAACCTGTATTTTTAATAAATGACGAAGTTACAACCAGTTTAGAAATGATTAGGTATTTAACTCTGAAGCTAATGCGAAGGTCAGTTCTTCTGATTCGAAGTATTTTTTTGTTTCTTTCGGTGGTTAAGCTTTGTTTAAATTGCCTTGTGCAAATCAGTTTCGCAAATCGTATCTCCTAAAAGAAGAGGGATATGCTTTACGTGATTTTGTGAAAGTTGAGTTCCGGGGTAACGTGAAACGTGCGACGTGCACATTCTATAACTGTTCTTCTTGCATAACGTCGACCTTTTGCCTTGTCTAATCAGTAGCCATCCTTTTCTACTTACCTTTTTTCCAACGCGTTCCAAGTTTACTTGTAGTTTGAAACCTTTACATGCATAAATTTGCTTCAACTTGGAAGAATTAGAATGCTGACATGAATTTTAAGTTCGTTTCCTCGTCGATTTGGAATTCACATTCCAATGTTTTCGAACGATTCTATGAATAAAATTACTCATACTTGAAGACTATTTAGGCGAGGCTTTCCTGTAAATACAAGTTTTTAGTTGATGAACTCCCTTTGAATTTGCCTGTACATACAGTGTGTCCCAGATTGAGTAGGCTACCATGGGTAACTTTCTTATTAGTGAAGATAGAGATTTGGTTAAATGGGCAATATTTTGCAGTTTTATTTGCTGATTCAGATTCCGTTGAGAAAATTTGAAAATTCCGAATAGTTCAGATATTATCGCAGAAAAACTGAAAATCGCTATTTTCTTTAATGTCCAATAACTTCGCAATTATAAAAATATGAAAAAATGTTTCATATAAAAGTTACTATGTTTGATAAAAGACAGCTGAAAATACAGTCAAAATAAAATTCAAGATGGCGGCTGTCAAGATATTGATAGCAACTTTCTTATTTTAAATGGACGCCATATTGAATTTTTGTACGATTAAATAGCATTTTTTTTTTCTCGTTTCAACTGTGTATCACAACCCATATCTAAAAAAAATTTTTTTTTTAAATTTAATATTTTTTTTTTTAATCAAGTAAGTGGGTTGCCTTTACTTATTACTAATCATGTAAAGGCAACCCGCTTACTTGATTAGTAATAAGTAAAGACAACCCGCTTACTTGATTAAAAAAAAAAATATTAAATTAAAAAAAATTTTTTTTTTTAGATATGGGTTGTGATACACGGTTGAAACGAGAAAAAAAAATGCTATTTAATCGTCCAAAAATTCAATATGGCGTCCATTTAAAATAAGAAAGTTGCTATCAATATCTTGACAGCCGCCATCTTGAATTTTATTTTGACTGTATTTTCAGCTGTCTTTTATCAAACATAGTAACTTTTATATGAAACATTTTTTCATATTTTTATAATTGCGAAGTTATTGGACATTAAAGAAAATAGCGATTTTCAGTTTTTCTGTGATAATATCTGAACTATTCGGAATTTTCGAATTTTCTCAACGGAATCTGAATCAGCACATAAAACTGCAAAATATTGCCCATTTAACCAAATCTCTATCTTCACTAATAAGAAAGTTACCCATGGTAGCCTACTCAATCTGGGACACACTGTATACAGTACGCGTACGTCTGCTAAAGTCATACACTCGTAACCAGGACAAATGAAGGCCCGTCGGCAAACCTAGGAAAGACAAACTAATTTGTGTATGGGTAACTGTTTATTATACACAAGACAGAGATGAAAACTTATTTATACTTGTACTGCATCTTGACCAACGCAGTAGTTACTGAACATTTTTTTTTATTTCTACAGAATTCTCTGTGAGTATTAAAAAAAAATCAGTTTTAAATTCACTTCAAATTTAATCAATTTATTATTTAATGGCGCTTTACAGGGGTGGGGGTAAAAGATTTCTTTACTTACGAAGGTAAAAGTCAGGGGCACTTTTAATTTCAATTTTGCGCACATTTTTTTCTTGCGACGAGATAAATCAATCTAAAACTTAGTAATGTTTAAAGCCATAAAGCCTAGAAAATTTATTTATTTATACAATTTATTACATCATAAACTTATTTTCTGCAAATTTAATTTTGCTTTGTAATTTTAAATTGTCCAAATGCAATTTGCAACGCAGTTAAGGTTATTATGCAATTATCTTGCACAGGAAACTGTGCTTTTCTTTTATTATTAGATTGCCGCTTAATTTACAACAAAAAAAAAAACGCGGAACCAAGGACAAGGTCATTAATATTCATAACAAAGAGCGATTTGTTGACGTCATTGTCTACGATTTAATTGACATCATACCGTAGGTATGCACACGTCTCTTTCTTGCTGCGGAGATTGAAGAAAGACGGCGACAGGGTGTGTTGTTCTTCTACGAACATCGCCACGACCATGTCAGCGCGTACGACGTGACTTAACAGGTTCGCGTTATTTATAAACAATTTTTTTTTTGGTCAAATGCGTCAGTTACTTAAATTAAAGCTAAATAACTACTTCATTTAAATGCATTTATTCCGATAAATTACTGCAACATGTAATACGAGTACATCAAGGCCCAGTTATACAATCGTGGAATAAAGACGGAATAACTGTATATATATCTATACATATCTACGTCACCTTATTCTAAGAATAATGCTTATCTGACGGTTGTAAAATCGGGTCTTAAGGTGGTTAATAAGAAAAGCATACACTTGCGTTTGTTATTAATTTATACCAGAACGAGTTTCAGGTTTTTTTTAAATTTAAAAGCACTAACGCGAAGAAGTGAAATAGAAATTCTTTTATTAAAACTGAAAAACTGACCCAAGCATATCTCATTTAAATTTCGAAATGAAATATGTATTTTTTTACATAAATAAATTTCTAACAATTTTTTTGGTAGGGATTCTAGGCTAGTCCTCTGCGTGACTATACAGAAAGATGGCCCTGTATGTACATTTACAAAAAAAAAAACATTTAGAATATTTTTATACTATTTTTACAAAAAAAGCAAAACGTTTTCTTTTTTAATAGACATTACCAAAGCACGGATTTTGGTGCACTTTTAGGTTATGAGCAATCTCATGGTTATGAGTCATCTGATGACCTAAAATTGCACCTAAATCCTTGCTTTAGATATTACAAATAACAATCCGTAAATTACGCTTTTTAGTTTTCTGATAAAACTATTAATTTCAGGAAAAACATTCAAGGATCTAGAAAGAGCCATATCAATATCGAGCTGTACAAAAGTACCCTGCCGCTTAAGAAAGAAGACACAGGTTGGAATCGAGATGAAATTCACTCCAGGTAGGTACGTAAAATAGAAAGAGGAAGACGAAGTTAATAAAAAAAAATTGAGAGTAAGCAAATTTACCTGGCATAGTCGTTTACACAAAGGAGGAAGTATATTGAGTAAATGAGAAGACGTAAAGACAAAGACAGCAAGTTAATCACACTCTCTCGATAATATGCTTAACACAATATATTTTCTCCTTGTCTCGCTCATTATCAGATTGTTATATTGATTGACAAATTGTATGTATATACAACGCAGTTCTACAGGCTGTTGAAGTCTGTGGCTTAGACTACAAACAGATTTAGAAAGTGCAAAGCTATTAGTCCACCGTAGCACGGAGCAGAGTTTGTACAGTGGTGATCTGCAATTTTATAATTTGCCGACTTTAATGTGAGCAGTCGCCATTATTACTGCATCTTATTATTTCCAACAGGAATTTATTGAAATTCTTCGCTCTTTAAAGAAGGAACGTAAACAGTAATTTTAACTCCGTTTCGTACTGCGATGGACTAACAGCTCTATACTTTCTAAAATCCGTTCGGGGGGGCGGCGTTTCCCCTGTTTAGAATTACCTAACGCTATCCCTTTCGCACTTCTTAAACTTCAATCTTCAGTAATCTGTGCTATTTGCTCTTATTAAGTGTCTATGTATATCTCGTTGGTCAACGACCTGTATATCTCGTTGGTCTGAACGACCACCATATCTTCTTTAGTCTTAGGAACACACTTGTTACCTACCCTCTTTGTTCCTTCGCCCTCAATTCCTCGACTTCTTTCACAATTTTCTTCTGACTAACCTTGCTTTATACTGATTCCCTTACTGGTTGCTTGAAACCTCGAATTCTGCTTAGTTTATTTAAATTCTGAAGTCTTCAAGAGTCCAGTCAAAGTTTTGTTCTTTCTTTGATTTGTATGCGCCGTCTCCCTTTTTCTTCTTCTTCTATAAATAATCGGCGATTGTTTTGTAGAGACGGAAGTTAAGAGGCTGACCAATACTGTTTACGCCAACATAGTCGGCATTCCCTTCCCTTTCATCGGAGTGGACAACACCAACGCCTGCCCGTTCGTGTACGAAGCCGATGGAAGCACCAAAGCGAACTGCCCTCTGCAAGCAGGAAAGGAATACGTCTACAAGAACAAAATCGACGTTTTGGATTTATATCCAAGGGTCAGTATCAACACCAATATCTGGCATTTGATGTTATAGCTTTAGACCTCATGTAATAATTAGTAATTGCGGTGTATGTGACTACAGGCGCGCGACACTTACCGTATATGTGACTACAGGCGCGCGATACTTACTGTAGATGATTATGTTAAAGAAAAAAATTGTGTTAGATTGTTGAACGTCGACGCTTCAGGAAATATTTTTAAATACATCGCTTTTTATTGTGTTTTGTAAACTTGTGCGCAGTTCTAAAATGTCCTAGAAACGCCCAAGTCTGATAATAATAAATGTGTCAGTCAATTCAATATTATACGACCCATTATCACACGCTCATCAGTCGCTCTAATAATAACCACAAATTAACAACCGTTGCGCAAATATAATGCCGATGACGAATATTTATTTAAACATAATGTAGAGATTTCATGGTAGACAATCATGAATAACAGAACGCGTTAAATAGTAGTAACAATAATCCAATGCCATCCGTAACAAGGACGTCGTTAACTTTACATAATTGAAACAAACGACTTTGTTTTCCCTTGAAATTACTTAATTGATTTATTTTTTCGTTTGTTTCAGGTAAAAGTCGTCGTTCACTGGGCGTTAACTTCAGCCAATGGAGATGTGATATGTTTCGAAGTTCCAGCCAGGATTACCAATTGATTAATTTTAGTCGTAACATGAGGCCATGTTTTTTTTTTTTTTAGAATTAATGTTTTTATAGAATGTTTTTAAAATAAAAAAAAATTGTTACTTTAAAAATGTAGTAGGTTTTAATGGCAAGCAAACGTTTCCCGTGAGAGGTGTTTGAAATAATTTGAATGTGAAGTACAGTCATGCGCACCTAAAATGTACGCAAACCTCACCCTTAAAACCTTGTGTACAAGGCTCACAGAACTGTCAAGTTGTAACACTTAAGCTGGGCACAACTTTGCAACTATACTCCATTCGTCAAGTCGGTGAGTAATAAAAACGATGAAAATGGAATTTATGAATTGGTCCACGAGTTTGGTCCATGAGTTTGTTGGTAAATTCAACTATAGTCTATTCATCAAGTTCATTCAGTTTATGATTCACGTGGATAATAAGATAAATAAATTAATAATAATATTCCCTTTGAATATTTCCTGTGAAGTATAAATTTGACTTATTCTTCTCGAAAAAGTTAAAGGCTCTTTCACAGACGCATGTAAATAATTTCTGTTAGTTTCCACTTAACGTCACACCTTCATTTTAAAAGCAAATTGTAGAAGTTATTAATAAATTTGCAGTGTAGGTATTGGTAAAAATGGTGACAAACTATACCTTGAGGATCATTGATCTTATCCTTAATAAGCCTTTACGGGATCCATACAGTTCTTTACAATTCCTACACAGATTAACATTGTTTTTTGAAACATTTTTACAAATTTCGTTCTTGCAATGCAATTTTGATAAGTACTTCATTTGACTGCTGCAATTTTATTACTGGCCCCGCCCATTTTTCATAGGTAGGTATTGCTTGTGACGTCACTGCATCGACTTGTCGAATGAAGTATACTTAGCCGTATCTTTAATACGACGAAACGATCATATTTTTTTAGCAATGCACCGTCGTATCTTATCCCAATTGATTGTTTAATAGCAGGGCGATAAAATAATTGGGTTACTGATTATTTATTTATTTTGTAAATGACGAAACAAGGACGTCTCGCCAAAAATAGAAAAGCACGCGCTAAATATTTTTCAACGCAAATTGCAAATTGCGTTTTATCTGAATTGCACTGGGATCTTTATTATTTATTTTATCAATCAACGACGTGACCTCGACGCGAGACGCGACGCGACGGCGTAAGTAAAACGTGATGCTTCTTTAAATTAAAAAGGCACATACAGGGTCGTTCTTGGATAAATCGACAAAAATGACGATACGCGATCCTCTTTCATTTATTTAATTTAATTTTTAATTTTGGGACCTGACTGACGTCTGACCAATAGAATCGAGGTAGGTGATGACAGGTGGGATTTTCAAACTATTTAATACCATTTTGAAACAATTAATAAATAATTTATGAATTGTACAGAGTGAGCTAAAAAAAGTTGGACGATTGCAAATTTTTAATGGCGCATTACTTCGAGGCTTCTAAATCTAAACTGTTCAAATTTTTCGACTCACACTCTATTTTGATTGGTGCGAATCTTACACAGGTTTGTTACAAATTGTGCTACTAATTACTTTATTCATTTAAGCCTGATTGGTTTCCATTGAATTTCAGAATAGTTTTTTTATACGTATTAACAAGTTACAATTTTCTTCCATAAACTTGACGTATGACAGCCACATAAGAGTAGGCGGCCCTCAAAATCTGAAACACAAGAACGAGTTAACTGGGGAGGGGGGTTAACGTCATATTAGTTCAGGTGGTGTCAAGGTCACTAGGACAATCTTACAGCAAGAGCAGTTTGCGTGGACATTTCGTAGAAAGGCCCCACCGACAATACCAATGGGCGTTGCGATCTCATCATCACCAACAAAAGGGACTTCTTCAAGTCCTCTCCGTATTCGAACCAATCGCTTTCCCAAATTGATGACGTTATGGCCACACTCTAAAATATAATACATTCTAATTACAAATACAAAAGAATTTCAAACTCCTTCTTTTAACGTAAACATTCCCCAGGCGATAACAGGCTCGAGGAAATAGTCTAGACGAAATACTGATTCTCCTTAAGATAAGTGACCTTTAAGATACGTAGAAGTAAATAAATACCAATAGAAGCAACTTAAATCGACCCTTCCTACATGAACTAACTTGTATCTCTATTGTTTTAGGGAAATTTTGACTGAATTGAACAAAGGATAAAAGAAAACTCCACATCATAGCAAGATTTGGACTAACGTGCTTAATTTATCCAAGAAAAAAGGCTGGCCTCCCCAAAAAGCCAAAAATAAAGTAACGCGTGGTTTCACTGTTGGTAATAAAAATAGGGAAAGAATTTTTTTTTTGAAAATTGAATTCTACTCACCTCCAGTAGTATTTCGTTGGCGTGCCAATAGAACAGAAACAACTGTATAAACATGGCGACGAGAAACTCGAGGGCAAACAGTAGCTGCCAACCAAAACCTGCCTAAAATCAACCCTTAATCCAAAAGCATTCACCCAAAATGACGCGACGGGCATCATTACCACAATGATCTGAAGCCCCACCATGGCCATTTGCATCGACGCGATGGCAAAATCGAACAGCATCAGCAAACGCATCGACCTATTCAAATCACTCACATATCTGCAAGAAACAAAAGCCGTCAGGCCTTCGGAGTAATTCCCCTTGCAACCCCCAATACTTAATTATAATTTCGTGCATTCCAACGCAGGAACGCACAGTCTCTTTTAGGGCGTCCTCAAGCGACAAGCTCGGGTTTGACTTCCTCAACCCCCTCGCAATGTCCTTGCTGTTTCTGAAGCAGTACTGCAATATCTTGATCTGCCCAATCGCGTAAGTCATCAGCCCAACGAAAAATATATCGGTCGAAACCGTCATGGACCCCCCAACGAGGCCCGCCAGAATATGGTAGGCGTAAGCCAAGTAATAAAACCTGAACCTATCGAAGGGAAACCACGAGCTGAAAGGTAGGGGCCTCTCCTCGTTTCGCCCCCCCGGGTCACTTCCGGCGGTTAGCTGAAGAAGCACCGGGTTGACGTAGAAGGGCAAAACGGTGAAAACCCCCACCCAAATCAGGAGCTTATCGGCGAAGTGGTTCCACCTGACGTGGTTGAAATAAATGCCCTTTACATCCTCGTTTCCGCACTTCGTAATTTCGGCCTCCTTCCGCCGAATCTGTTCGATTAGGTCCATTATTTGGGGGCCTCTGCACGCGTACACCTTCATCACTGTGACCGAGTAGAGCAGGGACACCCCTAAAATGGGGATGGTCTCGAAGAAGTCCTGCCCCCCCAAAATGCGGCAGACCTCCACGTACTGAGCCAAAACGAAAACGATGAGGTAGATTCGCGCGGATTGCGAGTAGAGCCGGTGGAGAAGCGTCAGAGGTGGCTTCTTGAATTGAAGAGGGAATATTCCCAGGAGCAACATGCATCTCATGTTGATTTTTAGGTGGATGTGTTTGTTCATGTTGCTTTTACCAAGGGCAAGACGAGAGTGTTCTCATAAAGAAAAAAAAACGAACGGGAAAAATTGGGGGGTAATTAAATCGCTTGACGAGGTGGGGTAGTTAAAAACGTGGAGGGTGGAATAAATTTCGTGGACTCTTATTCACGCCCCTAATTAATCGAGAGGAGAGTAATTTTCTTCGTTCCTTCGGTTTTTGCTTAATTTTGGTGAAATTCGACGAAAATGAAGGGGGATGGATATTAAAGCGTTAAGCTAAGGGCCAGTTTCATAATCGAATTTAAAGGAGACATATTTAAAGTCACTTTCAGATGTCAAAACAAACTTGAAAACACATTTAAACATCTGAATGTAATGTGACATTAATTTTAAAGTCTCCTTTAAATTCGATTATGAAACTGGCCCTAATTTTTTTTTTTAAATAAAACAAATAAGAAATCAAAAGGCGAACGGAACCCAAGGGAAAATTAATTCGACGTAAGATATGGATCTCGATTAAATAATAAAAAATAACGAAAGAAAACTAGAAATACAAACATAAACAAAACAGCTAATAAATTTGCTAATTTATTGTCTTTTGCATTTTTCTTTCGTGAAATTAATTTTTTCTTATTTTGCTGACAATTTTTACACCAGTTCTTTTTTTCCAAATACCAAAATTGCTACCTACCTGAAGGACAGCAAAATGTGCGAGTGACTTTGACGTTTCTCCAGCACCGTCGGCAAAACTCTTGGAGAAGGAAGGGTTCAACGAAACCCCAAAGCAAAGGGTGGGCAAATTGAATAAAATAAAATCACCAGCTGAGCACACTTGTGTTTATTTAAAAACGCTCAAAATTTGGTCAAAGTAATAAAATGGTAAAACTATAAAGTTTAGTACGACCCAGACGGGGTCCAAAGAATCAAACACGAAAATAATATTGTAACGATTTTTACAGGTTCTATTAATTTTTATTTTAAAACAAAACACGAAATAGTTAAACAAATTTATTTAAAAACAAACGAATTAACACTAACTTAAACAATAATTTATTTATAAACTTATACGTAATTTATGTTAACAGCCGAGCGAAAGTTTATAACGCGACTTCAATTCTGGACTGTCAAATGCGGAATTAATTCTTGAATTCACCGGCCGCGTGTTTTATAAGCCGGGGTTGTTTATTTCGAACATTCGGGTGCGCGACGAAAAGTCTCATCTAGTTTATTCTGCCGGCAGCACTTTCTCGACTGTCGCCTAGGGTGCGTCGACTAGACGGCCGTGACGCAAGAGACAGTTTGATGCCGGCTGGTGTCGATGGATCATTACAATATAATAAAATAAACTTTGTCATCAGGCAAACAATCAGGTTAGAATTTAACCGATAAGCAGATCTGCTCCTCGTTTACACCACGCCTCAAAGTAAATCAAGAAAAAAAAAGAGCACTTAGTTAACAAGAAAAATTAAATGAATAAATTACAACGCCGCGTTACAATGACTCGACCAAAAAGTAATTGAAAGTAATTAATAACCTTTCCGACCTTGTGACCAAAATTCGGCGTAAAGGCAAACAGCTGTCAGTGGTGAGAGAGCACCCTCTAACGGCGGTAAGGTTTGCCAATGACGTAATTCGGTAAAGGTGTTGTCACCAAGTGGCGTCGTGTTGAACGGTCAGGTCCACTCTCATGGGCGGGAGGGAGGCCGTGATGCCGGGGGATCACAACCGGATTCTGGCCTTCCCTTTCACCCAGAGGGATGTCGAATAACTCACTAACCACTAAAAGCCTAATAGAAGAGAGAGATATGCGTTACCCACAGAACATACACACAAAATTGCCAACAAGACATACCTATTCCTTATCGTAGCTTAAAAATTAGCTTGAATTCACTCGGCGTGCTTTTAACAAATCTCGGAGAAGATTCCTTTCAGGTTTTAATCACAAAATCCACGTGTCCATACTGACATACGTAATCACCAACACAAACAAAAGGTCAGCACGCCACGAGCGCTATTGAAAGAATAAGGGCGAAGCCGAGGGCGATGTTCACGCCAACTATGCGCTGAGACGGTGGTCGTTACGAATGAAATCAGGTTTAGACAGGTGACAGAGTGAAATGAAGAGATACAGTAGGACTAAACAACAGCGTATGGTTTAATATTACTTAACTATTCTCATTCACTTGTCACAATCAATTTAGCGTTCTAGATCTATTTTTCAAACTATTTTAAGACGGAGGTATTATTTTCTTTGTCTGATATCCGTTCGTCAAAGCTATATTTTCGTTTTGAGTATGACAGTGCTCTATTAGAAAAATGAAAGGAATGGTGAATAAATACACCATGACGTGCCCTCGTATTTGTGACACGCAAGTTTACCTTACGATCAGATGGTGAACGTGCAAACTCATCGAGATTACGCAGGAACTATTTGTTTCTAAAAATCATGACAGTTCGGCTATTTAACGCAGAATAACTTATCACGATAAAACACATCACCGGGATTAATTCATTATTTCAAGACTAAATTCAATTATGTCTTGTATGTGTGTACAGTTAATATTAAAATTAATATCACAAAATCTTTTAACCGGACACTAAATAGCGGACAAAACACTTAACGTTTCGCCGTCGTTCGACAGCTTCATCAGAAGTGAAAAATATAAACATGTTGTCAAAATAAACTTTAAATATTAAAATTAATGTATCCCCCAATGAAAAGTTAGTGCAGCTGATTGTCTTTTGTTTTTGACGTAGATGTAAAAGACAATCGATTTTCATTTGTTGCTCCTTTGACCAAAAAAAATTCTTTCTTTTTCTTTTTCTTTATGGCAAAAAATTCTTGTCGATCTTTGCTTAGCCGCCTGCTTATTATGGTGATCCGAGCGGATAAGACCTCGCATTGAAGAGACATTACTTTTGATTCTGATCGTACCTTAAATTGTTGCAAAGACACAGGTACCATCTTGACAAATACAGTTGAGTCGAAATTTCTCGTCGATGTGAGCTGAGCAATCGTCTGTTTTTGAGAAAAAATACAGGGTGTTCGATGGAACACGTACGGAGAAATGTATGTTACGGAACAGTTCAGTAGTCGATGTGAGTAATTAATTGTTTGCGTTCGAGGAAAGATACAGGGCGTTTGATGCGGAAGCGAAGCTAATTACTTGATAACGATAAAAATTTATAGTTAATTGCATGTCTTTGGTGACTTTGTAGCGGACAGAACTATAATGCAACTAAAATTAAAGTAGTAATAACACAGAAGAGAAGCTAACGATGTTTACCGCATCGATCGTAATTTCCGCGTGAAAATTTCATGTCATTACTAAACGAAGGTTATTACGTTTTCCGAACCTTGAGGAAAATGTGTATAAAAGCTGTTTTTCATCAACCTTTTGCGTTCAGTTTTCCTTTGACGTTTTCGTTCTTTGACAGGATGAGGAAATTGGTGGTGATCTTTGCCGTTGTTTGCGTAAGTGTTGTTTCAAATGTACTTTTTATAATATGTATAAACACGTCATGCAAAAAAGGTAATTTACGAAGAGTGTCTTAAAATGTCTTCGATTTTACGTTTTAAAATATATGGGGATTTTCTTTCTTCCTTGTTGCTACTTTCAAGATTTCCTTAAAATTAAATGAAAACTAAACTAAAAAACTAAATCAATAAATAATCAATGAAGTAATAAATGAAATAATGAATGAATAACAGAATTTTTGTCATTAAAGTTAAAAAAAAAATTATTAAAAATATGCTATCTCCTTCTAAACTAAGTCTAAATAACAAATTCACTTAATATTTCGATTTAGGAAAAAGAAATTATAGAAAATTTTAATTATTATGTAAATTAGATTTTTTTACGATTTCTTAAAGATTAGAAAACAAAAGTCCTTAGCTGCTGCTGCTACTACGTTTTGAAATTCCAATGGATCACAAACAGTGGCTCTTGAAATTGAAACAAATATTAAGACATACAAAAAAAATTACTGCAAGAAAAGTTTTATTTCTAGCATACACAAGAAGTTTGTTATCTTATATTCCAAACACGCTGTATATCAAAATAATCAAAATTATTTGATTTATAAGTTGATAACTTTTGATTTTTTTTTAATTATGAATTTTATCAACGCAGATTTTAAGATATTCGACAATCGTGTAGTTCAATTGACGTAAAATAAAACAAAAGACGATCGACAAATAAATAAAGAAAATTTATAAAAGGACAAACACAAAAAAAACTCGCGAAATAAACAAAACTGGTTCGACTGTGCCTTTCTAAAATTATGGTATTTGACGTAAAATAAACGAAAAACGTTCCATAAATAAATCAAAAAAAATAATAAAATTTAAAAAAATAACAAAAATAATCGAGAAATAAATCAAGAAGATTTAATTTGATTTGATTTTTGATTTTTTTTAATCGTGAATTTTATCTACGCAGATTTTAAGACATTTGACATTCGTGCAATGCAATTGGCGTAAAATAAAACAAAAGACGATCGACAAATAAATAAATAAAATTTATAAGATTAGAAAAAAATAACATAAAAATAAAAAACTCATTAAATAAAGAAAACCTGCTCACCTTTTCAAAATTAAGATGTTTTATTAAGATATTTGATAATAGTGCTATTTTTGACCTAAAAAGAAATGTGTAAATAAATCAAGAAAATTTAAAAAATAGAAAAAAGAAAGCAAAAAAAATCTCTTCAAATATTACGTCACGTTATAAAAATTTTACGGAATGTTACGAATAAGATACGGCAATATCTTTAATTTAATTTTATTTAAACTATCAAAGTCCTCTTTTTAAACTTAATTCTAACTTCTCTTAAACTTTAATTATTTTAAGTCTTTTTAACTTAAACTTAAACTTAATAATTCTAAACTTAATTACTTAACTTTACTTAGGGGCTCCTCTAGGGCCAGCCCCTCCCCTAAGTAAGGCCCCCCTAAGGCCTCTGGCTTTTCCCACGCACTTCTAATTTACTAATCACTATCCGACACTTACTCACTCACTATCTGACAATTACTACTCTAATGGCGGATTTCACAAACGTTACTTAAATTTAATCATCCGTTAAGAGTAAACATTGCTATGGTTACATGTGTTGAAGGTATAGGAATGATTATTCTTAATCGATGATTAAATTTAAGTGACATTTGTGAAATCCAGCATTACACTGCTACCTGCATGATTGCTCTTAATTACTTGACTATATGACTATATCTGCTTCTTGACTATCTATGCTACACGTCGCCTCCAAGGAAGAAACATACGCGCTTACATTCCGCAGAGTTTACATTAGTGAAATGTGAGCATGTGTAACGCGGCTGTCCTACTAATTGTCAATGGGTGCTGATCCTCCATTATAAGTATTGAAATGCACAACAATAATTACGAAACGAATTTTAATTTACTTATTTTCCCAGATAATGGCATCGTGACATTATAACTGCTTCGACTTTTTAAAATTAAGATATGTTTTAAAACATTTGACAATTGCTCAATTTTTGACATAAAATAAAACAAAAGACGTTCGAGAAATAAATCAAGAAAATTTAAATCAGCGATTTTTATTTTTAATCAATATCGATTGTAAGACATTTGACAATCGTGCAGTTTTTGTGACGTAAAATAAAACAAAAGGAGATCGACATATGTATAAAAAAAGGACATTTATAAAATTAAAAAAGAAATAAATAAAAATCCATTCAAATAAACAAAACTGGTTCACCTTTCCAAGATTAAGATATATTTAAAGATACTTGATAACAGTGCAATTTACAAAAATAAAAAAAATAAAAACATAAAAATAAAAAACGATCTCATTAAATAAACAAAATTGTACAGTTTTTGACGTAAAATAAAACAAAAGACGATCGATAAATAAATCAAGAAACTTTTTAAAATTAAAAAAAAAAAAACAAATCGAGAAATAAAATAAAACAAGACACAATTGACAATTTACAAAAATAAAAAAAAAATTAAAATAAAAAATTCTCATTAAATAAACAGGGCCGAGTTTTCAAAATTAAGATATATTTTAGGACATTTGTGCAATTTTTAACGTAAAATAAAACAAAAGACGATCGTTAAGTAAATCAAGAATATAATATTTATAAAATTAAAATAAACCAAAAATAAGCAAACCTGGTTCGTTTTCTAAAATTAAGCTCGATAAGTGTGCGATTTTTACGTAAAATAAAACAAAAGACGATCGAGAAATAAATAAAAAAAAATTTACAAAATTGAAAACAAATATAAAATTCCCCATAAATAAACAAAACTGGTTCGCTTTTCTAAAATTATGAAATATTTCAAGACATTTGATAATAGCGCAGTTTTTGACGTAAAATAAAACAAAAGACGATCGATAAATAAATCAAGAAAAAATATAGAATTAAGAAAAAATTCTTAAATCAGCAAAACTAAATCGACTTGATTTCGTGTTGATCGGGTTGATTTAAATCATTTGATTAAAGCCACGTTTAAAATCACTGATTTCATACAGCGATTTTTATTTTATTTTAAAAACCAAGATTTTTCAATTTTGTTCGAAGCTATCGGATGAAATACAAAATTTTGTTTTTATTTAAAAATATCAAAAGAAATCAATATTTTTTTTAATAAAAAACGAAAAATGTTAGAGTTATTTCTACACAAAAATGCTGGTCAGAATATTTTCAAAACCTAACTAGTTTCGACCTAAATATCATCATCAGGGGTAAGTGCGAAAACGTATAAAGGGGGACAAACACAAACACATTAAAATAATCACAGATGCATTATTAGACGAGGTTCGAAGGCGACGAAGGATGCATTTTTATCACCTCTAAACTCCTAAAGTCCATAGTTTCTGAAGCACTTTTAAAAAATTAATTTTAATTAATAATTATTCCCTGCACAGTTTTAGGGCAAAACTCAGCCGTGCGATGTCGCGGCTACATGGTAATTTCATTAATTGTTTACATGAACATGTCATCTCTTTTTTTCTTAAACATGTCCTACATGGGGATGTTCCTGCACCTTTCGAAATGAGTTTATTATATTCTAAGTATGTTCTTAAATTGTTTCAGGGAATAATGGGCTTCGACGACGAATCAATCAAACGTGTAACGATCAGATGCAAGGAGTCATCCGGAGTCGACCCAGAACTTATAATGCGGGCGTTCCAGGGCGACATAACCGAAGACGTCGGCTTAAGACGTTACTTCAACTGCTTCTTCACCGAAATGAACTTCCAAGACGACGCTGGCCACTTAAATTTCGGCAGGATTCGCGAGAACCTAAACTCGATGATGTTCAGATCTGACGACCCAATGGCGGCGGTTACCGTATGCGAGGAGAGGAACCTGGCGGGTTCCTCAGACGAAGACACGATCTTCATGAACCTCAAATGCTTCCTTGGAATAATCTAAAGCACTTCTTCGCATTTTGTATTTGCGTAGTTTTAGACATACTCACCTTATTTTATTATGTTCTTTTTTAGTTCTTAGTGTAACGCAATCATTTTCTCTTTTCTAACTTACTTATAATAAACTGCCTCGTTTCGTCAGCAAATATTTATTAATTAATATGAAATAAATTAAATTAAATAAAGTAAACGACACTAACGAATATTGGCAGAAAAATATTTCCGCAACCGTCGAGATTCCATCTCGAGTCTTTTGGTTGCCAGTTGCTTTATCAATTAAGCTATAGCGACCCGAAGCAGGAACATTATGCTAAGTACTTGATAGTTTGCAAATGTCGAGATATGCAAATTAAGGTCATCCCAGTAACCGGCTGACTCGATGGGATGGATCCGGGTCATACGTAACCCTTAAAACACTTATCTTTATTGATCACGTCAAAGAAATATAAATTAATCCAAACGGATTTTAATGTTCAACTAAATAAACTAACGACAGGTACAGTAAAATTGAATTATGAAGCACGGATCCGTTTTTCGCTCACAAACAAAAATAAACATCAACTCAAACGTTGAAGCTCCGAGCTTCAGTCGTCGATAGTTAGAATAGATGCGCCTCTTCCAGCCTTTCTCTGTTATTCATTTCGGCGTCCTCTAACGAGATGAACTAACACTAATATATTAAAGCGGGAAATTTTGAATAACCTCCCCATAGTATAATTAAAATATTATTTTTATTTTATAAAAAAAGAAATTTGTTAAGCAGAAAAAGGCACTTAACAAATTTCATTTTATCAAAAAATAAAATGTAACTTTGAAAAAAAATATTAACACAATTATTTCGTTTTATATTTTTTTATTAACTATAAAAAATATGAACAATCCATAATTCCAAACAGTAAACACACACAAAATAAGTAACAAAATGGTATTAAACATTATGTAAAAACAGAGCAGCAAAATAGAAAGGGTACAGAAATCCTTGAAGTACACACTTGAAATGGAAAATATTGCTACTTTAAAGTAAATAGACTTAATTACTATATTTGTAACGCTTTTGTAAAATATAAAACTTAGTATGTTAGATTTAAGATTTCTTATGTTATTACTATTATACCCTCATTTAGCATAATTCTAAAAAACATGATAAAAAACAGAAATCTTCAATTATTGTAAATAAAAACTTACTACATAAGTACTTGTAACCTGATTGATATAAAGAAAACAAATTTAAATTTTCACCAGTAACAAAATTGCTAGGTGGTGAATTGTTTGTATTTTCGCCTTTGATTATAAATTAATTTCGCTTGTTTAAACAATTTGCAACTCTTTGCTGATATTCGAGTATCTTTACCTAAAATTATTCGATTTATTGTTCGACATAAATTAAATATGCATAAATCTATTACAAAATTAATTATAAAATTAATTATTTCATCTTTGTGGGTACATATAAATGAAAATTGTACATGACGTTTTACATAGTTAGAGATAAATAATTTCAAATTTCCTTCAATTAGGAAATTGCATAAAATTAATTTTGCTATATTATAAGTTTTATAAATGCATTTTATGAAATATTCATTACAATATTGAAGAGAATGTCTTCGTTTTGGGAATTCTTTTTCTTTGGTAAGTTCTAAAAATTCAGTACCTTCCGTGGGTTTTGCTACGATGTGAATTCTGCAAAATTCACACTTGAATTTTGCAAACATTTTTTTTTATACAAAGCCATACATAGCCTACAGCAGATTTCGTTATTATTCTTCCAAAATAATCGCTGCCCAATGTCGAGATCTGCTTATTAATGTTTGCATTTTCTTCATAAGCACTATTGTTTGTTATGTCTATAGTGGGTGCTACTGGAGCAGCCCCTTCTGACTGCAGGTCTTTTAACTGAATTAAAGATGTGTCAAACGTTTCTTCGCAGTTCGAAGCAACTGAATGGCTGCTAGTTATATTCCTTATTAATAAGGCCTTGTAGGTATCTTTAAATTGAGCACATGTAGGATTATTATTCCTTCCTCTGAGCAAACGAATCTGCCCGAAGAAATTTTCTAATGGATCCTGGTTAAAGGATCTGGGCAGATAAAAAGTAATTGTTCTTGATAAAATTTCTTCTGTCAAATCAATAAAACCTTCAACTGTTAGAATTAAATTCTTCAAAGAAGGTGGAATTTTCTTTTTTGCAGTGCCTTCACTTCTGAAGTGCATTTTTTGTAAATTAGTAACAGCATTTCTCCAGAAAGTTATGTGTTTGCTTTTCTTTGTAACAACTCCTTTCAGGGGTTTTCCAGGTGGAGATTTGAAAGTTCCTCCATTTAAGCTGTCAAAAAGAGATTCAAAAAATTTCAAAATCTTTGATGTTTCCTGAGCTCGCCTTTCCATTTTATAGTTACCCGATAGATCATTTTCATCTGTAACAAAAAAAAATTTAAGAAATTTTAATCATTTGTACATTATAAAACTTACTATTTTGTGCCATAAGTGCAATAGTTGCAGCCATTGTATGACTTAAAACTTGCATTGCATAAGAAACCTTCATTTTCTTTATTTTATTCGGCATCAATTGAAAATCTGTAATTTTTGGAATTGCACGAACGTCCCGCTTCCAGCGTCTATTTGGTCATTTTGCCTCACGAAGACCTTCCTCTGAATCCCACACTAAGTTTTTCGTTAACAGATTATTCCTGATGCCTTTAAATAAGTGTGGTATATCATAAAGTGGAATGATCTCCATTTCGTTTATAATAATCCATCTTTTAGGATTTTCCCCACGCCTTAAATAAATCTCTCGGGCATTCCGAACCATCTCCTCAATTGCTGATTTGTTGGTGGTGCCCTGGTCGCAAATGGTTGCAACTGGAGTAAGGCCTAGAACAAAAAAATTAGTTTTAATCAACACTCAGAGAAGATTCTTATTAATTAAAATACTGATTCTATTTAGCAAAATGTAATAAGAACACTGAGTATTTCATTAGCAATAGAAGCATTCTCAAACAATGCAATTATTAATATTAGTTAGCTAACAAGATTATCAAATCTTTCTCCAGTCTACTAAATTTTTTCTATATAGGTACTTTATGATTTTTTCAAATATAAAATTTAAATGTAACAAAAATATATTACCTGCTGTTTTCAATTCCTGCAGAATCGAGGAAAGAAGCTCTCTTATTGTTGCAGGTTTGGTTGTTCCCTTGCAAAAGGTATAGCAGATGGCTTGCTTCCATTTTCTTGTTACACCACGCACCATGAATACGAAAGCATGGTCGCATATTTGTCCATTTTGTACCCCAATTATCTTTCCAGAATGTCTCTCATAAGACACATGGGGCACCAATGCGACTTCATCAAACATAACCATGCACAATCGTTATCTTGTTTTCAAATGTTCTGAAGACTTTTTCAAATTTTCCATTAAGAACTTATTGATGCCACTCTCAACAGGTATCTTATTGAGTAATCTTGTAAGAGTACTTCGTGATGGCAGATTGAAAAATTTACATAAGAACCTGTATCCAGGCCCAGAAGTTTTATATAACGCCAAGGACATTAGCTTTTCTTCAAGAGAATATTGCCTTCCCTTGGGCTTCGTTGCCCTCCTCAATAACTGCTGCATACAAAAATTAACAGCCTCAGTTCGAAGACCACATTTAGAATTGGAGAACATCTTCCTTGCACATTTCAAACGTCTTCTGAAAGATTTATTGCGGGTCTTATACACAGAAGCAACAACTCTGTAGTGTTTAGCTTCCTTGTATAAAGCTTTAGCCTTTGGTGTTAATTCAGCCGAACGTGTGACCCCAAGGGAGTGAAGTAACGACTCTGGTAATTCTGGAAACTTGTAACAATTAATAAATGCACTTTCTGTTTGAGAAATATAGCTTAATTGGATACAGTTTGTGAGCTAAGCAACATCATTTAAAAAGCTTTCACTACATCAATAAAAACTGTAATGTTTCTTGATTGCCATACTTGAATTTTAAAGATAAAAGTAACTTAAGAATGTGTGAATACAATACACTTACCTCTTGTAGGAGTACAGCATAGCTGATCTCTGGAGGTAGGTTGATATTGTCGAACTTCAGTATGTATTTCAACTGAAAAACAAAACAAATTGGTTAATACAAATGCAGCGATCACTTTAGGATACATAAATGAACTGAATAAAAGTGGACAAAAATATCAATTAAAAATGAAAGTATTCTTCAAAAAACATCAAAAATTCAAATTTTATATTTGTGGTTTCGGCAAAAATAAATGAATTATAGACTAAATTATTTTATTAGAAATATAAGTATTTTGGACGATTATATAAATAAGACACTAACCTTGTTCTGATGAACATTCAATTGCTGGGATTCTAGAACTAGTAGCAATAGCAACTTAATTTAAAATAGGAGGTTTATCAACCAGAACCGATGAAGGTAAATTCAATGAACGTAATGTTGTCTTCTTCAGATACATATTCGTTGATTAGTCTTCAGGACTAAAATGTTTATGACACACCCTATAAGAGTAATAAACATGCTGTGGATCCATGTCACATAGCTTTGGATTAGCTATCAAAAGAATCCATGAATCATAACGATGCTTATCCTTCTCAGGGTTGGGAAAACGATGCCTCGTTGATATTTTATCCTCGCAGCCAGGCACAGCACAGGTATGGGAAACCATATTGTACTAGGAAAAAAAATTGTGTAAATAATTTATTCATACTGATTATGAGTAACGTAAAAACATAGCAATAACGTTAATTCAGCCTTTTACATAAGATGTTTCTATATGTTACAATCAATCAATCAATAATAGCTTATAGCTTACATGACAATGCATTTATCTAATTTTAGTATTTAATTTACATATGTATTTTTATAACAAATATTATATAGAGGGTGTAAGTTAACGATTGCAAAAATTTGAAGGGCTTAGAGGTGGATTTATAAATTTTGCGCTGTCATTACAGCTGCTCCTAAACGTTAAATTATTCTAAATTGCTCGGACTGTTTATAAACTCACTTGTCGCTACTGCTGCTGTTGTAACTGAGTTTATAAATTATCCCAGCCATTCACAATAATTAATTTAGCGGTAGCTGCTACGACACCTCAAAGTTTTTAAATCTACCTTGATTCATGGGCTGATTTTAATAAAAACATGTGGCCTAAAATGCTTCGTTTTTGATATCTGCATACATGTAGGTACTCTTTTTTATAATAGGTACTTGTTAGTTTTTAACTTTTCTTGTACTTAACAAGAAAATTTTTCAAAACTAGCACAAGAAACACATGTATAGTTAAGTCTGTTTTGCAGTTGTTTTATAAATTATAATTTGTTACGAAGGACATTTTAGTATATTGCTAAAGCTTAAACTATTTTCATCTAGTCATTAAACAGAAAATAACGAATTACATACCTTAAAAGTACAGTTTTCAATAATCACAATTTATAACAATAAACGAAAAACACGTAAACGCAACAGATACCACCAACAAAAACGCAAGTGATTCACACGCCGCGCCGCGTCGTTGTCCGTTAGGAGCGTGCGCTTGCGCACAAAGAAATAATACACGTAGTGCCATCTGTTGTGATGTACTAAAATTAAGACTGGAATGCATTCGTGATAACTGCTTTTGTAAGAGAGTGCTCAGACCCTGCAGTCGTCCAAAGGCACAAGTGCATCAGCTGCACCAACGTCCTTCGAATATCGAATGTCCGGGAGGTAGCGTCCAGTATGTCACTCCAGTTCCCTCTTCCGGCAATTTTGTTAAGCAACGGGGTTATCGGCCGCTAAATTGGCTAACCGAAGATGTACGCAAGGAAAGTTACCGAAATGTTCTAACGCAGCCAGATAATTCCAAGTCAAGGCTCCAATAAACTTTGGTAAAGGTCTCGGAGCGATGCTCCAATTGAAAGCCTCCGGTTAAACGTCCGGAACAAAATCCTAGATAAATGATTGAAAAACACGTATTGCTTATATAAATCCTATCTGATTGTCTGCAGAACTCAGGTTTCGAAAAGCTTTTTGTCGCTTATAATGCACTTATCAAAAGTCGGAGTAAAATTCTCCGTTCAAACTTCACTTTAAACAAAGCAGTTTTGTGAATTCCTCAACATGGCGGAAGACCCCAAACACACGAGGCGTACGCTAGGCGAGGAGCAACAAGACTGAGCGGAGTTGGCGCGGTCGTTCACGAGTGGGGGTTGAGTTGCGAGGGGAGTTGTTAAAGGAAGACAGCAGAATTACGCAGGGGTGTAAGTGAAATAGAACAACTCCATGTGGGGGAAGTTATTGCACTTGTCTACTTGTGCAATATTTTGCAATTCTGCGAAATTAAAGAAAGCCAGTAAAGTTTAACATTAAATACTTTTTGTTCCTTCAGTATGTGTGAGATGAATGAAGTCAATTCAGGATGACATAACACGAGTACGTAGGTTTTTGATTCGAAGTGATAAAGCAAGTGGGTACAGATTAAGGATATAAATACTCGAAAAGATTATGTTTATCTCTGGTTTGTCGGCAATATTAATTGAATAACCATCGCCGTGTTAATAATAGGTTGCACTGTGCATTTTTCTTGAGATGTTTAAAATCTGCTGCGTCTTGCTTTTCGCCTTTTTTAAGCAGGCACGTTCGGATGCGATCGCCTTTCAAGATTGTGGTACGTAAACCTTATTATTAATTATGTATACATGTACATATATTTTATAAAATTATTTTTAGTTACTAAATTATTAGTTATTAATTATTAAAATTAAATAAAACGAAATAAAGGTACATTTTTTTCTCGAAGCACTGAGTGAGTACTGTCATGTTTAAATTTCTGATATTTTGTTTATTACCATGATCACCCTGTAGCGATATAAGTACATTTAATAATGGCTTATAGTATACTTATGTATCAGCAACATCTGTACCATAAACCTTTTTCTTAGAATTAAAAATAAATAAAATTAAAAAAGAAATTGCGTTGAAAATTTTTTTGTATCTTCAGTAGTTATCAAGATATGGCCCTAGAACACACTGTTGGGACACCCTGTATATAAAGAGCAGAAAATTATAAGAAAAGCAAAAACGACTGTATAAAACTGAAACAAAATAGTTGTAAAAAAATCGAAAAGAGAAAAACAAAAAAGTGAATCTAGAAAATTGCGCTCAAACAAAACTTTTAAGACGATCGACTGTTTTAAGATTTTTTTTTAATCTGAATAAAACTTGGATGAAATATAAAAAAAAGATGTAAAAAATGTCTGCAAAATTATAAACGATTGAAAACAAAAGACGATCGAGTTGCTGACAAAAACAAAACAGGAAAATGAAAGGAGACTCGACTAAGAGAGCAATAAAATATCTAATTAAATTCAAATATATCGAAAGTTTAAAACACTTCATTTTAGCTGCAATTCATCGCAGACAATTTTGATTAAAGGGCGATTATTCTATTTATTTCTTTTATTTATTAGATACAGCTGTGGAATGCATGACTAGTGGTTTCGTAAAGTGCAAAGAAAAAGCAAAAGAAACCTGCAACGAAACACAAAGCATTTGGTAAAAAAGAACAAATGAGAAATAATGGAAGAAACAAAACATAAAGTAATTAAAAATTTAATAAATTTGATAATTTTATAAAGAAAGAAAAGAAAAATTGAAATAGATAACAAGAACATAAATAAAATATATTTTGTTTGTTTTTGTTCATTTTATTTCTGTTTGTTTCATTTCTTGTTTATTTTTACATCACTCCATCTGCTATAATATTAATTTGTGTTAAATAAAAAACAAAACACTACCCGAGCTTCTCCTATGAATCGAACGACCGACGGAAAATTAAAAGAAAAAAACAACGAATAAATAAATAAAACGACGGAACGCTTTTGAAGTTGAAAGATTGAAAAAAAAAAAACAAACGGAAATTGTAAAAAATCATATGCCGATCGAGCGATTGATCATTTTAAGAACTTCTATACCGGGTGTCCCACGCCACATGCCCACCCTTCTAGAATTTTCATTTTTTAATCGATTTCAATGAAATTTGAGAAATAAAAATTAGGTAAGCAATACTGGGTGTTATTGAAAGTTGTATAGATATTTTAACTGACGATGGTACTCTTTAAATAGATGCTAAATACCTAAACTTCCTTTATACAAAAGTTATTGGTTTCAGAGATACACAATTTAATGTTTTTGTTTGAGAGCCGCAATAAATCGTAAGCAAAAAATTCCACGGCCCTTATTTACTGACCAAACTTTCTCACACGCAAGTTAAGCTCCCCAGGTACCTAACCTTTGGGGCCTATATCCCAGGGAAATGCGTTTTTTCGAGATATGATTTTTTGAAAATTATGAAATTTGCAAGCATTTTTTTCAGATTTTTTTACGGTATCTGGGGGTTCGGATCGAATTGAGCTGCACGTCATCGTATGGCAGAAAATGACGAGGAACGCGATGCCGCAGCGCGATTGAAAATCTGACAATCCGTTGCGCCGCTATAGCACCGGACTCCCGGAAAAGGGCGGGGCGACAATAAATTGTGTATCTCTGAAACTAATAACTTTTGTATAAAGGAAGTTTAGGTATTTAGCATCTATTTAAAGGGTACTATCGTCAGTTAAAATATCTGTACAACTTTCAATAACACACTGTATTATATAATATATTTACTATATAAAAAAGTGTGTAATTTGGGATTCTTGCTAAAACAAAAACAAAACTAGACTAACGAACTTGTGTATCATACAGCGTAGTGCATTTATTTACATTTTTATTTTCTACATCCTGTATACTGGGTTGTATGTGTATTAAGTTTTCTCATATTCTCTTTTTTTTCTGTGAAGGATCCGAGTATTACCTTCGGGAAGTATCAATCGATGGCTGTTCGAGAATTCCTTGCTGCCTTACAATGGGTGCCCAACACACGATCAGAATGAGGATGTTTGCAAGTGAGTCACTCCTCAATTTTTTTTAAACGTATGTAAAATGTGTTTGTATGTAAATGTTTTGCGTGTCAAATTGGGGTCATGAAATCGAACTTTAATGCGCTGCCTTTCCATAAAGTAGGTAGTACTTGTTCTCTGTCATGTGTCAATTGTAAATGTCATTGACGTTTCGCCTCTTACTGGAATTTATTGCATTTTTGTATGTTTTCTCTTTGTCTGCACACTTGATACAGAAATATATGCTAAAATGCTAGTTCCCATAAATCATCGTCTCATTTTTCGAAAAAAAAAAAAAAAAAGAAAGTTGAATAATCATGACATAAGATATAAAGTTTTGTCATTCGAGAGAGACAGCTGAACTTTGGTTGTCTTAGTTAGTTGTAGCTCTTTATAAAACTGAATGAATACTGAAATAAGCGAAAAGGACAAGTCTTGACGTACAAGGAAAAAAAGGTGGTACATCGTCTCACCCTGTATAGATATACAAACAAAAAATAAAAATGTTATGTCTCTACAATTTTAAGCGACATAAATTCACATATACTTTTTATACTATATGCGAAATCGTCTTATTTTTTTAACAAAACAACGTTTAATACTCATCAGTTGATCACATAACATATAAAGTTTTGTTATCCGAGAGAGACAGCCTTAGTGAGCTATAGCTTTTTATAAAACTGAATGCTAAAATAAATGAAAAGAACAACTCTTGATGTACAAAGAAAAAAAAGGTCGTACATCGCCTCACCCCGTATAATGTCATGGCCCTATAATTTTAAGTGAGTAATTTATTGGAGCGATTGTGAAGAAATATCAAGCTATTATTATTTCTATGAGAATATTAACAAAACAGCAAACACGCAATTACTATGTAAGTTAATTGTAACTCTTATCTATTTACTATCAATATATTATGTTTTGTTGCCGTGATTTGATACGTGATTTATTTAGGTAAATAAGATAACCTTCATAAAAAATTGGAAGAAAAAACGAGCGATTATTTTTATCGATAAGTATTACGAGTGCCATCTCATTAAACGGATTATTTACGAAATACATTTTGTTTTTGATCGCAGGGTCTTCCAGCGCGGTCTTGTCCCAACAGGTATACCTCGTCCTGTTTGGCATCCATTCTGGAGTTAGCGTCACCCCTTATAACCCTTGCGCTCAAATCCCCTGCCCCATTCC
This sequence comes from Dorcus parallelipipedus, assembly GCA_958336345.1. Classification (NCBI taxonomy): domain Eukaryota; kingdom Metazoa; phylum Arthropoda; class Insecta; order Coleoptera; family Lucanidae; genus Dorcus; species Dorcus parallelipipedus. The sequence continues at coordinate 38,668,066 of OY284479.1, read as the reverse complement.
AAACAGCCGCGACGTTTCTTTCAGCGCCATCATGAACATCAACAGCACTTTGGTTCCGGTAAGAATTCTGTTCGCATTTTAAACAAGATTAGAAGTGACATGCCAATGAAGAAAAAATGTCTGATATTATCTCACCCTGTATAAATTTAAAAAAATTATACAGGGTGCGATGATACCCGACACATTTTCTTTTGGTAGGTAATATTCTTTTCTCTCTTTCTAGTTGAATGGATACTTGAATTGGACTATTAGGAATGAAAGAGGATCGACGGTCGTTTGCATGCGCACGGAAATCGGGCTCCAGTACAGTGGCGCCCCCTCAAACGCGTGCCAAAGAAACAGATCATTTAATTAATTACAAAAAAAAAAGAAAATATGATATGCTGTTAAGAGATTATTATTATTACACACTATAGTATTGTAGATCTGTAATTTAAAATACATATATTTTTCAGTAAACGATAACAGTCTTGAAGTAGACTCTCCGCGCCGACGAGACGCAACAATTGGGTTTTGAATTTCTGATACATTTATTTTTCTAATATCTCGCTAAACACAATTCGTTTTAGCCTACATAAAATATCACAATATTGACTTACGGCTATTTTATTACACTAAACAGTATTTAACAATGATCTTAGAAAAACTCTAACGACATGCCCCCCTCAGCAAGCACAGTGATACAAAAAAATTACGTACGGGTACGTACGTACGTCACTGCTGACACGAACATGACATTCACCTAACTTTACAGGGAAATATACAAAATGTTACAAAAGTTTTCGAATTATTTACAGATATGTTCAGTTAACGACGGAAAATAATTTTTTTTTTCTTTTTTGGATTTCGCTTCTCGCAGGTTTGGCTCTTTTGTTTTTCTTTATTAAATACCTTCTGTTTTTTACGTAGGGCTTTATAATATTCTACGATCTGAAATTTATTTATTTATTTGCAATTCATGTATAATAATAAATCCTATACACAATAATAATAATAAAAAAAATTAAAATATTTAGGTTATGTTTCACACTGTTTCTTGATGCAATTGATAACGCGCAGCGAAACGTAGAAGGTTCCCCAAAGAATTATTTCAAATTTATTTGGAAAAATTAACTTGAAAGTGAAAAAACAAAGTAAAATCGTTTGCTTGAAAAACTAAAAATTAGGACACCCAAAACTAACACTAATTTTAATTTACTGCTTGAAACAAATAAATAAATGAATAGAGTGAAGGGAAATAAGAAAATATAAAAACAAAAATAAAATAGAACAGTAAAAACAATCAAGATCGAGAAACAAAAACCCAACGATTTTATAACAACAACTGAAGCTTAAAGCGACAAAAACAATAGAGTTAAAGCAAATAAAATATAAAATAAAAAACAAAAAAGAACAGTAAAAACAAATCAGAATCGAGCAACAAAAGTCCAACGTTGAAATTGAAAAGTATATAAAATGCCAGTTATTTAATTGACGAGTAAACATGATAAAACACAAACAAATTAAAACTAAAAATTAATACATAAGGAAGACCACATTAATTTAGGTCCAATTTTTACAATCGTGGAATAAGGATGGAATAACTGTTCGCCGAATATGTTCCTCCATATCTACGTCACACCTACGTTACGTTATTCTAAGAATAATGCTTATCCGACGATTGTAAAATCGGGCCTTAATAAATGAAAAAAAAAATTGTAAAATGAATTCAAATAAATTAACAAAAATAGATTAACTTGAAGCTTTCCGGGGCCATTGTCCGTCTTCTTCTAGTTTTTGGTTGTAGCGCGTCACATATTTTTTCTGACGACGTTTCGTCTTTTCTTACAAAAGGACTTCCTCAGGGCTGCTGCTTTGCGAGAAACTGATTCTTATATTTCAAATAAATCAATTCATCGAAGCAGCAGCAGCGGCGCCGGCGGCGACAAGAAGGACAGCAACAGCCTTGAGGAACTCCTTCTGTAAGAAACGTCGTCAAGAAAAAAGAAAAAAAAGTGACATGATACAACCCGAAACCAGAAGAAGATAAACAAACAAAATGGACGAACAAATAATTTCGGAAAAACAAGACAAATGAAACTAATTCAAACAAATTCAAGGAAAAGAAAAGTAGAATTAAATAAAAAAATGAAAGTATGTTGACCAGAGGTAAAGAAGTTGTAAATAAATTAATATAAACAAGTTGCAATAAAAAAATGTAGATTCAAATGAACTTTAAAATTAAAAAAAATGAGAGTACATCTAATAGAGGAAAGGCAAGTGCGAAACGAATTAAAACAAACATACAAAAAATATATAAAAATAAATGATGATGGAAAACTGATGAAAAATTGATAAGAAAACAAAAAAAACTGTCTAACTAACTAATATCTCTAAAATATAAATAAAGTCAAGTAAAAAAAATATATAATTAAATTAAAAAAATGTAAGTACGTTGAATACAAGAAAATATATTTCAAAATATATAAAAGAATGGGAATAAAAATGTAGAATCAAAAAATAAAGTATGTAAAATGAGTGTACATTCAAGGCAAATTGCGAAACGAATTAAAACAAACACACAAAAAAGTAGATAAATAAATGATGTCGGAAAATTGCGTACAAATTGATGGGAAAACAAAAAAAAACTGGTCTAGGATAAAACAAAAATGAAATCTTTCCTAACTAATGTCTCTAAAAATAAGAACAGATTCAAGTAAAAAAAATAATTAAATTAAAAATATGTACAAAATGAAATTGTGTTGTATAGAAGAAAATGAATTGAAAACAGATTTTAAAAAATATATAAAAAAAATTGAAACAAAAAATGAGGAATCAAAAAAATTAAAGTATGTACAATGAGAGTACATTTAACAGATTCAAAGATAATTGCAAGACGAATTAAAACAAACAAACAAAAAAATGGATAAACAAATGATATCGGAAAACTGCGTTCAAATTGATGGGAAAACAAAAAACAACAAAAATATATAAAATGAAAGGGTGCTGAATGGAGGCAAAAATAAATTATTATAAACAAATTGGTATAAAAAATATAGAAACAAATTAAAATTAAAATTAATAAAACGAGAGTACATCTAATAGAGGAAAGATAAAGAACTAAAACAAACAAACAAAAATAGATAAATAAATGATGTTGGTAAACTGTGTTGATGGGAAAACAAAAAAGAACTGGGCTAGGATAAAACAAATGAAATCTTTGTCAATTAATGTCTAAAATATAAACAAATTCAAGTTAAAAGAATAGAAATAAATTAGAAATATGCATAAAATGAAAGTGCGTTGAATAGAAGAAAATAAATTTAAAAAAATAAAAAATTGGAATAAAAAAAATGTAGAATAAAAAAAATAAAGAATGCGGACAAAAAAATCCGGACAAGAATTTGACATATCGTGCAAATTAGGCTTTTATTGAGGTTATGTTTTTGTGAAGAAAAATTTGAAATCTCAAACTTAATAAACAAAAAAAAGTTCCAATTTCTTGATTTCTCTTTCATTAAAGAGAAACTGGTACAAATGCTCCTCAAATTTTAAAATGAACCTAGCGTCATCTAGTGTCAACTAATCGAACTATTTTCTCTGCGATTCAAAGAGAAGTAAAAAAGAAGTCTATCAATTACGGTTTCCTCTTTTTTTTCTCAAAAAAATGTGCACTTCAGTTAATGCACGTTGTTAATTAACCTCTAAAAATTTAAACAAATTCAAGGATTCAAAATCTCAAAAGTATATAAAATGAAGGTGTGCTGAATAGAGAAAAAGAACTAACAAACAAATTAAAAAATATGCAAGTAAAACAAAACATATATTCTAAACGATATTAAAATTGTATAAAAGTAAGATTAAAACAGGGGTTGAAGGGGCAAAGGCTGAAAACCCCCTAAGTCTTTCCTGGCGTCTGAATTATAATCACAGGTCATAAAGTCATGTTTAAAAAGTAATAAAAATATATTTATTTAGGACATGAAACTAAAAATGATATGCTGAAGATTTTTTTACTGATTAGGTTTGTTTATTGTAATTTTTGCACGAAGTTTTGATGTTTTTATTGCAAACCTTTTTTGATCACTCCTTAGATATGTACAAATAAATATGTATTAATGTTTGTTTTATTGCAAAACCTTTTTGATCACCCCATAGATATGTGCCAGATAAATTCCTTTAATTGCGATATGTTTCGAATTGATCTTCTTAATTGAAAGACTTTCAAACGTTAGGAGCTTGTAGAATATTCTGTGAGTAAATATTATAGCGCCCTGTATTCTCAGCTCATGATTAAAAAACAAAGTAAACAACAAACATTAATTACCATAAAACACTTAAACATTTTGCTAGCCGCAACAACAAATAATCACAATGATATGTACACGTCAAAAAAACGTCTCTAAGCCTCCCCCTTTCGGAGATCGTCCTCAACAACTTCATGCATACTTATTTACAAACGCCATTCGGGAAACTCAAGCTGCTCGCGCCTGGACGGTATTTACAGAACCCAAAACGAACTTTAACGGAAAAGCACTTCTGTTTTAGACACAGCTTTCGGGGAGGCGGTTCGCCATGAGTCTCTCCTTGATTGCTAGGCCGTTTAGTTCTAAGTCGGCCGCGCGCTGCTGTTGCTGCTGCTGCTGCTGCTGTAACGTCGAACTTCCGTTCCCCAGGCGCAGTTCCTTCGGCCGGGAATCTCGGGGAAAGGTTCCCACCATGGCTACCGGATTGTTATATTGGTGATACTGCAAAACATTCAAGTATTAAAAATTAAGGGGTTACAGAGGAGAAGAAACCTGAAAATTTTTACTTATAGTGTAAGATATCGAGCATTTCATAATCATTAAGCTCATTACATAAGTTAAACTCCATACAATGTCGCCTACGCAAGCACATAAAATTCGCCCACCTAAAGATTACGTAAGATTATGTAAGCAAGCATAACAGCGGCTCGATTGATCTTTGCAAATTCGAAGAATTGCAGCGACATAGGTGGCGTTATGTAAGCGTATGAGCAGACGGTTTCGGAAAATCACGATGAATCATAGGGCAAACTGGCACACGTGTGGAGTGTTGCCTGATCGAAATGACCTTTGTAAAACCATATAGTAAGCTATGGCATAGTACGACAGAGGAGACAGCAGGTGCCCGTCTTGTTGACTGCAACTCCACAAGTTCGAGGGCGTAATCAACATTCACAGAATGTCATAGTGTGTGGTTGATCTCCGAAAATCCGTCCGGCTCTCCGATTCTTCGACAACCCCAAAAAATATATGTAGTGGCGGGCAAGGGCTTAAATCTCCCCAAAGAGGACATTAATAGCAATCTTTGGCTAAAAAGTTTTAACCAGATACCTACAAACAAAGAAATTGCTACTTGGGTCCTTCATAGTTTGATTAAAATTTCGGTAAAAAAGCGAGGAGAGGAAATGAAAATTGTTGATTATTTTGCTGCAATTAATTTTGGGAATTAAGACATAGTTTGGGCATGACAATAGAACTTCTCTCTTACTCTCGTCGTCATATCTAGAAAGACGTAGTGTTTCGACGAGGCCATGTAAAATTGATAAATCTGAAAGTAAAGGGTAGTTCTTCCCCTTTCTTTTAGCATTTTTAACCACCCGTACTTCACAATGCCACTGTGATCCTCGGCACCTCCATTCGTGGAAAGACGAATACGTCTTTGAGAAAAGTTATTGAGAAAGTTTTACAATAATGTAAAGCTATTAACTTCTTGTTCGGCACTTGACGGTGCATCAGTCCTAAACGGGATGTTTCAGACTACTTTTGGGGCGCAGACAATTACAGTGATGTAACTCGTGTGAAGCAAATCGCATAAAATACAAACAAATAGCATTCGGCATCACTGTGATTCGCGGGACCACCAATTGTGGAACAATTAATACTGAATTCTCATTGGGCACGTTCAGCCGGTGTCAGCAGCTGACTTGCAACACTCAACATGTTGGGAGTGCTGTGTGTTAGCGTTACCGATTCGGCTGAACGATCTGAAATTTTATTTTGTGCGAAATTCTGAATGATGACTTTAATTTTAACGTTTTATTTAAAGAAGTCGAACAGTTAGTACGGCCATCTAACTACACAGTTTGATGAATTCACGATTTACAAATAAAAACATAACCTGGAATTATATCCGCAGCCAAAACAAAGCGAACTTATTTACGCTGAGATAATTTCGCAACAGTTGAGATACAGCACACGTTCAGCCGACACCGCTGACTTAACTTCTCAGCTGCTGACACCGGCTGAACGTGTCTGTTAGTAGCAAAATTTTCACGTCGTGTTTCTTCAGTTAAAGAAAAAATTATCACGATAAGCAAGGTGCTGTCCCAAGATTAAAAAATAATGTCAACCGGAAGCCATTTACTTGCTTGGCAATTTTTCTCAAAATTTTATAAAATATAGGAAATGGAAGTTTTATTTTAACATCTCAGAACTCTCGAAAAAGTTTGACTAATGAACTTCTATCCAAAGTTTATTGCAGAATTTTTTTAACATTTTTCGCACATCCTACTATCATTATGTGATGACGTACTAGGGCGGCATTTTTGAATCGCCTTGTATAAATAAATAGCACTCAGAAAAAGGAAAACAAACGAAAATAAGTTCAGATCTGAAAACGTTAACTTACATCAGAGTGATTCGCGGCACCCCCATTTGTGGGAAAACAAATACTATATGTCAAAATAAATTTTTGATAAAGGTGGGCCAAGGAAGATAAATTATTACATTATTGGCATTAAAAATAACGCCTGAACGGTCCAAGTGGTAAGGGACTGGCTTTGTAATCGCATGGTCCTCGGTTCGAATCGCACTCGGGATTTTTCTCGGGGTGGTCGGTATCGACTTCAAGTACCCTTCAGTGTTGGGGATAAAATTCGACGCTGCTTCCCCTTAAACGGCGAGCAGGTTGGAAGTAACAAAGCCATGGAACACTTAACACACACTCCCGCTCCCGACGTCCTGACAAGTCTTCGACTTAGGACCCCCTTGGGCAACCACCACAGATAAAAAAAAATATTGTCTAGTTCTTGAGTAGTTAAATAAAATTGAAGTTTAATTTGTCACATTTTATAGCTTGATGTGTCACTAACTACAAAAACTGTTTGATGTAGATTAGACATACATTTACACTTCCATGATCTACCTTTATCAAAAATTTATTTGGACGTATGATACCATATTGTTATTAACACCAACACTGTACACATCGTGTTCCTTATTACGATAAATTTTTTAGCCAAAGTGCTTCCAAGTTTCCCAATACTTTCATTTTTATACATGGGCAATTTTATAAGCATTGGTTACTCTTGACTACTCAAAAATATCTGAATTAAAATTGTTCATTACTTAACAGCGTGGGCGTGGTGAGGAATTTAGGCGCCTTTTGTGAATCACCTGGTATAAACAAGTAGTGTTCAGAAAAAGAAAAACATAAGCGAAAATAATTTCAAATCTGAAAATGTTAGCTTACACCAGAGTGATTCGCGGCACCCCCATTTGTGGAAAAACAAATACTATATCGTCATTAATATCAAAATTTTATACATTGTCTTCCTCATGACGATAAATCTTTTTAGACAATGCTCCTCGAAGATTCCAAATACCCTCATTTTTTTATATGGACCATTTTATAAGTCTTAGTTACTCTTGGCTACCCAGAAATATCTGAAATGTTCGAAGTAGCTGAACAGTGTCCCAAACAAGTTCCCTTTAAAATTGTTCCCGCGTTCTACTATCATTACTTAACATCGTAGTAAGGAATTTAGACGCCATTTTTGAATCACTTGGTATAAACAAATAGCGTTCAGAAAAAGAAAAACATAAACGAAAATAATTTCAAATCAGAAAACGTAAGCTTACACCAGAGTTATTCGCGGTACCCCCATTTGTGGGAAAACAAATACTACAGAACGGGGAGAAAAGGACGACCTTAACTGCCATCACTTTCAGCTTGTTTCTTGCATTTTCTGTTTTGTTCCACTCACATTGATTCAGGAATATTTTCTGACAAAGTTGAACTCAAGATATAAATTAAATTAAAGTAAAAAAGGAACAAAATATTGCGACCGGGTCTTTTATTAAAAACAAAAACATAAAATAAACAATATATAAAAATAAAATTTCGTAAGTTTTTATTATTACCAAGGAATCCATGACCGGAGCAGCTCCAGGAGTGTCCCATTGCGATGTGGGGACGCTCGTCTGCGGGTAACTCGGCGAAGTCGGGATATTACTTAACGGCAGGCTTTGGGGACCATTTACTTTTCCAATTTGTCGATCGCTCTCCCCGTCAGGAGAACCTGAAATAATAAACAGGCACTCTCGATTTTGCCCGATTCCAGAGCCGTCAATCACCGAAGTTATTAAGGCCGAAAAATATGAGAGAGGACAAATTTTAAATTACACGTAGAGTTACCGTATTTCGCAGGAATAACGTCGGGATCCCTTTCATCCGACGCATCTCTCGGGGAAGAACTCCTCAGCAAAGGCTTCGTAGAGGACAGAGTGTGGTGTTGGGCTACCCCCAAGACCTTCTGCTCCAAGACCGCCTCGGGTTGACCCTGATTTCTCCTCACTCTCACTATAATCAGCATGACGATAATGATGACGGTGAAAGCCGCGCCGATCACTATTCCGAGCAGAGGTGAAATGGGCAAATCTCCATCGGAAGCTAAAGCACACACAAGAAAAAAATTTTTTTTTTTAACAGTTTAATGCAAGAAGGTAAATTTGCGGGCGAAAAGGAAACGTCGTGGTTTTTAAAAGAAAGCGTCGCGCACTCCAGCTGAAGTGGCGTTTTCTTAATGCTGGGGGACAACGTCACGTACAACAAAAAAGCCCCGGGGTTGTTTTCCCCTTCGCACGGTTACCTCGACGCAGTTCAAATTGGAACGAGCGGCCAATCTTTTCTGCGTACGTTTTATGTTTAACGTATGTGAGCCCTCTCTCTCTCTCTCTCTTCGCCAGGCAAGTTCACAATAGTCGACAAATTAAATGTGAAACAAAAAAAAGTACTTCTAAATTTTTTTTCTCTAATGGTGCTTGTGACCTTTTTTTTACACTGATGCTAATTCACTAGTGGTGTCGTCCGCATAAAGATAGCACGTGATAAACAATGCGGTAAATCGTTTGCGCCAATAATAAAAAGTAGAGGACCTAAATGCGAGACCTGACGAACCCCACTTATTAGCTGTCTCTCGTCCGAAGCACACCGTGGGGGCTCGCACGTTGCTTAGCGAACAATGAAGCACATGCAGACTATTGCCAGGAGCAACCCAAAACCTTCCGTGCAACCTATTGTCGGAAGCACACACGAACCTTCTGTGCAGCTCATTGACGGAAGCAATCACCACCACACATGCAGCCATTGTCGAGAGATCACTCAAACTTCACACAATCAACGACACCTTCGAAGCCAGCTGTTGTAGAAAAGGAGAAGAAGAACACACCGGTACGTCACTCAGCGTTACTCTATCAGTAGCGAGTGACCAACTAAGCACATTCAAAGCTTTCCGGGCAGCCTATTGTCGGAAGCCTTATGTGCATTCGGAAGCATTCATCACCACACACCTCTTGAGCAGCCATTGTCGAGAGATCACTCATATTTCACACATTCATCGGCACCTTAGAAGCCGGCTGTTGTAGAAGAGGAGAAGAAGAACACACCTGTACGTTACTCAGCGAGACTCCGTCACTAGCACTAGCACTTAGTAATAAGTGTGTTGTTTCTTTTTTGACGATTGTAAGCACATAATGTGATAATGACATGAATAAAGATATCAATATCAATATCAGCAAGGGGGTATATGTGGGTCTCGCACGTTGCTTAGCGACCAACGAAACATATTCAAAGACTTCCGTGCGTCCCATTGTCGGAAGCACACAAGCCTTCCGTGCAGTTTATTGTTGCAAGTACGTTCAAATCCTTCCGTGCAGTCTATTGTTGGAAACACAACAAGCCTTCCGTGCAGCCTATTGTCTGAAGGACATCCAAAGCCTTCTGTGCAGCCCATTGTCGTGTATATTGTTATTTATTGTTTTTGTATCGATTTAAGTTCGTTGTTTTGCAGTTTAAGGTCCTTCTAGTTTTGCTTTGTTTTTTTTTTTTAATTTGTTTATTTATTTTATTCATTTCATATTTCATTTAAAACAAATCGCGTCTTCCTTGATGCCTTGTGCAAGAGAAATTTCGTAAGACAGTAACGATCGCCTTCTGTTTCTTTTTTTTTTCATATTTTATTTATTTTTTATTCGTGATTTTTTATTCCTCACGAGTTATTTTCACATTTTCTTTTTTCTTTTTAAACGAACAGCGTCTTCCTAACTCGCGGTGTTTTCTGCGAAAGAAACGTCATCGATAAAAGCGATCGTTTTTTGTTTTTTTTTTATTCATCGTAAATGGTTAGCTCAATGTTTTATTTTATTTTATTTTTTTGAAGGCGAATCACTTTTCAGCGTTTGCCTGATTCTTGATTTTTTTTGTTTTATGTAATAAAAAAAAACCAAAAACATTATGGAAAACAGTAGTCTTTTGTTTCTTCTTGGGGGGGAATGTTCTCGACTGTCATTTGTTTTATCCAGCGTGAAGATTTTGGTTTTATTATTTTCGTCTCTTTTTCTTAATTCTTGATTCTTTTGCTTTGCGTAAAGAAAGAAAGTACATAATCGAAAACAGTAGTGTATTGTTTTTTTGTTTCTTTTTGAGGGGTGTTCAGTAGTCTTTTGTTTCTTCTTGGGGGGAGTGTTCTCGACTGTCATTTGTTTTATCCAGCGTGAAGATTTTGGTTTTATTATTTTCGTCTCTTTTTCTTAATTCTTGATTCTCTTGCTTTACGTAAAGAAAGAAAGTACATAATCGAAAACAGTAGTGTTTTGTTTTTTTGTTTCTTTTTGAGGGGTGTTCTCGACTGCCATTTGTTTTTCCTATTACGTTTTCCAGCGAGACTCCGTCACTAGCGGGGGAGTATATGTGGGGGCTCGCATGTTGCTTAGAGACCAACGAAGCACATCCAAAGCCTCCCGTGCAGCCCTTGTCAGAAGCACACACAAGCCTTCCGTGCAGCATCTATTGTCAGAAGCACACGCAAGCCTTCCATGCAGCGTGCACATCGAAAACCTTCCGTGCAGCCTATTGTCGGAAGCACAACAAGCCTTCCGTGCAGCCTATTTTCGGAAGCACATCCAAAGCCTCCTGCGCACCCTATTGTCGTATATATACTTATATATTATTTTTGTATTGTCCATAGGTTTATTTCAATTAGTTGTATTTGTTCAAGTTGTGTTGAATACAACACCTATCCAAAACCACTCTCTGTGACCTACTTGTGGGATACGTTGCAAAAAATTTAAAGGGACCCCTCGGACTCCATAATCTTTAATTTTTTAGTAGTATTTTATAATTTACACAATCGAACGCCTTTGTTAGGTCACAAAAGGTGGCTTTCACCAAACCTTTGCTTTCAGAATTAAAATTAATAAAAGATACAATTATGACTGTTGATCTTTCTTAATCAGGGACGTATCGTCACTTTTCCTTTTTGAATTGTTTTTTAATTCAGTGTCAAGACTGGAAATATAATATTCTCGGCCTGCCTAAAGTGTATGTACCCTTTCGAAGTTTTTGCTTCGCGCAGCAGAATTTTTCGAGGGGACGGCCGCCGTTAAATAAATTTAATAACGGGACTTCGGGAGGCGTTATAAGCTGTAAGTGTGCCATTAATAAGGCCGTCATCGTTTAAATAATCCGTGCTCGTGATAACAATGGGATAAAGAATTCCGGTGATAATGGGAAGCGCTTCGAAGCGCACCGAAGGTTTCATTAAAGCCATCGGAAATAACACTCGCTCGTTGATAGTCTGCCTTGCACCGCAGGATAATCACCGGGGACAGGACCGTAATAACATTTCGCCTCCACCGGGAGACTTGCATATAATTTTCCCCCAAAATTAAAACAGGTGTTAGAGGAAACACCCTGTATTTCACGTAAATTACTAAAATACTTTAGCGTCACATCAAGACTGTCTGTTACACTCCAAGGGATATCTTTCCCCAAAACAACTTTACTAGCTAGCCACCGGTGTTATTTATCTGGAAAGTAATTGCGTTTTAAGACCTGAGGTATAAAATGATCGCGCCATAAAAGCACATTTTATCGAAGCCGCACGTCTTCCGCAAGTGTAAATTGCTCGCTCCGGCGGTTTTCTTGTAAAGTATTCGCAGGAGACGCAGAAACACGCGGATAAGTGGGTAACGATTCGTTAGTTCCAAGTTGCCGAAGATCAATTTAATTAAACTCGATCGTCGTTGCTCGAGATAGAAAACTTAACCTGGCATAAATTATCGTCAAGATTTCACCGAAGGTTTGGTTAGGAAAATGTTGATAATGTTTTAAAAAAAGAAAATACATAATTTGGGGGGGTTCTCGATTCTCATTTGTTTTATCAATCATGAGGACTGGTTCTATCATTTTCATTTCTTTTTAGCATTTTCCTAGATCTTGGTTTTCACTTTTCTGCGTCCTTTTTCAAAATTCTTGATTTTTTAACCATTGTGCAGAAAAAGAAAATACATAATTGAAAACAGCAGTCTTTTCTTTTTGGGGGAGTTCTCGATTCCCATTTGTTTTATCCATAGTGAACGTTGGTTTCATCATTTTCATCTTTTTTTAGCATTTTCTAGATCTTAGTTGTAATTTTTTGGCGATTTACTACGAAAGGAAAATGTTGACATTTCCAGAGAAACTAACTAAGTAAATTATCAAAACTGTATACTATTCAAGAATCACTCTGTATATAAGTATTTTTGAAAATTAATTCAAGTTTATATTAAATTGATCATAAAGTTACAGAATACATTTCGAATTCTACTTCTCCTCCATCTCTTGTGTTGGTGGCGGTCGAATTTATTCGGCAAGTTTGCGGAAGAAAAATATAATGTTGCGCGCCGTGTAACACAAATTCCGCATCTATTGATTAAAGCTGGTTCCGCACTCCATCGATACCGGCGGGGGGAGTCCCGAACGTACTAGTTTCGTTATGTATTCCGACGTAAACGGCGGCACGCTAACGACAATCCGCGTTCGGCCCCATTTTCCCCGCAGTTCGGAACTGACATTAGCAACACATGCCCCATTTTCTTTTTATCGCGAAAACATCGCCGCAAATCTGAAATTTACATGACGTTACACATCCGGCCGTTATTAACGCCAGTCATTCAGCACAGAAGAACTAATTTCGAACCGAGCTAAATACTGCCACGCATCGTGAGAAAACAAAAGAACAAATAGAGTAGGTCGAGCATTAATTTTCACAGTTTTTCTTAAATAATAATTTACATACTACGAGATCAAAAAATATATACATATGAACACCTTGTGTACATACAAGATATACATATAGACCGATAAGAAATGATGAAAAAAGAGACTTCTAGACTAGCTTTGCAGACATTTGAGGTCGACTTTCAATTGGCGGAAACTAGGTGGCGTTAAGTCTCGTATAAAAAACGATCAGAAATTTCAAAAAATCCGACTCATTCGGGTTTCATGAAGTAGCTCCTTAAAAGCAGTCAAAATTTTACTTTGTTAGATTGGCAATAACATACGGATGTAACTATATTATTTGTTGACGGCTCAACGTACAAAAATAGCCTCCGAATTGACATTAGTTTGACATTTCTTTGACGGTCAGATCGCACCACCTGACCAATCAGCGATTGAGAAGAATGTTGAAAACGTGGCTTGAGCAGTGTGACTCTTCACTTACCGCAGCCAAATTGATTGACATGTCCAAATACTAAACATAACCTCCAAATTTACGTTACCTATATTTATTGGAACGTCATTCAAATTATGAAAAAAGAAGGTTTAAAAATCTTAATTATTTTCTAATTTATAGAGATATATGTTTTGTTACGCGACGGTTGGTAACACTGGTTAATGCTACATTCAAAAATAAATGATTTTAGTGCACGCGTCCAATTTTTTTTTAATTGACAAGTGCGCTATGCAGAAAAAACTAAAGAATCTGCGTCGTTTTTTAATTCCATTCCAGCAAAATTCTATATATTTTATTCATGTGGCGGTTGGTGACTTGGTTGAAGCTTAGAACAATAATTTCAAACAAACGTCAATTTTTAAGGTTATGTGTATAATTTGAGATGCCAACAAACGGAACAGTCATGTCAATTTTGAGGTTAATTTTGTTATTTGAGTTGTCAACAAATATAGCTACAGACGTTATCGCCAACCTAGCAAAATAAAATGTGCCACCCAAAAGTAGTCCTAAGTCTTGTGGAAATCTTAAGCTCCTGTCACATCATTAGTCAGTTTGATCAAACTGGACTGACAAACTAAACTAATGACGTCACATTACGTCATGGAAGTTGTTTGAGCAAATTTTCTAAATTTTAGGGGCGCCCCTATATCCATCAGTCAGTTTGATTAAATTTGTCTTATGATTGGTGGATTTAAACGCACAGGAAGAGACGCGAAATGAAAGTCTAACATCTAACCTAACCTATAAGGCTAACACTGCCACTGCTTTTTTTTTATCCATTTTTGCGTAACCTTTTTAAAATGACGATTTTCAAAAAAAATTGAACCTCAAAGTTTGATCAAATTTCTAGTGTTAGTGTGACAGCGCAGTTTGACGAAACAACGAATTTGATAAGTCTTGACGTCATTGATGTAATTTGTCAGTCCAGTTTGATCTAACTGACTAATGATGTGACAGGGGCTTTACATTAATGTATCAAACTCGCAGGTATGGTTGGTTGCCTATCACGACTTTTGCTAGCCGCTGGTATCAATATTACTAACAGGTGAAGAACAGTTAGCAATTTATAAATAACTGCTACCTCTTTTTTTATCACTTATTTGAAAACTGCTACCTGTTTTTTATCACTTATTTCAAAACTGCTACTTGTTATTTGTAAACTGCTGCCTGTTTTCTACTGTCATTAAGCAACTAAAACTAGGAAAAATGTGTTTCAAATTTGCTCAAAGAAAGCCGCGGAAGAGAAAGACAGAGAAAACAATTGTTGTTATATTGTGACTAGATGCAAGTAAATTCATGCATTGGATTTATTTAGCAAACTTGAGATAAGAGAAAATGCATCTTGGCGGCGCCAACAGATATGACCTCGACACACGATGCAGGTGGTGAACCTTGAACAAGTTAAAACGGATTTAATTTATCTCGTGTTCTGTCGAATCTTTCCGGTCTCGTAACAACTCGGAATTGCTCGAGTTGCACTTTGTATAAAAACCCCGCGATCTGCATAAAGAGATAAGATCTTAAACTAGTTGCTATCAGAGCATGATGTAGGCTCTATTTTGTTAAAGTGTGCTATTAGGGTAACTTTGTACAATTATGTTTGTCTGTATTTATTTATGTTTAATATAATATTTAAGCTACGCTATGCCCCTTGTTTCGATTTATACCGTAACAATATGAATCAACTGAAGGTCAAAGTTAACTTGTGAATGCAAAACCGAACAAGTGATTATAAAAGCAGAAGTGAGCGCGCGAATTAACACGGCGAAAAACTGTGAAACATTTCAAAGACTTCCACATCTGTGACTCTGAGTAACATTCGCAAGTGTCCGACGTCTGCTTTCAAGTGTTCGAGACGAAGGAGCCAATTATAAAAGCAGAAGTGAACGCGCGAAATTTAAATCGAGCGCCAGTGTGCTCATCAATACGGCGAATAGAAAACTGTGAAATATTTTCAAGACATCAAAATTCTTCACGTCTGTGACTACAACGAGTAACATTCGCAAGCATTTGACGTTTGCTTTCAAAAGTCCGAGATGAAAGGAGCCAATTAAAAAAGCGCAAGTGAATGTCCGAGACGAAGGGAGCTGACTATAAAAGCGGAAGTGAACGCGCGAAATTTAAAAACCGAGCGCTAGTGTACGAATTAATACGGCGAATAGAAAACTGCGAAATATTTTCGTGACATCAAAAGTCATCACGTCTGTGACTATAACGAGTAACATTCGCAAGCATTTGACGTTTACTTTCAAATGTCCGAGTCGAAGGGGGCCAATTATAAAAGCGGAAGTGAACGCGTGAAATTTAAACCGAGTGCCAATGTGCGAATCAATACAGTGAAAAAACTTAATATGTAGTGTTTACGATTATTTTAAGCAAATAGAACACAATTGTTCCTGGTGAATAGGCCACCAACAATACATAGAAGAATGCCCTGATAATTGCCCTCTCATTCCAGTAGCTTCGCGGGCATTCGGCGTCGGCTTTCAAATGTCCGAGAGCAAGGGAACCAATTATAAAAGTAGAAGTGAGCGCGCCGAATTTAAAATAGCTTTATTAATAAAAACTAGTGCAGCGAATAGGAACCTGTGAAATATTTCAAATCTGATTGTGTTTCATATAATGCGAATACTAAATAATTAATCGGTGAGCAAATATAAATCAGAGCTCACTTTTTATTTCTTGCGTTAACATTCGAAAACAACAAAACAAGAACGATAGTGCGGAGGAGATTTCGAAGTGTCTGAATGAAAACAGTGACAGTTTCAAAGTACCTACGGTGTACGTCCTGTGATGGAAACACGCTATTTTCATCACGAGCGACTTCCGGCAGACGAGCAGACCGTGACAAACGGAAAAAGTCTTTTCCGGGGCATTGGCAGGAGGCAAGAAAAGCGGCCATTTGTATCGTCAGGTGGGACAATGTGACGGCGACGTCGAAGCCGAAGCTTATCACTGACTGAGACATATCACCCCGCACGTGACGAGGAGAATTACTTTCATGCAACGTCGGATTTAGATACTGAAGACAGATCTTTGGATAACAGTTTCAATTCTTTATGTTAGTGACGTGCTGCGAGTTTTAATATCCCCCCCCCCTGTACGACAACCCGACGTAATAAACTTGAAAGTAATATACAATCATCCCCCCGCCTCCGCCACCCTGTCATTTTCGAGGAGAGTTTTTCGCGACACTACGTGTATGTATACATAAGCGTTCCGCAATTTATAAAATTAACTTAAATTTATCGGTGCAGTTGTTGCAAGAGGGACGACGAGCGACGCGACGCCGCCCTTGTTCAATCGGATTTGCCGGGCGGAATTTCTCACCCAACCGTCGTAGATTAAAGTGATTGGATTGCTATCTGCTATTTCGGTTTAAGTGCACCGCAATATTTTCTGTTATCTCGAGGAAACTATTTCGCCTCTTAAGTTTCGTTTCTTTTTCGGATTTGCTGATAAATTTTGCGCGTTTGCGCGGCGCAAGCGCTAATGTATAAATATGGATCGCAGACGCCGAAAACTTTTTAATAGTTCAGAAAAGCTTACACATTTTTCATTTATTTCTTAATCTACTGTCAGTTAAAAATATTTTAAAATGTGAAAAATTAGGGCTAAACAATTGGCACTCATTCTGAAATTGATGTGAGCTATTAGCATATAGTTTTCATAATTTATTTAGTTAGTTCTTTGGAAGTGTCGACATTCTCCGTTCGTGATAATTCATTCTGTTGGAACAAAAAGCAGAACTACAATCGAGCAGTGACCTTTGCCGAAGTCGGGCGGCCAGTAAAAACATTTTCTTTTCCGTCGCAGTAAGTCGTTCCGTAGCCAAGGAATTTGCTTCATCTTTTTATGATTATGACACACAATTTATTGCTCCGTATCCTTTGGGATCAACAGTTTAGTTTGTGAGAAGTGGTTGAACGAGTTAAAGCTAAATACGATTACTATTTTTTGTGCTTACTTATTAAAATGCCGCAATTCACGAACGGCGAGAGAACAGATATGTTCCTCATCTACGGCGAAGCTCGAGGAAATACTGAAGATGCACGGCGGACATTTACAAATCCATGCAAGAACATTTACAGCTAATGTCTAGGCATTTACGCGAATTATGGAACGATTCGTGTATGTGTCGCTATTGATGGATGCCACTTTGAACAGTTGTTATAAACATTCCTAAATTACTGAAGTGAACGTTTGAATGTGTTCCTCCACACAGATATTATTCGGCGAGTGAGTGCGCCTTTGCATATTAGTCACGCCTGCGATGTTTATTGCCTACGATCAGCGAAGCAGGCTGATAAAAGGCGGATAAAATAATTTTCTCCTGTTATAATTTCTTTTTTTTAATTTTTCGGTATTCTATGTGCTCTCACGGTAATGTGGTTAAAATTTCTGCACTTATTTTACAAACACCCTGTATTTTGTTTGGAATAATGTGTAAGACATTAAAGAAACTAATTTAGAGAATGAAAGAAAATATTTTTAAACAAACGCGATATTTAGATAAGCTGTCTGTACACGAATTTATTTCTGGGCATTATCTCCTCGAAAGCGCCGTCAATCCGGGTTTCCGGCCGTCTCATCTTCCGGGGGCTAAAATAAATTTCCGCATATTAACCACGACAAGGCGAATACTTTTCCAGATATCCGTGATAACCATTTATATCTTATGTCAGCTTATCGACAGGATATTTGCATTAGACGAGGGCGGGGCCCCCGTTTCCGGCCCGACCATCCATCTTGGATTGTATTCGAATGATTCTGACGTCTGGCGAGATTGAATAGAACCGGAATATAATGGACTGACGATAAGACTAACTGTGTAATTGTTCCGCGCCGGCACACCCCTTTCCTTTCTGTTCGGGATCCTTACCTTTGTCTCTCGCCCGATCATTGCACACAATATATTGAGGACTTAAAATATTAACGTCCACCCTCGATTATAATTTGGACTTAGACCAAGAAAAAAGTGGATAAAATAAAGATTCGGGATGAAATTGGAAGCTTGCAGAAACTTTTTCCGTCTGTTGGGGAAAGCGGATAGGAATACCACACAGAATTGGGAAAAAGAAAAGGGAGAATTAACTCTTAAGTCAATCGATCGACGTACCTGTACGTTTTTCGGCGTCCCTAAACGTCACTTCTTCTAAGGGAGCGCCGATACTTCTTCCCTTGGCGTTTACGGCGAACACAATAATTCTAAACGTCGTATCCGGTTCCAAGTTGTCGAGGAAAAAGTACGGCTCCTTGGAAGTTATGTTGTAGCGCGGAACAGCGGAGCTGGCCGAGTACAGCTCGAGGAGGAAGTACTGGGAGAGGCCCCCGTCGAAACCCGGCAAGCAACTAACTTCCACCGAGCTGCTAGTTTGATTAGACAATGTACAATTCCTCACGGAGAACGGCTTGCCTGCAACGAATTGTACAGCTTGTAACTTCGCAGATTTAATACGTCCCAGTTCCTAACTGTTTTGTGTTGCAATTTAAAAAAAAATTGCACGGGTACACTGTTGTCGAAAAGTTTAGGCGCACTCTATCAGAACATTACCTGCAGCTACAACTTGAAAAATGCAGGGATTCGCCTGATCCCCCACGGAATTAACTCCCCAGCAAGACAGCAATCCGTAATCCATCTCGTGCACCGGAGTGTACCTCAGTATACTGACGGAGCCGTTGCTGGTCTTCGCAAACCTATCTATCTCGACGTCCAGCGTCTCTCCCGAGTTATTAAACTTCCATCGATAGGTTTTTGCCGGCGGATCCGCCTCCACTTCGCACACCACGTCGATGTTCTCCCCCCGTGAGGCCCCCAACACGATGATGCGGTCGTATTTGCAAGTCGGAGCATCTGAGGAAAGAAATTACGTGGATTTAAAACAAAATCTCTTTAGTAAGTCGCAATGCTGTAAAATGCTTTCGTTCTTTTTATTTGCAAGGAAGCTAAGGACTCGACTTCTAAACGGTGCATAATAAATGCAATTAAAATAAAATGAGAACAGATTATGTACGGTGGTGTCTTTGAAAAAAAAATTGATTGCCGTTGCCTAGGATTGGTTAAAAACGCGTAACTTTCACTCAAATGTAAGTTTTGGGGCGTGGTTTATTTATTGTTCGCTGTTATTGGCGGTTGCAAATTATTGAAATCCATCGTTCCGCCCAGCATACCCTTGATTGGCTAAGAATTACGTCATCGTTGTCCTTTACTTGCATATCCGTTGCGTAGGATTGGTTAAAAATATGTAAGTCTCACTCAAAATGCTTACGTGGAATGTACCAGTGCACCTACAGTTGCGATAATCGTTTGTTATAACCGTCAGGGTGCTTTGCATTTATGACTTAAGTTAAAGGGCGTGGCATGTTACTCGTAGTTGCAAACTATTTAAATCAGCGCTCCGCCCAGCATGCTCTTGATTGGCTAAGAAATACATAATATGTAGTTTTCCATCGTCGTTGTCTATTACTTGCATATCCGTTGCGTAGGATTGGTTAAAAATATGTAAGTATCACTCAAAGTGCTTACGTATGAAATGTACCAATGCATGGTACGATAATCGTTTGTTACAACCGCCAGGGTGCTTTGCACTTATGACATAAGTTAAGGGGCGTGGCAAGTTACTCGCAGTTGCAAACTATTTAAATCAGCGTTCCGCCCAGCTTGCTCTTGATTGGTTAAGAAATAGTTTAACTCTTTCTTTGTCCCTTAATTCGCATTACTGTTGTGTAGGGTTGGCTAAGAACATTCAAATGCTTACTTGAGGGAGAATAAATTCAGTTTCGATGAATCGTGAGCTTGTTTTGTTTACGACATGAATTTAGAGGCAACTGCATCCGCTCCGCCCAGTGTTCACTTGATTGGCTTAGAAATAATTGTACACGTCTTTGTTGTCCAGTTACTCAAGCGAAGGGTTGGTTAAAAAATGTAAGTTTCGTTCAAATAGCTTCAAAATGCGCTTACAGTTTGATCTAACCGTGAGTCTGCTTTGTTATTCACGACATAAGCTTAGGGGCGTGGCATGATTTTATTGGTTGTTATTCGCAGTTGTAAACTACATATTTAAAACCCATCGCATTTTTTTTTTAATATTTAGTTGACAATCACAATGAAAATTTAAATTCAAATTACAATTTTCTAATTTTTTTCTTAAATAATAAGCTTATGCTGCGATATTCAATTGTTTTGGTTCAGTTTTTTCTTATGAGTAAATTTTGGTTAATTGTTACATTGCGATTTTTAATTTTCAATTATTTTCTCAACGATATTTATTCATAATTAATAATCACATTTAAAATTAAAAAAAGAACTTAAATTACAGGTTCCAATTTTTTTGATTAATAAGCGATGTTCGATTGTTTTGGTTTCAAGAATAAGATCAATTGAGACTTAAATTGCGATTTTCAATAGTTTTATAATTTGTCCAAAAGAAACTTTATGAATCGAACTATGTCGTTCTCTCGTTGTCCTTGGCTTGTAACCAATTTTATTGTCAGAATTTCTTCTCGTATGTCTGTGAGGATGTGGGTATTATTGGTTGCCTACCTGTGCCAGTCAGGTGGCTTTCAACTACTTTTGAAGTCACTGTATGTTTTCCTAAAAAAATTAATGAAACAAATTGCATCTTTCTGCCAGTGTCTCTTTCATTTTTAACTCGACTTGTTTGTTTAAATTTCCTATAATTTTTTATTTGACGCCTGTGAGGTTATGCTTACGTATGTCAGTCGCGTGCCTCTCAACTGTTTTGAAGCCACTGTATGAAGCAAAAAAAAATATAATTTATCCACAAGGAATTTAATGAATCGAATTATGTCGTTCATTTAATGTCGGTGAGGGTGTGTTTGGTTGCCTAATCTGTGCTAGTCACGTGACCCTCAACTATTTCTGACGCCACCGTTTGTATGCTTTTCTAAAGACAAAAGACTGATTTTTTATTTAACGCTTGCGAGGTTATGCTTACATATGCTAGTCAAGTGACTCCCAACTGTTTCTGAAGCCACTATGTATGTGAATTAAAAAAATAAAACATAATGAATCAAATTGTGTCGTTCTTTCGATATCCCTGGTTTGCAATCAATTTTGTTGCCTCTTATAAGTCCGTGAGGGTATGATTGGTTGCCTATCTGTGCCAGTCACGTGACCCTCGACTATTTTTGAAGTCACTGTGTTTTTCTAAGAAAAGAAAAATTTTTCAATCCGAATCGAATCGTCTTTTCTCGCTTTTTTAGGCTCTCTTTAACATCTAGAAAAACCTTGAAAAGCTTCAAGCTTTACAAATAATTACTAATAATTGTTATAATTTATTGTAGTCACTCCAAAGATGGCCTTCTACTGAGGCCGAAACATGTGAGCATTAAACATTTAGTTTAACCTTACGTCGTCTTCTTAGTAACCCAAAGACAATTCCTAAATTTCATTATTAAATTTATGGTTACTAATTTCAATCATGGAGCAATTTACAAAAAAAAAAACAAATAAATAATAAAATAAAATGTTTTTGTCTTTCTCTATGTAAAAAGTACTCCAGTCATATGAACGCGATATTTGATTTGGATTCGACTTACAACTAATGAATAGTTAGTTATACATAAACGCATTTAAAAATTAAAGGATATAAATATACGAGGATCGATAGATAAGTAACGGCTCCCTCCTGACGTCATTAGTTATGTCTTACTGCATCGTGCAAAGACTTTGAGTGGTAATGTTATGTTATGTTTTTTTTTACTCTAATTTATTACTTTTTATGTTTGTTTTGTTTTATTTTTGACGTTTTAAAGCAGGATGTTTCTTTTCTTTTTTTATTTCTTTCTTAGATAACCGTTTCTCTTATCCATTTTGAGAAAGCTGTCATTTAGTAGCGAAACGTCAAAGCACTCCGGAAAACAAACTATGTATTATATAAATTTGTTTCACTTTTTTTTCGACACCGAAAATTTTAAACGTATTTTGATGTACTTTTGAATGACTCAACAAACTAAATACTTTTTTTAAAAAGAAATTTGAGTTCAAAACGAGTTTGATTGGGTCAACTCTACAAATAACCTTTAATTTAATTCCACTTGTAACATCGAACTAGGGCCCTCTAATGAAATCAATAGATAGAGGCGAATGGAATTCCTCGATCGCTTGAAAATTAATAAATTTAATTTTATTTTCAGGACTCCACGTCGAAACTATTAACTGTTATGACGTTTGCGATTTAATTTATGGATTTGTTTTTATTGAATTCGACTGTGACATTTCATTTGTACACATTTATTTCATTCGAGGAGCGCAAGCTATTTTGAGTTTAGAACTATTTCTATTTCGCTAAATTTCCGTGTTTTTTTTTTAACTTAGATTGGTTTATCTAGTAATTCACATAATTTAGAATAAAAACATACATAATGTGACATCCCTGTAGATAAATGAAATTGATTTTGATTTGCCTAAAAAATTAAATTAAAAAATTGTTTCGATCAAATTTTGTTGCGGAGGATGAGTCTAGTCTAGGTCATTGTGGGATTCAAACCTGTGCCTTTAAAATATTTACAGGTTGTTCCACAATGTAATGTTATATTGTAGCCACCAACGCAAGAAATTACAGTCTGCCAAAGCTTTCAGGAAGAATGATTAACATGAACAATTACGTATGACATGCACAGATTCACCAGTATGAGTCACTGAAAAGCATGGTTCATCCTTTAGTGCGAATTTCCGATGACGCATGTCGGCAAGGATTGCATAAGCTCCTCCGGCATACTTTAGTATGATTTTCCTTTGACTCATATGTCAAGACAATATTGCTTAGAGCTTTCCTAGAAAAACTTTCTAGAAGAGGAATCCTATAAATACTGGCGAAACTCATTTGCTAGAGAATTAGAGCGTTATTCTAGTCACTCCCCATGTAATGCAGTGTAAGTAAGTGCAGTAAATTGTGTAAGTTTACTATTTCTTACGTACAATAAATGTACTGTATAATCGAGCTACGTAATTCATTACGTAACAATATCTCATTATGTTTCCTATGTTTCCTTAAATATACTAGTTACTATGTTTTTATAGAATAATAATTAGTGTAGATATAAATCACTATTAAAAAAAAAAAAATAAAAAATCACTGATTTAAATTTTAAAAAAATCTTAATTTCTTTGATATTTTTAAATAAAAACAAATTGTATTTCGTTAATAACTTTGTAAAAATTTTAAAAAATCATGATTTTTAAAAATAAAAATGGCTCGCTTAAATCAGTAATTTTAAACATGACTTAAATCTGCTCACCCTTGCATGAAATGTTTTTTAATTTTAGAAAGTCGAACTAGTTTCGTTTATAATGAGTTTTTTTTTTTAAATTTGTACGTTACTTTTTTTTCTAAATTTTCTAATTTTTTTAATTTATTTATTGTCTTTTGTTTTATTTTGCGTCAAAAATTGCAGTTGTCAAATCCCAATTTTAGAAAGTCAAACCAGTTTTGTTTATAATGAGATTTTTAAAAATTTTTATGTATATGTAATTTTTTGTTCTAAATTTTCCAATTTCTTTTTTATTTCTGATCGTCTCTTGTTTTATTCTACGTCAAAAATTGCACAGTTGTCAAATCTCAATTTTAGAAAGTCGAATCAGTTTTATTTATTCAATGAGAATTTTTTATTTTTCTTAATTTTCTTTATTTCTCGATCGTCTTTTGTTTTATTTGACATCGAAAATTTCACAATTGTCAAATCTCAATTTTAGAAAGTCGAACTAGTTTTGTTTGAGATAAAAAAAAAATTTATTACTTTTTTCCAAAATTTTCTAATTTCTTTTTTATTTCTGATCGTCTTTTGTTTTATTTTACGTCAAATATTGCACAGTTGTAAAATCTCAATTTTAGAAAGTCGAACCAGTTTTGTTTGAGATTAAAAAAAAAATTTTATTACTTTTTTTTCAAAATTTTCTAATTTCTTTTTTATTTCTGATCGTCTTTTGTTTTATTTTACGTCAAAAATTGCACAGTTGTCAAATCTCAATTTTAGAAAGTCGACCCAGTTTTGTTTGAGATTTTTAAAAATTTTTATACAATTTTTTTTCTAAATTTTCTAATTTCTTTTTTATTTCTGATCGTCTCTTGTTTTATTTTACGTCAAAAATTGCACAGTTGTCAAATCTCATTTTAGAAAGTCGATCTAATTTTGCTTATTTAATGAGAATTTTTTTTTATTTCTTTGCAATTTTTTTAAATTTATAATTTTCTATATTTTTTTGTCGATCGTCTTTTGTTTTATTTTACGTCAAAAAATGCACATTTTGCTAATATTTTTGCCAAAAATAGTTGAAGATAGGGACATGAATAGAGGCAAAGATATAATTGAAAAATCAAGTTTACATTTATTAAATTTAAATGCAAAAATAGCATTGGGAATCAGTTGTTTTGTTCGTTTCTTTTTTTTTTTGAAGAAATGCTTAAAGTAGGTATAAATAATAAATAAATAAAACGAATGAATAAAATAAAAGAAATATTAATTTGAAGATTTCCGCGTTCACTGTGCATTCTTCTTTTGCCGACGTTTTTTCTTTCATTATAAAAAAAAACTTCAGGGCTAATGCGAGCAAAATGGCAAAAATGGTTTCATGGTTTATGATTAATGACATTCTGGCAAAATTTTTTCAAATAGATATTTGTTAAAAAATAATAAAATAAATATTTTACATTTTCATCATTTGCATCACAGAAATTCCATTTTCTTTTTCTTTTTTGGTAAAGCCGGAAGGTTCAGTCATAATCAGGCAGCGGACGGCCGTTGGGCAGGCGAGAGTGGGGGACGTGTCGAACGGGCGAAAAATACATAACTAGTAGAGGCGATGTACTTTTCGCCCGTTCGACACGAGCTCACTCTCGCCTGCTCAACGGCCGTCCGCTGCCTAGTTATAATTCGGAATATTAATTTTCTTTTCCTTGCATGTTCTCATCGGTTATAGTACCGTACCTCAGTAAGTTTGCATTTTAGGACATAAGTTCATTAACAAAATTTATTTATTTTGACATCCTTTACTCACGCACAAAATTTGTGTACTGAATTTTGGAACACCTTTATATTTCCACGTTGTTTGTTTCAGTTTCAGGGCATCGAACGCAATGGAGGTACGAACACAAGTGGGCGTGATTAGTCAAATTTCTCTGTTTATTTTTCTAGTGCGTTCCTTGTCTCACACATTATAAGAGGATGTCAAGTTAAACATTTACCGAATCTGTATATTTTTAGTTTTTTAATCATTTCTTTTCATACATCCGTTCAAATATCCGTACGCTTCACTCATTAATATTTAATTAAATTTTTTTGCACCTCTAGACATTCATGGTTCGTCTGATTGTCATGAATAATCGATCCGAAATCTGTTAGCACTTTTTTATTCTCATTGCTTCATGTTTTGCGCATTATTTAGTAAATTAATTCGACGAGACGAAAATAAAAATCTATTACTTTAACAAAGAAATCGAGAATGAGATTCTATGAATAAAAACGAGCTTAATGAGCTCTCGAGTCCCGTCGCTGCAAATTAGAACCATTTTCCTTCCGAAGAAAGCACTCGCTTCTCCTGTTGCAAATCCAGCTCGAATCGATGTCTGAGATTTTTTTTAACCTTATTTAAAATGTTGGCGCTTTGTTTAACAACGATGCATGCATGAGGGGGGGGGGCGCACTAAATTTCCGACGCGAACTTTACATTCTTGTGTGAAAACCGGCCCTGTTCGGAATTACTGCACTTGACGCGTGAATATGCCATGGAGAGCCATTACCATGAATACTGCAGTGGAGGCGCCGTGAATAAATAATTATTCGAGATCATAGAGATAGGTGTTTTTTTTTTGGACGGCGGCGAGAAGCCTTTTTTATCTCGCTCTCGCCCTTTAGCGAAAATTTGATTACGTTCTAGCATCATTCACTTGCATCGTGTAGATTTGACTCGAATATACATATAGGGTGTTAGGTTCTTTAATTTAATAAAAAAGCAATTTAATTCGATATTAGTTAAAAAAAAAAATAACTGAAATTCCAATGTAAGCTATTATAACCGAAATTAATTCTTAAAAAACTGAAAATCATAATCTAAAATAATAATAAAAAAAAATAATTGAAGTTGAAAATTAATTTTCTTATTCCATTTCTGTTAACTCTTTTGAATTTTGATTTTTGACCATATTTCGTAAATTGAATGGCGGTTCAAAATGGAAGGAAATGAGAACTTAAATTCCCAGAAGCAAACAATTCAATAAAAGATATAAAACGAAAATAAAAAGAGAAAATACTAAATAGAAACCTTTGGAAGGAAGTGCTGTCTACATTGACACAATATAAGTAAATACCCAGTAGCGACACTTAAACGTCAGTGTCAAATTCGACCAGTGTTGCCAATCCATTCTAAGCCGATTACACTTTTCAAATTAAAAAAAACCCGCTCTCACCCACATCTGCCCACGAGTAATGAAATTGAAAAGAATGAATGAAATGGTACAAAATTTATTTTATTTAAATACCTAATATTATTGGACTTACTTTACACACATGGACTGTGGGCGGCAATCGGCAACAGTGCTGCCAACCGACCAAGCGAAGCATTTTGGAAAATAGTTGTGAAAAATTCCGATAGATGTCTCTGAATTTCGGTTGAGCTAATTTAAATCACAATCATTTTAAAATTACTGATTTTATTCAGGCGATTTTTATTTCTAAAAATCATTCAAAATTTTTTTTTAAAATTCTCATGAAATAAACAAAACTGGGTCAAAATTTTTTAAATTAAGACATTTGACAGTTATTGTGCAATTTCTGACGCTAAATAAAACAAAAGACGATCGAGAAATAAAGAAAATTTATAAAATTAAAAAATTCTTAGTAAATAAACAAAACTTTCTAAAATTAAGATTTGACATTTGTGCAATTTTTGACGTAAAATAAAACAAAAGGATCGAGAAACAAAGAAAATTTATAAAATTATTATTATAAAATTTAAAAAATAAAAAAAAATCTCATTGAATAAAATTAGAAAAAAAATATAAAAATAAAAGAAATCTCCTTAAATAAAATTATAAAAAATAAAAATTAAAAAATTCTTACTAAATAAACAATATGTACTTTCTACTTTCTATAAAATTACAAAAAATTATAAAAATTACAAAAAGATCATAGAAATTTAAAAAATTATAAAAATTGAAATTTTTTTATTAAATAAACAAAACTTTCTATAATTAAGATTTGACATTTGTGCAATTTTTGACGTAAAATAAAACAAAAGACGATCGACAAATTTATAAAACTAAGAAAATAAATATAACAAAAAATCTCATTGAATAAAATTAGAAAAAATAAAAATTAAAAAGAATCTCATTAAATAAAATTACAAAAAAATAAAAATTAAAAAATTTCATTAAATAAACAATACTGTCTACTTTCTATAAAATTACAAAAAATTATCAAAATTACAAAAAATTATAAAAATTACAAAAATTTATAAAAATTACAAAAAATTATAAAAATTAAAAAATTCTCATTAAATAAACAAAACTTTCTAAAATTAAGATTTGAAATTTGTGCAATTTTTAACGTACAATAAAACAAAAGACGATCGACAAACTTATAAAATTTAAGAAAATAAAAATAAAACAATTTTCATTTAATAAACAAAACTAGTTCGACTTTTTAAAATTAAGATTTGACATTTGTGCAATTTTTGACGTAAAATAAAACAAAAGGTGATCTAGAAATAAAGAAAATTACAAAAAAATAAAAATTATTAAAAAAGTTGAGTTCAAAATCGGTAGATCTACCGAATTATCGGTAGAGGTGGCAGCACTGATCGACAATGTGGATTTGGCTCTCAGTTAAGGCCGGTACACAATGGATTTGTATACAACATAAGACATAGGACATAAGCCGTAACAGTAATTCGACCTATGTAAAGAAGTGCGCTGTAACACAATAGCTCCGTAACGAGACCAACGCAAATTTATTTCTTACGGCTTATGTCTTATGTTTTATGCAAATCCATTGTGTTCTGGGCTTTACTTACTTTAGTTTTTGTCGGTTTCCGGCTTTAGTGATATCTTTGTTGCCAATAGTAAAGCTGAAACATCACTAACAAATCGTCAATCAAAAATTAAAATTTTTTTTTCTTCCTTGAAAATACCCATTTTTACCCACGTAATTTTTTTACCCGCAAGGTTGCTTAAATTATCCGTAATTCGGGTAATTGCCTGCACATTGGCAACCCTGAATTCGACGGCCATACTGTTTGATACCCTTTTGGAAATGTAAAGTAATTTGCAAATCAGTAGGTACTAAACAAAATGGAAAGCGTGACAGTTATAATCGAGTGTCGTTACCGGTGACATTGACAAGAGCTAACGGGGTTGCCAACTGTCATTAAGGAAAAATACCAGATCCGTAGCGCGCCAAATTCAAACAGGCGACGGGATTTTCGGTTCACCTGATACTATAATTGGGTTCACTTGATGTGAGATACAAACAATTTAATTAAACAAATTATATTTGATTGACGATCAAATGTTCCTTTCTAAATGCCTTATTGAATTGTTAAGGAAAGTTCATTTTAAAATAAGGATGACAAGAAAAATCTTGAGACCTAAAGAATTTTCCGTCTACAATATTTTCTCTTTTATTTTTTTGAAACATCGGTGCACATTCTTCCGGATTAAACTGTGAGCATCTCTCTACCGCATTATTAGTTTCAACACTACGGCGAATTCCGACAATTGATTCCCCCGATTGTGAGCAAGTGATATGACTTATTGATTGCCTCCAAGTTAGCCGGGGGATGTTATGTTATTTAGCCGTGTTTACTCGGAGTTCATCTCGAGATAATAATCAAGGGTGGCCGGGAGCTATTGGGCTCAGAACCCGCCCGTGTGACGTGGGTCCGATGTGCCGGATTCCACCATTATTGATAGGTCTCGCTTGCCATAAACACCTACTAATAATTACACCCAGCTGATAACCTATCTCAGCATTTAATATTTGACAATGAACCGTTTCAATTTAGTATCCCCCGCTAATAAGTGATTTAATGACCCCCATTACAAGGGGGGTGATCGAAATTTCACGAGTAATTTGTCTCTCTCTGCTGTATACTTAAGGGGCTTACGTTTCAACGACACACGATATTGTTAAGTAACACTAACAATAAGTAAATTACTTTTATATACAACTTCTGTTTCCAAACTTGTTCGTATCCTACCAGAAGTGGATATGAACATCAGTGCCATCTCTGAATTAATGCCTAAATGATTGCAAACAAGTGCACATTGAAGATAAGGAAACATGACTTGGGAAGACAGTTTTTACCTCACCCTGTATGTTATCGCTTTAGTTTTAGACTGCACGTTTGTCCTAAATAAATTATTTACTTCTTGCTGATATTCTTTTTTTTTTCTTTTTATTTTAGGGCGAATTGATCTCGGCGGTAGGTAACTGATTTATCGGGACAGCTATAAATTAAATAAATGTACGCAGCGCAATCTCCCTGATTGGACGGGAGAAATCTTTAATAGATACTAATCTTTATTGTTTCAGTCAGCGGATCAGGTTTTCCGAACGTGACCCGAAAGCGTTATTTATCGGCGAAGTTTCCAGTAAAATTTTCGCGGAAATCGCTTTCGAATACAGGGAGTTTTCGAGTTTGGCAAATTTATTTTATCACGCCTTATTCATTTTCGTTTACATAGAGATATTAAATTTTAAAAGAATTGGACCAAAAATAATGCAAGAAGTTCTTGTCTAATATTTATGCGTTGGCCCTATATATAATACAAGGTGTCTATAAAAGATTGCCGTTGCTCTTGTTATGGGTTCGTTTTCGCTTAAACTATTTTATTTTAGGGAATGTTAAAATTTTGTCTTCATTTAATGGTCTATTTGATAACAAACTCTAAAGTTCTGTTTTGGCTTCACTGATCGCTATATTCTGAATTCATACTCTAAGGGCTACCTTTTTGTTTCCTTTCTCGTGCGTATAGATTGGTTAATTTCGGTTTTGGAACAAAAGGAAACGTGTTGGCGTTTGTTTGTTTGTTGATAAATAAAATAAAAACTAATATTAAAATCGCCATCTTGGTGTTCGTGACATTCCTGAGTGTAGGTCATTTTCGTTTGCTGTAGAAGCTAATTTATCGTGTCGAACTCCACCACCTAGCAGTCAATAGGAATTTTATACACTAAAGTTAATTGGAATATCGCCAAGGCTTAAGTACGTCACGTTGTACGGGGCAGTTTCACGTTGTACGGGGCAGTTTCACGTTATACGGGGCAATTTAACGTTGTACGGAGCAGTTTCACGTCATACTTCATACGGAGCAGTTTCACGTTATACGAGGCAAATTCACGTTATGCGAGGCAAATTGTAGCAGGAAACAGAAAAGCCGTACGAGAGTCATCTAGTTCTACTACCATCAAACACCGCGAAAGTTCGGCCGTGCATGTAGGATCAAAGCCCTCTCTCGAGACTTCGATGTAAATGTCGTGATTTATGGCATCAGACGACCAGACTTAACGACGAGCGGTATCGTATACTTTTCATTCCTTTTCATAACTTCGGTTAATGATCAATTACGCTGCATAATGAGTAGTTAAGGGCTTGAAAATTTTATAATTGTATATTTCAAGCCACAATTCCTTAAGAACATGTCATAATTTGCATAAAGAAAATTAACTTGCCGGTGTTTACGTGTTACACTTGCTCTGTGAATTTTAGTTTCATTTCGATCTAAAGTGATTAACGTACATTTACGTAATTTTCATTTAAAGCGATCAATAAACTTAATGTCGTGAATTGTCATTCTTTTCTTTTAGATTTCGTCATATATAGGGTGACTGATAATTTCGATATATACAGGGTGACTGATAAAAATATATTTTTTAAAATCGCAGAATTTCAAACTTGAGGGTTACTCATATGCTATACTCACGTGTGTAGTCCTAGCCGTAACACGTACTACATATACCTGGAATAAATATAACGCTAGGTGGCGCCCCCTTTCTTAATTAACAACTAGATAACGAGCTACCGACGATCCTATTGTGTAGCCCACTACCATCTCCACTGAGCTGGGCATAATTTCAGGTAGATTGTTCACCAACGTAAAGGAGTTTCCCCCAATTTTCTCAATATATTCAAGGTCGACTATTTTGATATAGTTAGGTAGGTAGCACTCTACAAAATACCTGGTAAATCAACTCTTGCAATGGAGTTTGTACGGCATGTCTTAGCTTTACTGCAAAATTGCATAAAGGAGCTAAAACATGCCGTCCAGATCTCTTACCTCATCGTAGTGGTGGAATCGTGGATCTTCTTTTGTTTTTTCTTCAACTGATTTTGCACTTTTTTGTATGTTTCAGTTATTTTTTGTTGTTAGCACGTCCATTGACCTTATGCGGATTCACCATGACTACCCAACACCCTCTGGCAAGATGACGTCATTGACGACACTCTACTTCTTCATTCGCACATGCAAGAACTAAAAAGTCCCGTCAACGACTACCCTCTGATAAAACGACGTCACTGTCGATGTTTGCTCTGATGCAAGAACTGAAAGGGACGACCCTGATACCCCTGCTTAAGACCAACGACCACTCTGGTAAAATTACGTCATTGTCAACACCTCTTCAGGTGCAAGAACTGAAATCTCAAGAAGGGGGTTGACCTTGAACGATGGTCACTTCAGATGCAATCCGCAATTTTTTTCAAGACTAAAGTGTCACAAGTATCCCGCTTGCTATACACTACTAACTACCATCGCATCGGTGACATGAGGTTTGTTCCAACATTAGTTCGTGACTAGCTCGACACGTCAAAATCAGTTGTCCATAGAAATAATTAATTATTTTGACAATTCTAGAAGGGGATTGACCTCGAACGATGGTCACCTCAGATGTAATCCACAATTTTTTGCAAGACCAAAGGGTCCCAGAACCCCGCTTGCTATAGTACTAACTATCTATATGAGATTCGTTCCAACAGCAGCTCGTGACAAATTCGAAAATCAGTTGTCCACAGAAATAATGATTTTGACAACTCTGTCAAGTATAAAACTATGAAGAGTGCATGCTTTTGACGGTTTCGAACCTAACCTGTTATGGATGGACCTGCCAACGTACAAACAAATAATGTTTTTTTTTGTATGAAAAGTCGCGTTCTGCTTCTGTCATACAAAATGAAGTCTGGTAAGGAATTTCTCTCCGTTTCGAAATGAAAAAAACAAAATATTTTTTCCTCTCAGGCGGCAACATTTCCTCGCCCGTATCACATTACGCGCCGTTATTAAATTTATTTTGAATACAAGATTGCCAGGAACCGGTTACTTCACGTGTAAAATAACATTTCCAGCGCGTACGCGGAGAAAAGAAATATGATATATTATTGTGCGAAGGGGATAAATAAGAATACGTCGCGGCCCACATGCCTAACGAGCCGTGAATGCGTCTTGTTATTGTAATAGACAGCTACAAACGAGTTGTTGAGAACTGCAAAATGCAAATTGCCGCGCTGCAGTGATTGCTGAAGTAATCATTACGGGAACGTGAAACATTCAGATCGTTTATCTTAATAACACATGCTGGATTCACACGCCTTCGGCTTAACTTTGTTAGGTAAACATCATTTCGACGAAAACAAACCACCTTCCGGTATCGCCCCTCGAAATACAGAAATAAATTTGCACTGAAGCAGTTCTCTTGTTTCAGTATTACACTGTATAACACTTTTCGTTATCACACTATATTATTCAGACATTTGATCACCCTATATCATTCTAATAAATTAACTATTTTAAATGATCACTTTATTTATCTTTGTCGTGTGATCCATTTAATGATTTGTTGTTTTTACAACGTTTCTCTAATCTTTATGGAACACCCTGTATATTATAACATTTTTGAATTCTACGTCGATATCTAGTCCGAATTGATGGGTCGCAACATGGGTCTAATGTGAACCGTTTTCGAGTTATTTGAAGTTTCTCTACTAAGATAAGCGATTTTCAAAAATTGTAAAATCAACTCTTTCCTTGAAAATAGGAGAAAATATTATAGACGTAAGTTGAAAATGTATCTCCGAAGATAGAAATGCAATTTACGAAAAAACACCCGAACGTTTGTCATCGAGGTACGTTATAGTTTATGGAACACGCTGTATAGTATTGCATTTTTGAATTGTACGTCGAATTCTAGTCCGAACTGATGGGTCGCAACATGGGTCTAATGTGAGCCGTTCTCGAGTTATTTGAAGTTTCATGTGTAAAGGAAACTATAGGATGTAGTAAGAAGTTCGGAGAATAAACAAATGAGGGCGCTGTGTTAGTGATCCCGTGAACTTACGCTATGACACCGCCGACGTGTGAATTCCGATTCATGCAATGGAACCTTTGCAGGACCATCATCGCATGGTATACGAGCGAGTAAAACTTTTGGGAAGGTTTTGTGAAAAACCCGACCTAAATATCATAAATTATCTTTTAAAAACTGGAACTTCTTCTTGTGGAATAATAATTAGTCGTGAAAATTAATTATTTAAAGTGGTGCAATAAACTGTTTTACGATTTTCTTCTATGAGAATTTTTTTAAATTATACACACACACACACATAGTTCTGACGATAGATAATTTTGAATGTGAAGGCCCGCGAGTGCCATCTACATCCAAAATTTATCACATGAAATACACTCTACAAGAAAGAAATTGGTCTATGAGATACACTGCAAAGTTCATCATCGAAGAAGAGGCTCCAAGAGAAAAGATAAGAAAGTAAAATGATTTAGAAAATCAGAAAATTTGCAAAATACCCTGAGATCACAGAGCAATCAAATTGTCGTCCAAACTAAGGGCATAACACAGCAATATATCATCGTGGTACGTTGTACTTTATGGAACAACCTGTATATTATTGCATTCTTGAATTCTACGTCGAAATCTAGTCCGAATTGATGGGTCGCAACATGGGTCTAATGCGAAACGTTTTCGAGTTATTTCAAGTTTCTCAACAAAGACAAGCGATTTTCAAAAATTGAGAAATCTTTTTATTTGAAAATAGCAGAAAATATTATATTTGAAAGTGTACCTACCTCCAAAGATAAAACAAAAAAAATATTGCAAGAACCCCCAGTAAGAAATATGAAAAAAATTCAAAGAAAATAAAAAGTCAAAGGGAACTCTGATGAAGGCCGAGGAAGATGTACAAAATAAAGAAAAAAAAATTAAAAAAACTGACAAAAAGCAAAAGAAGAGGACATAAATTATATGCGAAATAATATTTGTCAATAAAAAGAAACCAAATACGAAGAACAAAATAATCGAAAAACAGTTATTCTTGCTGCAGCAAAAAGAAAACGAAACAAGAAATAAAAGACATTCTGGTGGAATGTTTGGAAATCAAAAGATCGACAGAAAACAAAAGAAGTATGCAACTATGCCGCGAGAGGGCAGCATCTTCCGGGAGAAGTATTAAAGAGGGGGAGATTGTGGATTTGTAAACGATGACCCAGGGGAGAGAAAAGTTTCAAAAAATTACGCTACCAAAGTAAGAACGGTTAACAACGGGGAAAGTCTTCAACTTTCACTCCAGACCCTTCCTACATTAATAAAGAAAAACAAATGAAGAGCGAAGAGCTTTTGAAAATCAAATACCAGTAGAAAGCAAAAATAAAAAAAAAATCTATAAAAGAAAGAAAAGAGAAATGAATTAAACTGCATCGATATACGAAGAATCGGAAAAACAAAAGAAGACTGATGTCACTTCTCTTTCGAAGTATTTCTTAATTTTGATTATCTTTTGTTTCATTTCTTCTTGTCTTTTTCATTCTCTTGCTCTCTGTTAGTCTCTTGCTTTTCAAATAATTACTTCCTAAAGAATCGTCGATTTAATTTTTAGTTTGTCACTTTTGTCTTATTTATTTTTCTATTTAGAACTTTTTTGTTTTCTATTGGTGTTTTGATTTTCATACACTCTTCACCGAATCATCTTTTGTTTCTTCTTCATCTAATTTTTGGCTTGTTCTAATTCTTTCATGACTTTTCTTGTTGAACTTAAAAAATCGGTAATCTTTTTTTTGGTTTTTTTTTCTTTCATCTCATTTTGTTTGTTTCAATTCTTCTGGAAATAATTTCTGTATTATTGATTCCTATTTTGCTTTCTATTAATAATTCCTTGCATCTCGAGCAATTTGTCGATCTTCTCTTTTTTTTTTTGGCTAACATATTCTTCGTTGTTGTTACGGTATTTCATTTTTCTTTTGTTTATGTGTGCAGTTTTTCGTAGTGGCTTTTTTTACCCTTGAAGAAAAGTCGTCCCCTTCGTTTGTTTTTTTCTTTAACTAACTTTGCAGGTTCTTCGTTTTGTTTTATTTCTTTTTTTATTGTTGTTTGTCATGATTTTTTCTTGCTTTCTGTTAGTCTTTCGTTTTCCACATAATTCCTTACTAAAGAATTATTTTCTGGTTCACTTATTAATTGTATATCACCGTTTTCGTATTTCACTTCTCTTTCGTTTATTTTTCGTTTACAATTTTTTTGCTTTCCATTAGCTTTTTTTTTGTTTTAATTTTCAACGACCGAACTGTCAAATTTCTTCTGTTTTTTCGTCATCTCATTTTTGGTTTGTTCCCATTTTTTCGCGTCTTTTCTCGTCGAGTTTTCTCGTTGTACTTTCTTCTTGTGTTTTCATTTCTTTTCGTATTTCGTTCGTTTCATATTTTAGTCCTCTTTTAGTTTTTTCTTCGTCTAACTTTTGTCTTGTTTCTTTCTTTTTCGTTTGTTATGAATTTTTCTTGCTTTCTGTTAGTCCTTTGTTATCCAAAAAATTTCTCACTAAAGAATTATATTCCGGTTCACTCACGATTTGTCTTTCGCCGTTTTCGTACTTCACTTTTCTTTTGTTTATATTATTTTATTGTTAGCCATTAGTTTTTTTTTATTTTTATTTTCAAAGACTCTTCACCGAATTGTCAAGCTTCTTTTGTTTTTCCTTCTAATCTAATTTTTTGGTTTTTCACTGCTTTTTCATTAAACTTTTTTTTGTTTAAATCATTCTTTTCGTATTTCGTTCTTGTCTATTTTTTCTGTATTGTTACCTCTGTCGATAATTCTATCTTAACGTTTCTAACCTGATCACGCCATCGACCTTCTCGATTATTACAGCTAGATGGTCCCAGACGTTTGCTGGAAAATTCGAGAAGGAAAATACCTCTACTGTATAAGCGAGGATCGGCGAGTGCGCTCTATTTGAATGTTATTATTCCGCGCGCTACAGTATTTAAAATAACATCGACTCTAAATTATGCAAATTTCAACTTGCTCAGATTAAATTTTTTTATTAAGATATTTTGTTTGAAATAATGTCAGAAACGTGTCCCTCAAGTTTGATGCATCTTTAATGAAACAGCCTGTATACAAAGAACGAAGTGATCGAAAAATATTAATGAATAACTAACTTTTTTTGGTCACTCTATATTATCGAATTTTTTCTAATAAATTAAAAATCGTCGGTTTTATTAGATCGGAAAACTAGTTTAAAATTATTCGTCCATCTTCTATCACTTTATTATCTTGGCGGAGTGGTCCATTAAGGGACTTTGTCTGTCGCGTTCCCGGCTGAGCCGCCCTGTCACAACACCGGTGATGTATTGCCCTGACCAGGACGCCCGTTATCCCTTGATAATACCCCACTAAATAAACCGAATGCCGCCGCATAAATATTTAAAATCTCTTCGGATTCGAGTTTTTGCTGCGGGTGGCGGACCTGCGGCTAAAAAGTCGGGCCGGAAACAGGTGGCCGATAAATTTCGGGAGGCGAGGCACTAATTGTCGTGTCATTTAACAATTACCGACATTTGCATGCGGAAGAGATCTTGTGCAGGGGGGCGGATGACAAATTGAAGTTGATCATGTTCCGGAGCGACGATTACACTCGTCACAAGTCACTCCTTACATTTTCATTTGATTTAGAATTAGGATTACAATTTAGTTTAAAACTTTTTATACAATCCTTATAGATGAGAATTAATTCATTATTTGATTGATGCCTTATCGAGGTTTCACTGTACTTAATATGTTTGAAAAATGTATAATGGAAGTATTTCAGTTGTGTAACTTACATTGTACCCTAAAGGGTAGTTCGTTGCTGAGCGTTTCACCCTCGCTGTTGACTGCAGAACACACATATCTTCCGGCGCTCTGCCTCGTGACCTTCTGCAGCACCAGGCTCTGGTTGCTGCGGATGATTCGCGCCGACATGTTGTGGTTGAGTACGACACCCTGCAATAACAACACACACACCTATAATTCACTCGTACACGGAAAAGCTCTTAACGGCTTAGGCCCGCGTCACTATTTATAAATTTAACGATAACTAATCATCGGCTCGCACTTTAATCCGAAATCGATATTGATTTTGGTTGCGGGGGGGCGCCGGTCGGAGTGATTGATTGCGTGCGGGGCGGTCGGCGTGAGGGAAAAACGCGCCGATGAAAATATCGAATTATAAGATCGCAAATTGAAACGTCCCCGCAGAAGTGGCTGCCGATTTGTGAAATCTGTTCTGTAATCGTTTTTGCACCGCAGCGATTCTTTACTTTGCCAACGACGACGACGACGAGGGCGACGCGACGTCTTCTTCGCGGAGAAAGAAGTTTAAATTGGCTACGCTTAAGTAAACTTTCGTAATTGTGACTAAATTCGGGGCGAAGCCTGAAAAAGAACAACTTTCACAAAATCATCTGCTATCACTTTTCTTGATCACATAGAACTCTTGCGTTTCAAATGTGTAGGTATGGTTGCCTAACTAACAGGCATGTTGATCGGCGTGGGGGAGAAGTAGCGTGAGCGAAATTCAAAACAGGTAGCTGTTTATAAACAATAAGTAAAAATATTTCACAAGGCCCGATATTATAAAACTTTTTACTTTTCAAGTAAAATTTATTCTACAACTAAATTAATTTACTTGATAGATTTTCGTATTATAAACGTCAAGTAACTTTATTGGCATAATAAATCTACAGAATAAAATAATCCTTCGATTTTCAAACAAGTAAAGTTTAGTTGTTAGTTTAAACTGATAGCAAGCAATCTAAATGTCAGAGACTGAATTTCTTTACGTTTGTTTTTCACCTGAACAGAGACTGATAAGCAGCATCTGCATCAATTAAACTTTTGAAATCCTTAAAATAAATTTGAAATAAAAATTATATTTTAGGTAAGTTCAGTGGAAAAACATTACTTAAGTTAAATTCTTGTAATTTAGTAAAAATATTCGAGTTATGTCCTCAATATCACCCGTGGAACCTGTGTCATATATCAGCGTGTCTTCGATATCAACTGAAGAAGAACTTCTCCAGATGGTCCAAAAGCGTCGGCGTCCTAGACTTTTTAGACCACGGCAAACCCCTTTGAATGTTATGATGAAGAAAAATTTAAAAACAGGTTTAGATTAGCCAAAGAATCTGTTGAATACGTGTTAAGTCTAATTAATTATATTTTACAATAATTTTTCCCCATGTCTCTGTTTTTACTTTTACACTCAATAAGGTATCAGTTTGTTTATTTTCAACTATATTTCTGAAATTACTTAAAATATCAAGTAACGTTTCTTTTTCATGTTCGGTG
Source organism: Dorcus parallelipipedus (assembly GCA_958336345.1). NCBI lineage: Eukaryota > Metazoa > Arthropoda > Insecta > Coleoptera > Lucanidae > Dorcus > Dorcus parallelipipedus. The sequence continues at coordinate 38,628,660 of OY284479.1, read as the reverse complement.
TAATTTTTTCCTCGTTCCCTTTTCTTTCCTTTTTTCATTTTTAAATATAAACTTTCGCGCTAATTCATGTTAAACGTCAAATTAATGACTAATACGGTAACGCCATCTACACTCTAGTCATAAAAGGTACAACTCTGTCGGTAATTTTAATTTAGATTACTTTTATAATACGCAATTTACTTATCAAGTAAATTTACTTGACAACTAACTATTTGGTAATTTATTTGATGTTTATAATACCCGACCTTAATTATTTATTTATTTATATAGATTTACATAGTTTACACTACAACACATGAGGAGAAACTTTCCTCTGACTAGAGTGACTCTCTAATTAATTACAAATCAGTTCGTCAAGAATATAAAAGTCCGATTTTTGGAGGAGTTTATGCCTTGACGTATGAGTCGTCGGAAAATCGTTCTAAAAGATGAATCTTGCTTTTCCAATGACTTATTCTGGTGATTCCGTGCATGGCAAGACCGCCTTATGTAATTGTTTGTTAATTATCCTTCCTGGAAGCCTTGGCGGGCTATTTCATGCAGTTGTTATTTATAAACTGCCACTTGTTCTTATTAGAATAGTCAGGCTCAATCAAAATTAATTCGAGAAGAGAAGAAACGCCATTCTGTACAAATTTTTACTTTTTAAATAAATAGATTTTAAGACAAATTAAAAGAATCTGTAATGGACAGATTAAAATAATCCGTCCGGAGATTATTTTATATGTCCGGCGTCTCTAAGAAGGGTATGAAAAATTTTCTATCCCGCGCGAAGCTTCTGAAAAATTGCGTGCGCCCACGCAAGTCGAATTAAAATTCGCTTCCATTTGCTGAAGAAGCAGAATTTTCTTGACTTGCCGACTTAAGGCGACTATTTATAAACTGCTGCCTGTTTTGAATTTCGCACGCGCGCCACTCCTCCACCTCGACGATGAATACCCCTGCATGCCTGTTAGATAGGCAACCAAACCTACACATGTAAAACGTAGACTCCTGTGTAATATTAAATGGGAAATTGATTCCGAGCTCCCAGGGCTCCGAGGAAATGCAAAGGTAGCTCCTGTTGACGAATTTTTGGATAAACTACAGTAATTTAGATCCATTTGGAACCATTTGCGACATGTCTAAACCATACAAGTTTTCACGTTACAGCCCCTGGTAATTGTCGACATTAGTGGGAAAGTCCTGTAACCCTTCGATTAGCTGGTCTGTCTAATAGATAGCAACAGATGTAGATTTTTAATCTGTAGTGAATGACAGACTCATACAAACAATACAGATGGTCAGATGCCACACCCCAGGTAATTGCCCGAGAGTTCTCAAATGGTTCTAGTAACTCACATGACATAGGGTCGTTGGAAAACGTCGTTTTTGACAAGTGGGAACTGCCTGTTAAATAGGAAGCGACGACATTCGAGAAGCTGAGAAATCGTGAAGGTGCCAAAAGTGGTAAAGGAAATCAGAACCTCGGATATCACATCTGTCGCCAAACACTCCGCCTATGTTTGGCAAAACTCAAGAAAGACAGGGTTAACATAAGCAAGTGTCACAAGGCGGCTTACACCCTCAAAGGCGGCATCGCCATCATGACGCTGAGTCATCGAAAAGACCATCCACATGATGAATCATCCTGCTCAGGCTTGTTTAAACGCAAACCTATAATTTGTAAGACATTCAAGTGTACGTTTTGTCAGAGGAAAGTTTTCTCCTAGTGTAGAGTAAACCATGCAAGTCTTTTACTTTTAATTTTATAATATTTAATCTGGCTACGTCTCTTATTCGAAATATACCGTAATATTTTTGGTGGAGGCGATCCTAGGGACGCCAAGCATTGCTGATATGCTAAAAGGGGGTAGGAACGTGTTCGAAAGTATTGGCCATCATTTTGAGGTGACGCGACGCCTCCCTACATCCATGAAACTCGCCAGAAAGCTGGGTTGGGTAAAAAGCTTTTTGAAGACTTGAATTCCTCAACAAGCACTCGTCCAAAAGCATATGACGATCAACTATGTCGTCTTTGATGGCTTTTTCCCCATAGCTATTGAGGATAATACTACGCTTATGAGAAAACGTTTGGGCTAATGCTAGCAGAGTGGTTTCACGATGATACGGAGCACCAAGGTGACTTTGCAGTACGAGATAAGGTTGGTACTCCCAATCGATCAGGTTGACTGTACTTTGCAAAATCCTCAATCTTCATTCAAATATCCAATAATGGCAACGAAAAACTATCAGCAAGGGTATTTCCCCCCTCCCCCAGAAAAAAAATATATTTTCCAAAATCTTAGAAAACCAAAGTATTTTTTCTTGTCATCTTAGATGTTGCAAAAAATAAATAATTTAAGCAATAGGATTGGTAATGCGATGGTGCCGGGTTCGATTCTCAGCGGTGCTTTTATTGACTTTGACTTCAACGTACAAGGAGCCTAAGAAATCCTCCTGACTAAGACGATTTGACCATCGTCTGATCGTCACACCTAAGAACTCTTCTCAAGACTCTTTGGTCATTGTTGACGTTCCGCGAAAGACGATCCTGAAAGGCCTCTGATCATGCTGACTCACACTCACTTCATATGGAGATACACCATCGAGATCAGAATCCCGCTTACTGTCAGAGTAAGAGATGAGAGTAGGCTTTAAAAAAAAGAGTATGTCTATGATTAAATCGGGATATATAAATTTTGCACGGAATTGTAGTTTTAGGCTGGGCTTACAGGTTAAGCAAAGACATGCGAAACCGAACCGAACCGAGAAACAAACACGCAGAGTGAAACATGGAAATTGTTTATTACGCCTACGCAGCGAGGCGGTGTTTATCGCACTTGTGTTCAGTTGCAATCTCAACAACTTTTTCAAAGCTTGTAGCTGCGAATTACGTAGCGATGAGAGTAACGTACAATGCTCGCTTGTTTCAATTAGTTGCAAATCATTAGGCAATGTGACACGTTTTGTTTAACTAAGGGCCGGTACTTTCATCACTGATTAACTTAAAGGCCTAAGAATAGTTAGCTCGGTAGAAAATCTCCAATAATTCTAAATTTCGCCGCGATTAAATTTTGACATTTCGACAAATGTCACGTACACTGGCGCTCGAACCGTCGACCGTCTTCACTTGTTTTCCAGAGAGAGCGAGAGAGATACCCTTTAGTCTGGAATGCGTTGTAAACCAGCGACGACTTTTTTTTTTGGACGACGAACGAACTTGCTCTTGATTCACTGCGCTTGAGAATACGCTGGTAAAAGCAATGAAAATCTAATAACGTTAACAGGCGGCGTGTGCCAAATTAAAAAAAGAGAAAAAAAAAAACGCGTGCCAATCCTAAAAGGCATCTCGTTAAATTAAATTCGCATACGTCGGAAGGAACTGGCCGCCCGCGATCGGCTTTTCCATCGAATGGAATAAGCGCAACAATCGGATGGGGAAAATGTGAGGTTAGATTTTTTTTCTACGCGTTCAGAGCGTAAGTGAAAATGACTATGAAAGTTTCACTAAAGCGGCGAAACGTTAATAATTAAGTACATATTACGAATGTTTTGATGTTGATTATGTCGATGATTATTAGCAGTCAATTCTTTTCTGTTTTGTTGGTGACCTATTCACTAGGACGTAAATTTCCTATGCGAAATAATTACTACAAATTTGGCGCTGGCGAAGGCCATTCCTTTCTGGCCTAGTGATGAGGGTGTATACGAAGTTAGATTTTTTTTTAATGATTACGAAGCTCTATGTACTGCGAAACGAAACTGTTTTAGAAGTAATTAATTTGGTGGTGACTATTAACAGGTCATTCTTTTTTGTTTTGTTGCCGACCGATTCCTGAAGGTGCATATGATGTTAGATTTTTTTTTACGCGTCAAGACCGTATGTGAAAATGATTACGAAGCTGTCTAAGTACTGCAAAACGAAACTGTTTTAGAAGTAATTAATTTGGTGGTGACTATTAATAGGTCATTCTTTTTTGTTTTGTTGGCGACCGATTCCTGAAGGTGCATATGATGTTAGATTTTTTTTTACGCGTCAAGACCGTGTGTGAAAATGATTACGAAGCTGTCTAAGTACTGCGAAACGAAACTGTTTTAGAAGTAATTAATTTGGTGGTGACAGGTCATTCTTTTTTGTTTTGTTGGCGGCCGATTCCTGAAGGTGCCTATGATGTTAGATTTCTTTTTACGAGTTAAGACTTTATATAAAAATGATTACTGTTCTGTTGGTAGCCTATTCACCAGGAAAGTACCACGATTTGCTTCCTTTTCTCGTTAAATAAACTTAGCTGATGCAAGTAAATTGCAAAACGTGCATCTGTTGCACAATAAGGTCGATCTTCCTGAAGTGCAACGATAACTTCAGACATTGTATGCGCACACAGGCACATAAATCCTCCGTAAAGCCAAACAAGAATTTTATGACGAGCAAACTTATGAATATCAGCATCTGGAAAGCGGCAGCAAACTTCAAACCGTGCTTACGCGGATCAAATCAAAACAAAACAAAAATTCGACGTATTAAACTCGTTACGTTTTGATTTTTTTTTTTTTTTATTGAAATAGGGCGATGGAATAGAGCGCGGGGCGCTAAAGTCGTCTAGGCGAGTTTTTGTTTCGGACAATTTGCATGCGCTGCAATAAATTTTTCATGACGAAGATAAGGCGAGCTTTTATTCGAAGCTTTATGGAAATTTTAAGTTTTTAAGGAGGAAAATTAAAAGCAGCTTTTGTCGTCTTCTCTCTCTCTCTCTCGGCCGTTATGTTAAGAGCTTAGATTCATATTAAATTAGACACGTCTTTTATTATCCTCTCATATACAAATAAAAAATCTGCGCGAAGCGAAGGAAAGATGTAAGTCACAGATTAATATTTTAAGAATTGAAATAGGTGTACTCAAAAAACTTTCCTGTCGAATGCTGATGCAAATTAATTGATTTGTTTTTACGAAAAAGTATTTCAAGCTGAATGTTATGGGTGATGTCATTTTACCCCTCTTAGTGATGTCCCAAAGATTATTTACGTGATCTTAAAGAGAAGGCGGTTCCCGTCAGGCGAGTTCTCGTTAGAGGTAGTAACCATTTCACGAAATCGAATCGTAGAAAAATCGTGACGGGTATGAAACACGCAGAATGGTTAGACTCGGAACTACCTTAACGGACCTCGTCTGGTAGGAACAGATCTTTTCTTTAAGATCCCGTAAATATTCTGCGCGGAATCTCTAAGAGGGGTAAAATAATATATTCCGCGCATAGCATCAGAACGAAGAGATTTCACCGTTGCAATTGACCATTACGTTTGCTTTTCTTTCAACATAATGTATACAGGGTGTTAATAAAAAGTCCCTACATAGTTGAAGGTGGTAGTAAAGACAAAAACAATTCTAATAAACCCAGGTCGAATTCACAATGTCATATAATAAGAGAATCTTAGGCAAGTGCACTCTCGGAGCAACCACGCCCTAATTTACAGGAATTTCGAGAAATGATCCGAGTAAATCCGACCATGAATTTTGATTGCTAACTTTCTTGGGAAATGGATTTTTCGATTTCGCTCCCGTTTCGGAATGCACCCCGAAAAACGCCCTTTTTACCCGTTTTTACGTGCTTTTTCGATATTGCGGCCGCTAGATATGTTTTTATGGAAATTCGTAAATACGTGTTTTAGACACACCCTTCGGATGATTTTTGGTGACGATTTCGAAGCGATCATCCGTCACTGTCGGAAGCCAGGGGATGAAACGTTCGGGATGCGTGATTGGATCGCGACGAGCCTGTCGATAGAAACCGACGGCGCGGTCGATTTTGCGATTTGACGCGGGGGGGGGATTTTGTATGGGGATTTCAAAAAATGGCCGTTTTTGACCGTTCAAAAAATTCCGCCCCCCTTATTTACTGACAGAATCGGACCAAACTGGGAATGTAGGTATGGCGCAGTAATGATGTGACAAGGCGAAAGTAAATTAAAATATTAGATTCATTTAGGGAACTTGAGATAAGAGAAAATGCATCTCAGAGGCGCCAACGGAAATGACCTCGACACGTGCAAGTGCAGAAACCTTGAACAAGTTAAAACGGATTTAAAGTATCTCGTATTCTGTCGAGTCTTTCCGGTCTCGTAACAACTCGGAATTGCTCGAGTTGCACTTTGTATAAAAACCCCACGATTTGCATAAAGAAAGAAGATCTTAAAGTAGTTGCTATCAGAGCATGATGTTGGCTCTATTTTGTTAAAGTGTGCTGTTAGGGTAAGTTGAACTTTGTACAATTATGTTTGTCTGTATTTATTTATGTTTAATATAATATTTAAGCTACGCTATGCCCCTTGTTTCGATTTATACCGTAACAATATCTTCATATCTGCAGACGCTCGGCCCTGAGTCCGATCCTGGATTTTAGCTATGGCCCGAAAAACGCCCGTTTTACACAAAAAATTTCACGAAAATTACACGAAAATTTCTCGAAAACGTGATCTTAGAATTTTTTAAAATTCTCTCACACGCAAGAACCTCCCCGGGTATGTAACCTATGGAGTCCATATCCCGGGAAAAAGCGTTTTTTCGAGATATGATTTTTTGAAATTTCTCGAATTTGTAAGCTTCTCTTCCGGATTTTTTTACGGTACCTTAGGGGGCTCGGATCGAATCGAGCTTCACGTCATCGTACGGCGAAAAATGACGAGGAACGCGATGCCGCCGCGCGTATGAAGATCGAACGATCGGCAGGGCCGCTACACGGCCGTAATCCCGGAAAGCGGTGCGGCGACTTTGAAAGCTTCATTCAAAGTCCCATATCTCGAAAATCATTAAGAATTAGATCTGGGTTTATTAGAATTTTTTTCTTGTTTTGGCCTCTACTATCACCTGTCAACGTGTGTAGGGTTTCTTTTTATTAACATCCACTGTAACGAAAATAATGGGCGCAGCTCACTTAAACAATACATTTATTGAAGATGATAATAAGTAGACTTACATGGTTTGCACTACACTACATGAGGAGGAAACTTTCCTCTAACTAGAATAACACTTTAATGCTCTACCAGTATTTATATGGTTTCTTTTTTAGAAGGTTTTTCTAGGAACGCTTTATGCAATCCTGTCCTTGTCATATGAGTCCCGAACCTAACCTTTCAGGAATTGGACTGTAGAAAAATCGCCACCAAAATGATATATGCAGTTAGGTTAGGCTCTTAAAGGAACTCTAACGGGAACTCGGCTGACAGGAAGTGATTTTTCTTTAAGAACGCATAAATAATCTGTCGGGAGTCTCTGAGAGGGGTAAAATGACATCACCCGTAACATTCAACTTCAAATATTTTCATTCCGCGTGTGGCATTCGAACGAAAGGTTTTCACCGATAGATGTCGTGGAATTGTCCATTCTAATTGCGAAAATGATTCGATTTACTTGAATTTATTAGAACAACTCGCGTGAAGAATTTCATCGTTTCTGCCGAATGCGAACTGTGAAGAGAATTAGTTAATTTCTTTTTTCATGAAACCGAATGTAGAAAAATCGCAATGAGAATGAAACAAGCTAGGCTCGGAACTGCTTTAAACGAACTCGCCTGAATTTTAAGAGTTTTAAGAACAAAAGCATAAAAAATCTGTCTGGCGTCTCTAAGAGGGGGTCGAATGACATCACCCGTAACATTCAAGTTCAAACTTTTTATTCGACCGTAAGGTTTTCACCGATAGGTGTCGTGGGTTTTTCTATCATACCTATTCATTTTTTTTTGTATGTACATATATTAAAGAAAGCATTTGAAATGAAAGTTGAATTATGTCATGTGTACAGGTGTTCCGATTTACTTACTATACGGGGAGTATTTTAAAGATGGTCTAAGAAAGAAATCGAATTTAATCGCATTTATATAAACAACGTGTTGCGTAAAGGAATAAAAGAAAATCGTCAAAGAGATCCCCGCCTTATTCGCGGCAATATGACGACGGCGTTTGGAAGGAAAACTGGCGCCTCCGGCGCGCCATCTTTCTGCACCATTCGCTCCTTCTGTTTGTTCATAGCTCATTAAGTTTCCCATCTCTCCTTTATCAATCTGCTAGTAGCGATTTTCTGCCGCCTCATAACCCCAGCCGTTATACTCTAAACCCGATAATCGAAGGACGAAGAGGCGGAGGAGGAGGAACGGGTTGCTCCTCCGCGGACGACCTAATGATTTTTATTCGATTTCGCCGAAGAATAATGGACTATTAATTTTTTCGACGTGCACGGAGAGGCGACGCGAATTCGCCGGCGCGTTTTAAAAACGACGATATGAAATTGAAATGGACCATTAAGATCCCCGGAACCGAATTATTCTAATGGAGCTCGGCGCTCTCTGTTTAATTGAAACCGTGATTAATGTCTCTCCTTGCCGTGATTGAGAAGAGATGACGAAAAAATCTCTCTCTTTCTTGCCACCCTCGTTTTTATTCTCGGAGAATAATTTTCTGAACTTACTAGCGTCGAAAACAACCGCAATTTTAGGCCCTCCCCCCCGTCTATACATATACAGGGTGTACTTGAATAATAATAATAAAAACTCTTCTTCCAACTACAAGTTTCGTTACTGTGGTAATTTTGGGTTTTAAACTCGTTTGGAAAGAGGAAATTTGTGTATCCTCGAAGCAAGTCCTAAACGTCAAGCGCAACGTAAATTCGCGGGAAATATGCTCCGCGACAAGAGTCATAAAAGCTAAACTCGGGCGTTTTAAGACGTCAACCGCATCTGATGTCAATTTGTTTCGGGCCAAAGAAAGCCGGATTTCGAATGTGTATCGGAGGGTTAGACAGAGCTGTCAGGGTAACATCGCGGATCAACCCGCGACACGTCGATACGTGTTTTTGCGGAAGTGCTTTTACGCGAGCACCTTTTCAACTCGCCCCCGTTATTTTCTAACTTCGCTCCTCGACAGATATTTTTGATGAATAACACTCACTGCGCGGTGGTGAGGGTGGCAAAAGAGGTGTTGCTCGCCCTCGTGTGAATAATCAAACCCTAGAGTATCTTGTTGATGTTGTGACGCGCACAGACGCGCCAAATTAAAAAAAAAAAAATTCTCAGCGTGTGTTTCTGTACATCTACCCATTTGTATGGGCGGCTTTAATTCACTCATCACATGGGAACTGAAATTTTATTGCAAACTTGTTACGTGTTAAAAATTGATTACGCCATTAACGTCTGGGAAGATAAACAAATAAAAGACAGCAGATCTGGAAATCTGAAAAGCAAAGGATGAAAAAAGAAGAGAAAATGTGGATCTCCATAGTACACCAAGAACTGTAATTAAGTAGAACCTAAGGAAAAAGTAAAAACAGAAAATATTGAGGAAGAAAGGCAAAGGAGAAGAAGTCTGAGAGGCTTCGATGAGGAAGGCTCAACGCAACCAAGACTAGAAAAAATCAAACAGATTATCAAAAGATATAGTTAAAGGATGATCAGGGAAGAAGAAAAAGAGTGGACATTGAAAGTGAGAGGCGAAGAAAAAGAAGAAAGCAATCGACGAGAAAGGTTTAGGAAAAGTTGGCACAGATTTATAATTAACTAGAAAAAGAAAATTGAGGAAGAAAGCCCAAGGAGAAGATATCTGGAAAGCGGTCGATGAGAAAGGCTCAGCGCGACTATGAATAAAAACCGTACAAATGATTAAAAAACCATGGTTAAAAGATGATCAGGGAAGAAGGAAAAGAGGGCGAGAGATGAAGGAGAAGAATGCTGTCGACGAGAAAGGTTTAGTGCATGATGGCGTGGAGGCATAATTTGGAAACCACAAGACGTGCGAAACTTTTATCAAATGGAGGCGAGGGAAGAGAAAGGAGAAAGAGAATAGATTGAGGATGAGAGAGGAGAAGAAAATCTGGAAAATAATCGATGAAAGGACTCAACAGGATAAGGGAAAACAAGTGACGCTATTTAGGAAAATAATATCCAAGAAAAAGATCAACCCTTTAAGCAATAAAATATCTGTAGATTATTGAAAAGTATATTTAAATGGATACGAGGGAAGAAAAAGAAGATGAAGAAATATTGAGAACGAAAGAAGAAGAAGGAAAAATTGAAGACGAAAGATGAAAAATAAGAAATGAGAAGCAATAGACAAAAAAGGCTTAATACGAGGAGAGGATAACATAGAATATAGAAGAAGTTTTCATTTAGTGGCTTAGGAAAAAATCCTAAAGAAAAGAGAAGTCGAGAAATGTCTACAGATGAGACAATAATTAATAAAAAACATTTGATTGAAGAAGAGAAGGAACTTCTTCCTTCTCTTCAAGAAATTAAAGAGGGTAAGAAAGTAGGAAAAAATCTTGAAAAAGAGGGAATCCTGGAAATGTCGACAGATTACGAAAGAAAAATATTTGATTGAAGAAGAGGGAGAAGAAGTTAAAGAAGGTAAGATTAAGGATGTACAGGGTACAGTTGAAGATGACAGAGGAATAAGAAAAATAAATCTGGAAAATAATCGACGAAGAAAACTTAAGAGAAAAACAAGGTAACAAAGTGGCAGAATTTTGAAATAAATCCAAGAAGGGGAGGGGGAAAACTTCCAAGCGGCTCGACGTATACAGATCGTTAAGAAATGCAATAAAGGGGAGCTAGGGAAGAAGAAAAGATAAAGATGGAAAACGAAAGAAGAAGTAGAACCAATCTGAAGAGAGTTTCAGAATCCAGGATTATAATCAAGGTTAGAGGAAGACAGAAGAAGACCCTATTGGGGACCGAGCATCTCCTGGATAGCTATTTCGACCCTACTTAGGACCTTGCCGGTAACTTGAGAATTCCACCGCAATCACACCTTCTCAACGTTTGGCAACGCATAATAAAGAAAGGAAGATCAAGAAATAGGTGGATTGACGCTTTAGAAGAAGACCTACGGGAACTGGAACCAAATAATTGAAAGAAGAGGCAGGATATAGAAAGATAGGGCTAAACAGTGGAGGAAAAATCAGGCCACCCCTACTGAGTCTCTGTGGTACACTTAACCTAGCCCCTATAAAAAAATGGGAAATAGAAGGGTAAGGACAGCAATTAAGAAAAGGTACAAAGAACATTCCCGAGTACGCACTAAGAAAAACAAAACAGACTAACCCCTCTGAGGGTGTTACGGTTTAAAAATATGATGTAATACAAAAACGTTCATTCTGTACTTCTTTCATGGGAGCTAAAGTACGTTACTCGTGTTACGAGCCAAGAGCTAGAACTTACGCCAGAAAGGATCGTTCTATTTCACTCATCCCCTGTATAATTCGTACAACAACCCCTCACTTAATACTCTTCGGCGTTTCACGCTATCAGTTTGATTCGTTCGATCGGATAAAAAAATGTAAATTTGAAAGTTACTGGCGATGTCATTTTACCCCTCTTAGAGACGTCTCGCAGATTATTTACGTGATCTTAAAGAGAAGGCAGTTCCTGCCAAGCGAGTTCCTTTAAGGTAGTAACCATTTCGCGAAATCGAACCGCAAAAAAAATCGGGACGAGAATGAATTGCGTAGAATGGTTAGGCTTTTTTTTAAGATCAAGTAAATAATCTGCGCGGCGTCTCTAAGAGGGATAAAAATGACATCACCCGTAACTTTCAAATTCAAATCTTCTTCGTTGGACTCTTGCGTGCCATAATGTTGGACTTGATTACAACAAACATTTTATTATCGTAGCGTATCCGGACTTGTTATCTGAACATTTTTTTCTTCGCGCGCGCGCAGAAGAAAAACGGAGCAATTACGTCCGGCTCGCCCGCGACTTTATCAGAGTCCGTGACACATGCTTCATCACGAACGGCGGAAAGACGGATTATCTTTAATTATCTCGGACATCGAACGACGCCGTCTCCAATTGTAACCCGCAAAAACCGAGACGGGCAAAAAGAACGTCGCGGGAACGGGGGGCGGGGGTGGGACTTTCCGATCGGACTTGAGCACTTCTCGACTTCCCTCCGGGCTCCCGGATTATTATCTTTCTTCGCCTTGCTTTATTCGGTCGAGAATTATATGGCAGCGAAATGCGTTTACACGGGATTTCCTGGATTTCTGCTTAAACTGCAATATCGGGGATAATTGAAAAGTCCTTCGGGGTATATTTTGTTTGGAGTGTTATTTTAGATTAGGGGGGATATTTACAATATGAAAGATGCCATGTGTGTTAAATGTGCCAAGCAAACACTTACATTATGAAGCCAGGTTAGCCGCCTCCAGTGAGGGTTGGCCCGAACGTGGCACTCGAAGTAAACGTCATCGCCTTCCTTGATGTCATCGGCGTTGAGCGTGCTTCCGAGACGCAGGGACACTATCGGAGGGTCTGGAACAATACTCTATTATCAGGGTGACAGCAAAAACTTCTCGGGAGACGTATAAATCATTGATAGACTGTTGTGCCGTCTTCTGTCGGAGTTTCGCGAACAATGCCCAAGAAAACAACGGATCCGAGGGAAGAACTTGTTTTGTGTAAACAGATTCCATCGCAGGCGGCAATTATTTTCGCACGCCCCTCCCTTCCCCCGCGTAAACTCAGCCAATTCGGAAGGTACTTTATCCCCAAAAAAATTACCTTCTGGATAAATGACATTTGGGTGCTACGGGTGATGTCAATTTACCCCTCTTAGAGATGCTGCACAGATCATTTACTTAATTTTAAGGAAAAGGCAGACGAGTTCCTGTCAGGTGAGTTCCCGTCAGAATTCCCTTAACGTAGTTCCGAACCTAACCATTTCACGAAATCGATGCATAGATAAATCGCGAAACACGCAGAATGATTAAGGGGCATTTACACGAAGCTAGTAGAGAGGCAAGTCAAGTCGGCAAGTTACTTGCTTTGTGTAAACGTTTACTTGCTGCTGCATAATATAGGAAAGTCAAGTGCGGTGCAAGTTGCTAGGCAAGCTGGTAAGAAAGTCAAGTGGATAGAGTGCGGTTCTATTTTCTGGCCAACTTGCTTTCCCCTTGTACTATTTATTGACAAGTAACTTGCCGACTTGACTTGCCTCTCTACTAGCTTCGTGTAAATGCCCCTTTAGGCTCGGAACTACCTTAAGGGAACTCGCCTTTTCTTTAAGATCAGATAAATAATTTGCGGGGCGTCTCTAAAAGGGGTAAAAGGACATCACCCGTAACTTTCCAAAAAATGTGAGATTTTTTATTTGATCGTACGATATGACAGATTGGAATTCATCTTAAGTGCACGTGCTTGCATTTAGTAGCATTTTCCCCCTTTCTCGGTGCATCGTGTTAAAGCGATTGCCGTCTCACTTAAGTTCTGGGGAAGCTTCAAATGATCCCCCGCATTGGAACAACTTGACAAACAGGGATTATTTATTTATAAGGACGAGGATATGAATCTGATACGTGGGTAAATGAGGAACAATATCGAACGCAACACTGAAACATTTAACGACGTTAATTATTCACCGCCGGATGTCACATCAAGTGCTACGTCGCGTCGCTGCATAGCAATCGAACTTGGAAGACATTTCTGGTCATTTCGATTATAAAAAACTGAAATTTTGAGTTTGAAGCCGAATACTTACAGACCACGTCGATTTTCCAAGACGTCTCTAGGAAAAGTCCTGTGACGTTGGGATTTTCCGCGCGGCAGGTTATGGATTTTCCATCATCCTCCGTCGAGGGGACGAAACTTAGCTCGCTTATTGTTATATTTTCCCGCGTCTCCTCCTGCAAAATAAACGAGGAATTACGGACCAATTAATTTAAATTTTAAATCAGACCGTTGTGTTTGAATATTATCTCGCGCATTACGAACGGAGCGGGCTCGCATTTATTAAATTTTAAATTTATTTTCGAATTATGCGGCCGATCTTCGATGCACGTGAAAGGTACGATAAAACGGGAACGTGCACGCTTTAAATATTTACGGAGTTCATCTTGTATCTTCTTTGTTTAATCGATATAACCCCTATCCCAGGTGATTGACAATTGTTTCAGCGCAGGATGGAAAAGTTGGCCAAAAATATTCACAATCCCATACACAGGTTACACCTACAGAGGTCGAGATGGTAACAATAGCGTAAGTTTTACCATAAATTGATGTACCACAAACTATTTTTTATCAAAGAAATAGAAACATCACAATTTCATATGCAGAATGTATCTACAGAGGTCGAGATGGTAACAGTAGGGTACGTTTTACCCTAAACAGATGTACCGCAAACTATTTTTTTATCAAAGAAATAAAAATATCGCAACCTCATATACAAATTGTACCCACAAAGGTCAAGATGTACCGCAAACTATTACTTAATTATTTATTTATTTTATTTTAAAGCGTAGAAGAATCAAACAATTAGGCCACCAGCAATAAACAAAGTATTGCCTTGTTAATGGCTTCTGCCATATTCTGGCAGGCATCGCGTGTAGTAGACTCTCGAAAGCTGAAATGAGTTCGAAGTTTTTTACGATTCTTTAATTTTTGTAGTTGTGGAAAAGAATTACGCCACCACCGAATTGCATTTGTATTCCGTGATCATTCGGTCGTAAAGAAATTCGTAACATAACCGTAAAACCTAAGTAGTAAATAGATGAGGTAAGAAATATAATAACGGTCGGCAGAACGAAAAGGGAAGATAAAATCCGTCTTAATTAAATTACAATCAAGCTAATACGATTCCGGTGTCCGTAAATCTAGAAAATAAGCTGGTTCGCATTTAATGAAATTACTTTAGAAAAACTAAGGTCGAAATAGCCGAAGATAAAACCGAGGTGCAGTAAACGTATATAACGTCCCGTTTACGGCCACTTCTGCCTTAAGTATAAAGAAAACGAGCGGGATGGAATATTTAGCGCCGGGGCTCGTTAAAGGCGACGCATTAATCTCCGGCGTTTTAACCGTGGAGCATGATTTTAATTCGTCCGAAATTCGACGCGAATCGAAAAGTAAGCGTTCGCGTTTTATTGCGGCGTTCGAGTTAGTGCAGTCGTGTTTTACGTTGACGGCGAATACCTTAAACAATCTAGTTTATGTCGGCGCTTTTAGTTCCAGTCGGGCTATAAACGTGTTATGTTTATGCGCCCGGAATTGTATCACTTACTTCTCTCAAACTACGAAAATTAACTCGGCTTCATTATTTCAGGCCGAGATTGTAGGTGCTGCTACTCGACCATTACGTATAACTTTCCTGAAAGCACTTTATTATGTGTATCTAAACGTATAACCTTTATACCGGGTGACTCACAACTGATTCACACAGTGATGGAAAAGTTGATCAAAAATATTCACGATCTCATACACAAATTCTACCTCCAGAGGTCAACATGCGTAAGTTTTACCATAAATTGATGTACCACAAACTATTTTTTATCAAGGAAATAAAAATATGATAATTTCATATACAGAATGTATCTACGGAGATCGAGATGGTAACAGTAGGATACGTTTTACCCTAAACAGATGTACCGCAAACTATTTCTTATCAAAGAAATGAAAATATCACAATATCATATGCAGAATGTATCTACAGAGGTCGAGATGGTAACAGTAGGATACGTTTTACCCTAAACAGATCTAACGCAAACTATTTTTTATCAAAGAAATGAAAATACCACAATATCATATGCAGAATGTATCTACAGAGGTCGAGATGGTAACAGTACGATACGTTTTACCCTAAACAGATCTAACGCAAACTATTTTTTATCAAAGAAATGAAAATTCCACAATATCATATGCAGAATGTATCTACAGAGGTCGAGATGGTAACAGTAGGATACGTTTTACCCTAAACAGATCTACCGCAAACTATTTTTTATCAAAGAAATGAAAATACCGCAATATCATATGCAGAATGTATCTACAGAGGTCGAGATGGTAACAGTAGGATACGTTTTACCCTAAACAGATGTACCGCAAACTATTCTTTATCAAAAAAATAAAAATATCACAAATTCTACCTCCAGAGGTCAACATGCGTAAGTTTTACCATAAATTGAAGTACCACAAACTATTTTTATCAAGGAAATAAAAATATGATAATTTCATATGCAGAATGTATCTACGGAGATCGAGACGGTAACAGTAGGATACGTTTTACCCTAAACAGATGTACCGCAAACTATTTTTTATCAAAGAAATGAAAATATCACAATATCATATGCAGAATGTATCTACGGAGGTCGAGATGGTAACAGTAGGATACGTTTTACCCTAAACAGATGTACCGCAAACTATTCTTTATCAAAAAAATAAAAATATCACAAATTCTACCTCCAGAGGTCAACATGCGTAAGTTTTACCATAAATTGAAGTACAACAAACTATTTTTTATCAAGGAAATAAAAATATGATAATTTCATATGCAGAATGTATCTACAGAGGTCGAGATGGTAACAGTAGGATACGTTTTACCCTAAACAGATCTACCGCAAACTATTTTTTATCAAAGAAATGAAAATACCACAATATCATATGCAGAATGTATCTATAGAGGTCGAGATGGTAACAGTAGGATACGTTTTACCCTAAACAGATGTACCGCAAACTATTCTTTATCAAAAAAATAAAAATATCACAAATTCTACCTCCAGAGGTCAACATGTGTAAGTTTTACCATAAATTGAAGTACCACAAACTATTTTTATCAAGGAAATAAAAATATGATAATTTCATATGCAGAATGTATCTACGGAGATCGAGATGGTAACAGTAGGATAAGTTTTACCCTAAACAGATCAACCGCAAACTATTTTTTATCAAAGAAATGAAAATATCACAATATCACAGGCAGAATGTATCTACAGAGGTCGAGATGGTAACAGTAGGATACGTTTTACCCTAAACAGATGTACCGCAAACTATTCTTTATCAAAAAAATAAAAATATCACAAATTATACCTACAGAGGTCAAGATGGTCTTGAGGTTTTACCATAATCTGATGAACCGCGAACTATTATTTTGTCAAGGAAATTAAAAAAACAAATAAGATACGATCACGTGAAATCCTATTAGGAGCTTATTCAAAAGAAAAGTTGTTTATTATTGATGATGACGGAAGATCGTCGTCGGATTGGAGATTGCAACAGAAAATAGGTCGCAAATAGCAAGCGCTTGCGAGTGAGATGATCGAAGTGAATATTTAGCGTTGTTGAAATTTGTTTCTATGTACAGTGTTAGACGTAAGTAATGCGACTGCAAAAACCGTGTTAATTCCGCATGAAATTACCATACGTTCAACTTACACATAAAATCTAATATTTTCTTTGGCAGATATAGCCGAACAGAAGCCGCACTGCAATATCCGTTCTTAATTAATTAAAACTTACAGCTTAAATGTAAATTTGCGCAGTTTCATTCGGCCGGGTCGTTCGAGAGCGTGCAATAAAACCGGCGGCAGGCGGACTCCCGTTATTACACTGTATTTCTATATGCAAATAATATCGCCGGATAACGCAGCAAACTAAATTACAACTTATTAAGATAAATCAATTTTTTGGTATGAGAATTAAAAAAAAAAGTTTTGATTCATATGCCGGTGCTAATTGAGGCCGCCACCTCTCCGGTCTTCACCCCGTATATTTCTCCTCCACGTTCGGATTTGATTGCGTCGGCTCCGGGGCTCCGGGCTCGCGGATTTAGTTATTACTTCCCGGCGTAATTAAAAGATTTTCTTTTCATATAAATGCAAAGCTCCGCTTTTGTTTTGTCACACATTAAATTTGACTTTAATAATAATAATAATAAAAAAAAACGTTCATTTTTGCGCGAATTAAATAACACGAAGTTGCTGCTGCGTGATTTACTTGCGGGATTAAAACTGAATTTGCATGAGGTTTAGTTTTAAGCACCATCTTCCGGCCGACAATGGAAGTTTATTTTAAACATTTTACTACATGTTAAGTAAGTTAATTTCTTTAAAGTAATGCTTGATGTTAGTTTTAATGAATACTTTGGCCCTCGTCGATGATTGACGAAATCGTGACTGGTTATAAATTCGATTTAAACTCGTTGTGTTTGTATTATTTGTTAATTTTTCGCCGGGGCGTACACATCCCCACGAAATTAGGTTTTATTATGAATTTTTGCTGTTCAATCGGAATTTTCAATTCCGATAAATTCCCAACCCGATCGAAGCAATGGCAGTTAAATGCCCGTTTGGAATTGAAGGGGACACGTAAACAGAATAACACAGGACGCTGTTTCCATCGTGTATTTGTAAACTACGCGTCATATGAAAGTGTGTTCGTGAAGAGTGGTCGTGTGCCGGTGCTCTGCGGTATTAATTAAATTATCAAGCAATTCTACGTGTATTGTTTAACAATGGAAACGAGATTAAACAAAAAGGACAAAGACAAAGAAGTCACAAATAATTTTTGTAACATAAAAAGTGCTGTATCAGAACTTGTCCTCTCTCAAGAATTTCTAGATAAACTTGTCAACGAAATTTCGCACAAAATTTACGAGAAATTAAAGCCGCATATTGAAAATAATTCTATGGAGATTGATAAAGTAAAAGAAGAAAACGTACGTCTATCTGGGAATCTAGAAACGGTAAAAAAGGAAAATACTCAACTTATGCTGGAAATGGACAACTTGGAACAATATTCCCGAAGGAATAACATACGTGTTTTCGGACTACCTGAGCAACAAAATGAAGATACTAAGTCAATAGTCTTGGATTTTTTCTGTGCTAAAATGGGGTTAAACGTAACGGCAGTTGATATAGATCGTACGCATCGTGTGGGTGTTCCCAGGTTTACTGCGGGAGCAGCCGGTCCATCGGGGTCCTCCAGTGAATCGGAAGTTACCGGAGGTTCCGGTCCATCGAGGCCCTCTGCTGAATTAAAATCTCGGCCAATAATAGTTAAGTTTTCTAATTATGCAACGAAAGTCTTGGTCCTATCGAATAACAAGATGCTAAGAAACAGCGGGATCTCGGTCAAAGAAGACTTAACAAAAAGGCGGCTGGATGTTTACAAGAGTGTGGCGCAAAAAGTGGGATACAAGAACCTGTGGACACGCGACGGTATAATTTTTTGTAAGATTAAGAATAAAATATTGAAATTCCGCTCTATTATGGATATTGAAAACATCAATAAATAAATTTAATTATTGCAACAATATTTGATACATGTTAGAATTTTACCAAATATGTATATTGAATTTTTTTCTTTTTTACTGCATAGCATTGGCGCAGGAAATTTATTTAAGTCGGTTAAGTTATTTTGTTTTTTCTTTACTCTTGCTGTTTGAATGAATTTAGTTGTAGGACATTTAAATACTCGTTCTCTGTTCGCAGGATTTGATGAGTTTCAAGCAATTTTGACTGACAATTGTTTTCACATATTTGGGGTCACTGAAACCTGGTTAAATAAGGATATATCTGATGATGTTGTAAACATTGATAGTTATAGATTTTTTAGGAAAGATAGAGATGCAAGAGGTGGAGGAATTGGTATTTTTGTACATAATTCAATTATGGCTACAATAGTAGATTACGACTCCAGTCGTGATGTTGATGGTGAGCAACTTTGGTTAAAGTGTAAGTTGAGGGGCAGGTTGATTGGCATTGGAGTAATTTATCGTCCTCCGCGAAGTAATATAAATAATTTTATTGACTCTATTGAAAGTGCTTTAAGTTTTCTTTCTCCTATGGTAGATGAATTAATTTTTTTCGGTGACTTCAATATTGATTTTCTTAATCCATCTAATTACTCAACAAGTAATTTTTTAAAACGTTGCATTGATTCTTATGGCCTTTCACAAGTTATTAACGAACCAACCAGAATATCTAAAACGGTTTGCACCTTAATAGATCAGATATTCGTTAGTAATTTACAAGTTCTCTCTACAAGCACTTTGGAAACAAATGGCATTTCAGATCATCGTCTTATTTCTTGTAAATTATCCATTGATACTGTCAAGTTAACACCAAAATTATGTACTTTTAGGGAATTTAAATATTTTTCATACACTGATTTTCAAAATGATTTATTTAATGTTAAATGGGATAATTTATATTATTTGCACGACATTAATGAGAAGGTAAAATATCTTACAAATAACATAATTACTCTTTTTGATAAACACTGCCCCATTCGTACTGTCTGCATTCGCAAACCCAATAAACCGTGGATCACTGATGTAATAAAAATATTAATTGAATTAAGAAATGAAGCTTTGGCTAAGTTCAAAAGGACTAGAAATTCCTTGGATTTCAGTGCTTATAAAGACCTTAGAAATTACACATTGCTCGCTATACGCAGAGAAAAAAAAGCGTATATTGAATTCGTTAGTAGGCAAAATAATTCTAAACAAACTTGGAGTGTTCTAAGAAGGTTTAATATAAAACATAGTAATCACGTTGATATTCCTCCCCATCTAATTGATCCAACTGCAATTAATAATTTTTTCTCTGCGGTAGCGGACAGTAGTGTGGTTGATTGTGAAAATACAATTAGAAATTATGAAACAAATGCATTTAAACATGACGCCAACTTTAGTTTTTTCCCGGTATCTGTCGAAGAAATACACAAAATTATTGCTCGGTTGAAGTCTAATGCCACTGGTTGTGATGGCATATCATTAAAAATGTTAAAGCTTTGTTTACCGCACTTATTGAATCATATTACTCACATTATAAATTGTTGTTTGACATCTGGATGTTTTCCCGATCAATGGAAAGAAGCAGTAGTTCATCCATTACCTAAAGTTAAATCCCCTCAAACTTTTTCTGACTTAAGACCAATTAGTATACTGCCGATTGTATCCAAAATACTTGAAAAAGTTGCACATTCTCAGATTTTAAATTACCTTGAATTACATTCAATCTTGCCAGAAATGCAATCTGGTTTTCGACCAGGTTACAGTACTGCAAGTGCCCTGCTGAGTATAACCGATGAAATGTTTGAGGCTAGAGACAAAGGAAAAGCTTCAATACTGATCCTCCTTGATTACAGTAAAGCATTTGATCGGATTAATCATAGGCTCTTGTGTGCTAAACTTAAATATTATGGATTTGATAATAATTCTCTTTTCTTTTTCCAAAGGTATTTGTTTGCTCGTAAACAAAGAGTTGTGTTGAATAACTTATGCTCGTTGCCTGCATTACAAAAGTCGGGTGTACCACAAGGATCCGTTTTAGGGCCACTGCTTTACATTATTTATACATCAGATTTTAAAAATGTAATTAAAAATTGTTCTTATCAATTTTATGCTGATGACACACAGCTTCTCTATAGTTTTGCCCCTGACACTGTACGCCCGGCTTCGGATGTAATAAACAAAGATCTTAATCATTTATTAAAAATGTCAGTTCAACACAATTTAATAATAAATTCAAATAAATCGCATGCCATGTTATTTTGCTCTTTAAAAGATAAAGTTATAATTAATGATATTTCTATCAAATTAGGTAATGATACACTAGAATTAGTTAACAGTTGCAAAAATTTGGGAGTAAATATGGATTGTAGCCTAAGATTCTCGGACCATGTTTCTAGTCTTGTTCAAAAAAGTTATTTCAAATTAAAAATTCTGTATTCTAGTCGACATTTTTTAAATTTTAACTTGCGTAAAATGGTAACCGATTCTTTAATTTTATGCAATCTAAACTATTGTGATATAGTATATGGTCCATGTTTGGATGCGTTTGATAAATTACGACTTCAAAAAATTCAAAACAGCTGTGTCAGATTCATATATAATTTACCTAAAAGATCCCGCATCAGTCCTAGTCTCATTGAATTAAACTGGTTGAACATGTCCAACAGAAGGTTACTTCACATGGGTACTACTATACATAATATAATTCTTAACAACAGCCCGTCATTTTTACTCAAAAAACTAATCCCACGAGGATATTTTCATAACATAAATATACGCAACCTCAATGCCCTTCATTTGCCGAAATTCTCAACTGCGCTTTACACAAGATGCTTCACTTACAATGCTGTTTCTCTGTATAATAGTCTTCCTTTAATTTTGAAAGAATTACCTGCCAGACAATTTAAATACAATTTTAAAAACTTCTTATTCTGTGAACAGAAACGAAATAATTAATTAATTTTAGGTCGAAACGAAAATTAATTTAAGGTCGAAAGGATAGCTCTTTATTTGCATACTTAAATATATCAATTTATTATATAATAGGTTAAGTGTAAGACTAGCTAAACGCTAAACTTCGCCTAATAAAGTTTATTTATTATTATTATTATTATTATATACGTAAACAGATGCAAAGCCAATTTGGGGCGTAATATGTCGAGGTAATTATTCCATTCTGATTACAATTTTTAATGAAGGAGCTATTGTGTCAAGAAAAAAATTAAAAACTTGGGTTCATTATCGGGGAAAACTAATTCGCAATTTTGGAAAATACAAAATATTATAATTAATTTTTTTAACCGTAAATTTCATACAAAATTAAAAAAACGATGTTAACGTATTTCCTTTAATAAAAAATTACATACCGTATGCGTTCGTTACAATGATTCCTAATATTAAGTATTTTGCGGCATATACGATGGATGATCAAAAAGAAAGTAACAATTTTATTTCTCTTGACGGAGTTCACCATAAATGCCGTTCGGTCACTTCACCAAGTGTTACAGATAGTTCAATGACGTAAAAGATGAAAGGAAACAGCAAAAGACAAAAGAATGACGCCGAATAATTAAAAATCGTGAGATTAATATAAAGAAAAGAAAACAAAAATTAATTCCTCAAAGGCAGAACAAAAGAACTTTATTTTTCTCCGGCGAAAAACGTAAAAAACGGAAGGAAAGTACAAAACAACAAAAGAGACATTGAATAATTGAAAATCGTTAGATTAGCAAAAAAAGTGAAACAAAAACGATGTAATATTAAAAATTAATTCGAGAAAGAAAGAACAAAAGAAAACTTGACGATTTTCCCACGAAAAACCTTTTAAAATCAAAGATTGATAAAACTATGAAAGTT
The DNA here is from genome assembly GCA_958336345.1 of Dorcus parallelipipedus. Classification (NCBI taxonomy): domain Eukaryota; kingdom Metazoa; phylum Arthropoda; class Insecta; order Coleoptera; family Lucanidae; genus Dorcus; species Dorcus parallelipipedus. Next base: position 38,605,779 of record OY284479.1, on the reverse strand, counting down.
AACTATACAAAAAATCCACAAGAAAGAAAAGAATGACGATTGAACAATTTAAAATCGTAATATTAACAAGGAAAAAGAAAAATTCGTCAAAAGAAAACAAAATAAAACTCGACGATTTTTCAGTGAAAAACTGACAAAAAAAATGAAAGTATAAACTATAGAAAAATGCCGAAAACAAAAGAATGCCGATTGGATAATTGAAAACCGTGAGATTAACAAAAAGAAAAGGAAACAAAAATTAATTCGTAAAAGAAAGAACAAAAGAAAGCTTTCAGAATCAAGGACTGGTAAAAAGAAAACGAAACGAAACTATAAAAAGCGTCAGAAACAAAAGAAAATTAAAAACCTACTCCGACGGAACAATTGAAAACCACGCGATCAACAGAAAGTTATAAAAAATAAAAAAGAACAAAAAAAAATTGAAATTGCGGAGAATTTCAAAATTATAACATTCTTTCGTTTCTCGTGTAACGGTTCGTCAATTATCGGATCGTCTGGTGTTGCTGATCGTTGGTCTACTTGACGTCGGCCTGGCGGTTCGGGTTTGCTCGTCGGTGTCCGGGTTCAGCGGAAATAAAAGCGTCGATCACTTAGCAACAAACTTAGTCTATATTTACAGGTGTTTACAAATTGGAATGTTTAATTTCCGGTAACAAAACTCACGGGCTGGTAAACGAATGTTAAACTTCCGGACGGTAGTTTCGGAAAAGGTAATATACGGTGTGTCGTATGGACACTAATCACAGGACGGTAGTTTCGGAAACGGTGATATACGGTGTGTCGCACGGACACTAATGTCAAACAAATGACAACGCACTGTGCATAAGTTCCGGTACAGGCTCCGGGGATCGGATCGGTGGTATGATTGTGAGTGAAACTCCCACTCAGGATCAGGATGTGCGAAACGCCCGCACCAGTTAAGAAGGAGTGAATCTCCCACTCTAGTATCAGGATGTGCGAAACGCCCGCACCAGGTAAGAAAGAGTGAAACTCCCACTCTACGATCAGGATGTGCGAAACGCCCACACCAAGTAAGAAAGAGTGAAATTTCCACTCTAGGATCAGGATGTGCGAAACGCCCGCACCAGGTAAGAAAGAGTGAGACGCCCACTCAGGATCGGGATAAGAACAGGAGGAGCGGTTGCAGGTAACGCGAACGTAGCGCTGGTTGTTAAACGCGTTTTAGTCAAAACATCGAAATAAAATTTTGGAAACAAGAAAAACAAAAGAGGACGATAAAAGAATAATATAAGTAAAATGAAACTGTACGATCTAAAGAAATTAATGTAAACAAAAGAAAACGATAAAAACAAAGCAAAACTATGAAAACAATTAAAAATAAAAGAGAGCATTAGAAATAATTAAAACTAAAGAAAACAATGATAATATGAAGGAAACAAAACAAAATAATGAAAACAAAACAAAGAGAACGATGTAAAAACAATAAAAAAAAAGAAAACTACGAGGCAATCAAAGAGAACGATGGCTAGAATAAAAATTAAGAAAAAACAATAGAATCGATAAAAACTAAAGAACTCGTTAGAAAAAGCAAAAGCAAAAGAAAACTATAAAAATAATAGAAACGAAAAAGATTGATAAAGAATGATGGGAAATTAGAAACAGTAAAAACAAAAGAGGACGACAAAAATAATTGAAACAAAAGAAAACCATCAAGAATAAAAAAGTGGTGAAGTCAAAAGATAATTATAAAAACCGCAAAATGATGAAGACGAAAGAAATCTCGCGCCCGATTTTTGATCCACTTGTCAATTCTCACTGTGTTAAGTAAAAAATGGGCCGCGAGATAGCGCGAATTATATTGCTCCTTGCATGTATATTCGATTGTAAGCGTAAATAAGCCGTTGAGATTGCCGATGAGGACCCAAATAGTTCCGAAATATCTCTCCGGAGCAACCCAGCCATCCAGAGGGTTTCATTGCAATCAAGAACGAATGCAACAAATTTCTAAATTTCAAGGAAGATAAACGCATAAGAGAATGGTCGATGAAAACAAAGAAAAAACAACAAGCAAACATCGCCATGGATAAAAAACAAAGTAAAACGTTCAAATTTCTCTTAAAAAACGTTACCAACCAAAAATATTTTTAAAATGGCTGTTTTGAATCGAAGTTATTTGGCACATTGCACAACCATACAAACTAAAGTAATGAAGTTAATTGGCTAAAGTATACGAGAGATGGCATCGAAGGCTTCAGCACGGCTCAATAGTACAGAACTGGTGTCAACTCGACAAAACATTATTATGAGTGACAGCTCAAGACATAAACAGAAATTCAAAGGACACATTGCGTGACCATATAATTTAAAATAATGAAGTCACTTAAATTGCCCAATCAACCTGGATGAATTTATGAGGAAATGTGTTCCTCTCATATCTGCAATAAACGCGAGCGTAACGTTTTTTTGAACGACCCTCGTATATGGAATAATTTCGTTTATCGTCGGTTAATTTTTTTGTCAATTTAGACAATGTAACCTATTAACCAGTGCACTCTAGATTGCTTCCCCTTCCTTCCTTTCAATGTAAAACATACAGGTACGGCCGTTAATAATAATGCGAAACGCGGCGTTGCATTTACCGATGCATTAACGAACCGGAAATTAAATTAACATTGCCCAATGACGGTATTAGTTTCCGCGGGGGCGTAAATCTTGCAAGCATTAGTTCGGTGTCGGCATTCACGGCACACTTAATATTATAACAAGCAGTGTGAAAAGAATCGGAGGAAAAAAGTGTGACGTACGGGCGTTGGGGAATTTTCGTGTTTTGCGGCGGCAATAGATCTTTCGTTACCTTGGTCCTTCTGAGCTGACGTTTTCCCTTGTACCAGGTGATGATAGCGGCCGGACGAGATCCAGCGGATTCGCAGGTCACCTCATATCTCTTGTCCGCCACCAGGGGGCTTACCGTCTTCAAGATCTTGGCCGTTAGGGGCTTTACTGGAATAAAGAGAAACGAAAAGCTTTCTGTACTTTCAGTTTGTTCCGAGCGACTCTGAATACTAAACACATTGAAAACCATCGTGTAATCACTAACTAAATTTTTTTAATATATCAATTGTCGTGTAGATAGATTTTTGCAGTATTTTGTTTGTAAGTTAAAAACACGAAAACGAAGGGAACGAAAGTAGGTTACATTTCACTCATCCCCGTGCATAATTCGACTGCCATCTATTAACACTCCCCCCCCCCCCATCGCTTATAATGTGCCTTAATACTCTTCGGTGTCTCACGCTAGCAGTTTGATTCGTTCGATCGGATCAAAAAAGATTTGAATCTGAATGTTACGGATGATGTCATTTTACCCCTCTTAGAGACGCCGCACAAATTATTTAGGCCTAGAACTGCCCTACGGAAGTCGACAGGAACTGTCGTCTTTTTAAGATCACGTAAATAATTTGTGCGACGTCTCTAGGAGGGGTAAAAGAAAATATTTTTGTTGTGACATTAATCAAAATCCTGTCACAAATCAGTAGCGACATCTCTTGAACAAAAAGGGAGGTTTCTTGCTCTCCCCGAAATATAATTGCATAACATCGGTTTTTTTTTGTTTCATAAATTTTGTAAATTTGAAGGAATATCAAAGTAGCTGGCGAATTTAATTTAAGAAAGCACAGGCTGGAAAGTTTCTGGAAATCGAGGCAGTAAAATAAAGCAAAGCGACATGTAATTCTGAGTCACACGTAGACCTGTTAATTCCTTCAATGCCCCAGAGCACAGAAAGACTTTCATTTTACGGTCTGCTTAGCGCGCGCTCTTCTCCGAGCAGATTTTTTTCTGAATGCTCCACGAAACTACTAATATCTTTTTTTGCGCCTTTTTCTCTCTCGTCTGGATGTCATGTAAAATTTCACTTTTAATACAATACGCAAGTACTTACGGTGTAAGTCTAGGATCACCACCGCCTCCTTGGGTTCCGTCAGCTTCGTGTTGATCGCCTGGCAGGTAAAGATGGCGTCCAGGTCCTTCCTGGAAATGGACGGCCAGATCAATCGGTTCGTGATCACGTCTCCGGCGTTGTGCTCGTATTGATCGTCCACCAGGAGACCGTTCACCAGCCAACGCACGACCGGCTGTGGATGACCACCGACCGTTCTGCACGTTAATGTGATGTCATCACCTTCTTCGTGAGGCCCCACGGAACCATTTAACTGGCGACCCCATTTATCCAAGATTGTTGGTTGCTCAGGAGGAACTGAAAAAAAAGATTTAAAGAATAATCAATCAACGAAGTATCAGTATCAGTATCCGAGGAGACTGTCTCCAAGTAGTACTTCCCCCTACACAACATCGACTAATAATTTAATAGACAAAAGTCGGACCTTTAAGTTATTGCTGGATTTTTACCAATAACTTGACGCCCAACGTGGGGCCAACCAGCAAATATTATGCAGCAGTTACCAAGGTTACGTTCTTACAACTACAAAGAAGCTGCCAAACGTCGATTGCTGAAATCGATCGCTTTAAAAGGTGTCCAGATTTGCAAGTTAATTAAAATAATAATACTAGCGACTGCTATTATGTCAAGTATTTTAGAGATAGCTTTATTTCACTTCTAGTAAATTTTCAATTTTCATATTTCAAACTTTTTCTCGACTATAACGAAGTAAGCGGGCGTCTTTATCAGTGCTGCACCTATAGATTGCAGGATCTAGTCGAGTTGAAACCAGCGCAGCTCATTTTCTGAAATAAGATCATGCCCCATGCGGGATTCCTTGCCCCAAGTCGATATACGTACGCGCACTTGATCCAATAGAAGTCGTCGGCGAGCGACCGAAAAAAGCTCAGGCGGTGAATGTGTTATCGGCTCGTTGTACATAAATCATGTCGCGTTACGACTGATGATGACATAAGCGTTTGCGCCGAAAAATAACACGAAATGCACGACACGATTTATTTATGTCGCGCGTCTTGAGAAATTTACTACTTCTTTAATATTCGAATGAGTACGAAAAGAAAATAAGTATGAATGGTTTGTTGTTGTTAGGTATTATTAAAGTCATTCATTTTTTAATCCAATTCGACAATGACAGCTCAAAAATAGAAACAGAAACTCAAGAAGCACATCGCGTGACCATACAAACTAAAGTAATGAACTTATTTGGCTAAAATAAACGAGAGGTTTTATTGATATGGCTCAATAATACCGAACTCGACGAAACGTTATTATGAGTGATAGCTCAAGACCGATTATTGAACAGAAACTCAAGAGGTACATTGCATGACCATACAATCTAATGAATAGTTTAGGTCGCGACATCCTTGCACATTACACATTGCATGACCATACAAACTAAGGATGTAATTTTTCTAAAATATACGAGAGAAGGCATCAAAAGCTTTAGTATGACTCAACAGTGCAGAACTGTTATTAACTCGACGAAATGTTATTATGAGTGATAACTCAAGACCGATTACTGTAGAAACAGAAACTCAAGAGGCACATTGCAAGACCATACAAACTAATGAATAGCTTAGGCCGCGGCATCGTGCGACACATTGCATGACCGTACAAACTAAAGTAATGAAGTTATTTGGCTAAAGTATACGTGGGATTCTCCATTGTTTCGACTGTTTTTTCCTCTCAGGTGTGAAATGATGGACCTATGTTTCATCCATGGTTACGAATCGACGCAAAAACTCGGTTTTATTGCTCTTAAACATCTCCAAACACTCGATTGAAATATCTTCACGACGCAGTTTTTGTTCCACTGTGAGCAAACGCGGCACCCCTCTTGCACATAGCTTTCTCATGCCCAAATTTTCGGTCAATATGCATTTTTTGAAATACCTATCATCTCTGCTACTGCGCGCACTTTCAATCGACGGTCATCCAATACAATTTTTTTGATTTTTTTTTGGCAATTTCTACCTCATTTGGTCGAACACTGCGATGTTCATCTTGACAGCTCGTACGGCCTCGCTTAAACTCTGCTATGTGCTATCCAATATTTTACTGGTGTAAACGAAGGAGCAGACTCCCTCAGTGGAGAATCTAGCTCGGCTTTGATATTGCTTGGACTGAGACCTTTCAAATGTATCACGTAACGATGACCAATTTTTTCCATGAGCAACACATCCTCTTCAAGCTTGAAACTTATGCTTCAGAAGGTTCGTACTTTCGACCATAATCCTTTTTTCGACTAACGATCGTCATCTATGCATCAGGTCGGGTACGTCTGGGACTACTCTTGTAGTACAGAACTGTTGTTAACTCGACGAAACTTTATTATGAGCGATAGCTCAAGACCAATTACTGTAGAAACAGAAACTCAAGAGGCACATTGCATGACCATACAAACTAATGAATAGTTTAGGCCGCGACATCCAGCGACACATTGCATGACCGTACAAACTAAAGTAATGAAGTTATTTGACTAAAGTTTACGAGGGATGGCATTAAAGGTTTTAGTATGGCGCAATTGTACAGAACTCGATGAAACGTTATTATGAGTGATAGCTCAAGACCAATTACTGTAGAAACAGAAACTCAAGAGGCACATTGCATGACCATACAAACTAATGAATAGTTTAGGCAGCGACATCCAGCGACACATTGCATGACCGTACAAACTAAAGTAATGAAGTTATTTGGCTAAAGTTTACGAGGGATGGCATTAAAGGTTTTAGTATGGCGCAATTGTACAGAACTCGATGAAACGTTATTTTGAGTGATAGCTCAAGACCAATTACTGTAGAAACAGAAACTCAAGAGGCACATTGCATGACCATACAAACTAATGAATAGTTTAGGCCGCGACATCCAGCGACACATTGCATGACCGTACAAACTAAAGTATTGAAGTTATTTGACTAAAGTTTACGAGGGATGGCATTAAAGGTTTTAGTATGGCGCAATTGTACAGAACTCGATGAAACGTTATTTTGAGTGATAGCTCAAGACCAATTACTGTAGAAACAGAAACTCAAGAGGCACATTGCATGACCATACAAACTAATGAATAGCTTAGTCCGCGGCATTGTGCGACACATTGCATGACCGTACAAACTAAAGTATTGAAGTTATTTGACTAAAGTTTACGAGGGATGGCATTAAAGGTTTTAGTATGGCACAATTGTACAGAACTCGATGAAACGTTATTATGAGTGATAGCTCAAGACCAATTACTGTAGAAACAGAAACTCAAGCGGCACATTGCATGACCATACAAACTAATGAATAGTTTAGGCAGCGACACATTGCATGACCGTACAAACTAAAGTAATGAAGTTATTTGGCTAAAGTTTACGAAGGATGGTATTAAAGGTTTTAGTATGGCGCAATTGTACAGAACTCGATGAAACGTTATTATGAGTGATAGCTCAAGACCAATTACTGTAGAAACAGAAACTCAAGAGGAACATTGCATGACCATACAAACTAATGAATAGTTTAGGCCGCGACATCCAGCGACACATTGCATGACCGTACAAACTAAAGTATTGAAGTTATTTGACTAAAGTTTACGAGGGATGGCATTAAAGGTTTTAGTATGGCGCAATTGTACAGAACTCGATGAAACGTTATTTTGAGTGATAGCTCAAGACCAATTACTGTAGAAACAGAAACTCAAGAGGCACATTGCATGACCATACAAACTAATGAATAGCTTAGTCCGCGGCATTGTGCGACACATTGCATGACCGTACAAACTAAAGTATTGAAGTTATTTGACTAAAGTTTACGAGGGATGGCATTAAAGGTTTTAGTATGGCACAATTGTACAGAACTCGATGAAACGTTATTATGAGTGATAGCTCAAGACCAATTACTGTAGAAACAGAAACTCAAGCGGCACATTGCATGACCATACAAACTAATGAATAGTTTAGGCAGCGACACATTGCATGACCGTACAAACTAAAGTAATGAAGTTATTTGGCTAAAGTTTACGAAGGATGGTATTAAAGGTTTTAGTATGGCGCAATTGTACAGAACTCGATGAAACGTTATTATGAGTGATAGCTCAAGACCAATTACTGTAGAAACAGAAACTCAAGAGGAACATTGCATGACCATACAAACTAATGAATAGTTTAGGCCGCGACATCCAGCTACAGATTGCATGACCGTACAAACTAATAAAGTAATGAAGTTATTTGACTAAAGTTTACGAGGGATGGCATTAAAGGTTTTAGTATGGCGCAATTGTACAGAACTCGATGAAACGTTATTATGAGTGATAGCTCAAGACCAATTACTGTAGAAACAGAAACTCAAGAGGCATATTGCATGACCATACAAACTAATGAATAGTTTAGGCAGCGACATCCAGCGACACATTGCATGACCGTACAAACTAAAGTAATGAAGTTATTTGGCTAAAGTTTACGAGGGATGGCATTAAAGGTTTTAGTATGGCGCAATTGTACAGAACTCGATGAAACGTTGTTATGAGTGATAGCTCAAGACCGATTATTGTATGAACAGAAACGCAAGAGGCATATTGTATGACCATACAAACTAATGAATAGTTTAGGCAGCGACATCCAGCGACACATTGCATGACCGTACAAACTAAAGTAATGAAGTTATTTGGCTAAAGTTTACGAGGGATGGCATTAAAGGTTTTAGTATGGCGCAATTGTACAGAACTCGATGAAACGTTGTTATGAGTGATAGCTCAAGACCGATTATTGTATGAACAGAAACGCAAGAGGCATATCGTATGACCATACAAACTAATGAATACTTTAGGCCACGATATCCAGCGACACATTGCATGACCGTACAAACTAAAGTAATGAAGTTATTTGACTAAAGTTTACGAGGGATGGCATTAAAGGTTTTAGTATGGCGCAATTGTACAGAACTCGATGAAACGTTATTATGAGTGATAGCTCAAGACCAATTACTGTAGAAACAGAAACTCAAGAGGAACATTGCATGACCATACAAACTAATGAATAGTTTAGGCCGCGACATCCAGCTACAGATTGCATGACCGTACAAACTAATAAAGTAATGAAGTTATTTGACTAAAGTTTACGAGGGATGGCATTAAAGGTTTTAGTATGGCGCAATTGTACAGAACTCGATGAAACGTTATTATGAGTGATAGCTCAAGACCAATTACTGTAGAAACAGAAACTCAAGAGGCATATTGCATGACCATACAAACTAATGAATAGTTTAGGCAGCGACATCCAGCGACACATTGCATGACCGTACAAACTAAAGTAATGAAGTTATTTGGCTAAAGTTTACGAGGGATGGCATTAAAGGTTTTAGTATGGCGCAATTGTACAGAACTCGATGAAACGTTGTTATGAGTGATAGCTCAAGACCGATTATTGTATGAACAGAAACGCAAGAGGCATATTGTATGACCATACAAACTAATGAATAGTTTAGGCCGCGATATCCAGCGACACATTGCATGACCGTACAAACTAAAGTAATGAAGTTATTTGACTAAAGTTTACGAGGGATGGCATTAAAGGTTTTAGTATGGCGCAATTGTACAGAACTCGATGAAACGTTGTTATGAGTGATAGCTCAAGACCGATTATTGTATGAACAGAAACGCAAGAGGCATATCGTATGACCATACAAACTAATGAATACTTTAGGCCACGATATCCAGCGACACATTGCATGACCGTACAAACTAAAGTAATGAAGTTATTTGACTAAAGTTTACGAGGGATGGCATTAAAGGTTTTAGTATGGCGCAATTGTACAGAACTCGATGAAACGTTATTATGAGTGATAGCTCAAGACCGATTATTGTATGAACAGAAACGCAAGATGCATATTGTATGACCATACAAACTAATGAATAGTTTAGGCCGCGACATCCAGCTACAGATTGCATGACCGTACAAACTAATAAAGTAATGAAGTTATTTGACTAAAGTTTACGAGGGATGGCATTAAAGGTTTTAGTATGGCGCAATTGTACAGAACTCGATGAAACGTTATTATGAGTGATAGCTCAAGACCAATTACTGTAGAAACAGAAACTCAAGCGGCACATTGCATGACCATACAAACTAATGAATAGTTTAGGCAGCGACACATTGCATGACCGTACAAACTAAAGTATTGAAGTTATTTGACTAAAGTTTACGAGGGATGGCATTAAAGGTTTTAGTATGGCACAATTGTACAGAACTCGATGAAACGTTATTATGAGTGATAGCTCAAGACCAATTACTGTAGAAACAGAAACTCAAGCGGCACATTGCATGACCATACAAACTAATGAATAGTTTAGGCAGCGACACATTGCATGACCGTACAAACTAAAGTAATGAAGTTATTTGGCTAAAGTTTACGAGGGATGGCATTAAAGGTTTTAGTATGGCGCAATTGTACAGAACTCGATGAAACGTTATTATGAGTGATAGCTCAAGACCAATTACTGTAGAAACAGAAACTCAAGAGGCATATTGCATGACCATACAAACTAATGAATAGTTTAGGCAGCGACATCCAGCGACACATTGCATGACCGTACAAACTAAAGTAATGAAGTTATTTGGCTAAAGTTTACGAGGGATGGCATTAAAGGTTTTAGTATGGCGCAATTGTACAGAACTCGATGAAACGTTGTTATGAGTGATAGCTCAAGACCGATTATTGTATGAACAGAAACGCAAGAGGCATATTGTATGACCATACAAACTAATGAATAGTTTAGGCAGCGACATCCAGCGACACATTGCATGACCGTACAAACTAAAGTAATGAAGTTATTTGGCTAAAGTTTACGAGGGATGGCATTAAAGGTTTTAGTATGGCGCAATTGTACAGAACTCGATGAAACGTTGTTATGAGTGATAGCTCAAGACCGATTATTGTATGAACAGAAACGCAAGAGGCATATCGTATGACCATACAAACTAATGAATACTTTAGGCCACGATATCCAGCGACACATTGCATGACCGTACAAACTAAAGTAATGAAGTTATTTGACTAAAGTTTACGAGGGATGGCATTAAAGGTTTTAGTATGGCGCAATTGTACAGAACTCGATGAAACGTTATTATGAGTGATAGCTCAAGACCAATTACTGTAGAAACAGAAACTCAAGAGGAACATTGCATGACCATACAAACTAATGAATAGTTTAGGCCGCGACATCCAGCTACAGATTGCATGACCGTACAAACTAATAAAGTAATGAAGTTATTTGACTAAAGTTTACGAGGGATGGCATTAAAGGTTTTAGTATGGCGCAATTGTACAGAACTCGATGAAACGTTATTATGAGTGATAGCTCAAGACCAATTACTGTAGAAACAGAAACTCAAGAGGCATATTGCATGACCATACAAACTAATGAATAGTTTAGGCAGCGACATCCAGCGACACATTGCATGACCGTACAAACTAAAGTAATGAAGTTATTTGGCTAAAGTTTACGAGGGATGGCATTAAAGGTTTTAGTATGGCGCAATTGTACAGAACTCGATGAAACGTTGTTATGAGTGATAGCTCAAGACCGATTATTGTATGAACAGAAACGCAAGAGGCATATTGTATGACCATACAAACTAATGAATAGTTTAGGCCGCGATATCCAGCGACACATTGCATGACCGTACAAACTAAAGTAATGAAGTTATTTGACTAAAGTTTACGAGGGATGGCATTAAAGGTTTTAGTATGGCGCAATTGTACAGAACTCGATGAAACGTTATTATGAGTGATAGCTCAAGACCAATTACTGTAGAAACAGAAACTCAAGAGGCATATGGCATGACCATACAAACTAATGAATAGTTTAGGCAGCGACATCCAGCGACACATTGCATGACCGTACAAACTAAAGTAATGAAGTTATTTGACTAAAGTTTACGAGGGATGGCATTAAAGGTTTTAGTATGGCGCAATTGTACAGAACTCGATGAAACGTTATTATGAGTGATAGCTCAAGACCGATTATTGTATGAACAGAAACGCAAGATGCATATTGTATGACCATACAAACTAATGAATAGTTTAGGCCGCGACATCCAGCGACACATTGCATGACCGTACAAACTAAAGTAATGAAGTTATTTGGTTAAAGTATACGAGGGATGGCATCAAAGATTTTAGTATGGGTCGATGTTGTTAACTTGATAAAACGTTATTATGAGTGACAGCTCAAGACTGATTATTGTAGAGACGGAAACTCAACATGCACATTGCACGACCATACAAACTAAAGTAACTTTTCTCTCACAATCACCGAAACAACGAAACGACTTAGATTTATAACATGGCGTTCTGCATAGTAAGTAGAAAGTTGTTGAGGGATGTAAATAAAATATATGAAGTTATAATCATATTACGTTGGCGTCGGTTCTTTTCTAACAGAATTCCAGTGAAAATGTCGCGGTCGGTAAAGGCATTAGGAGGGAAAGCCGGTTAAATGTGAAATATTCTGCATAAATCCAGTTTAAATGAAGTGAATTTATAAATGCCGGGGATTTTATGAAAGTAAGGAGTAAATCTGGTCGGGGATTGGGCAGGAGTGTAAGAGAGGCGGTTGAGTTCGGGTCCGCAATACGAAACACAATGTTTACGGTTAATCCGGGGCTATTTATCAGAATTACACGGTAAATGCTCAGCCCTCCTGAGAAAGATGAATGGGCCTGTTTGGAAAAATGAAAATATGATTCCGAATCATTTCTCTCTGACACTATTTAAAATGTTCGGCCCGTGATTAATTATTGTGTACCTAATTCGCCATAAATATTAAAGGGCCGCTGCCTACATGTGTTTCATTGCGGGCCGGAGGAATACGAATGATTTATTCGACGGATTTATTTGATGTTTAATTACAACTGCTAACGCAGATTAGTTCGGGATTACGTGCGCGAACGCGCGTGTGTGTGTTTTTTTTAACGTAGTTCCGTGAGAGACGATTTAGTTATTTCAAGCTTTGACACACCCGGAACTCCCCCCCAAATTTAAATCAAAATATGGAGCGCTAATTCCGAATCTGATCGGGGGCGGCCGTTATCTGCGTCCTGTGTTTACAAGACTTTTAATGTTGCACCAAGTGCAAACAAACGCCGGCAATTAGCCTTACGTTTGTTTTGGTGTTTTTGTGTTGGGACAAAGCCCCACGTGAGCTTTACATCGATTTTACTAAGCAAACACGAATAATTCTCTACACACATATGTACACACTCCAATAAAATCCAGGTTTTGAACTGTACATAATTAATAAGATGCAAAATTACTAACAGAAAAAACAAAAGTATTTATTTTAGTTGTCAAACAATCTGTATACGAGACTGATATTTTTTTCTTTGATAAAAAGATAGTTTGCGGTACATCAGTTTCTGGTAAAACTTATGCTATTTGTTACCATCTCGACCCCCACTCATTTGAACACCATTAAATTATATCGTGTAAAAGAAACATAATTCGGACTTTCGTTCCCGGCTGTTAAACATGTAATAAAACGAAATTCAGGTGTGTGTTAAGGTCACATTAGAATGATCGTCGTAAAACCTTACTGCTGCATTTACAAAACGTGACGTTTTTTTTTAACCTAAATTGACATCAATTATCTTTAAACCAAATTACTGATGTTTTTTTTATTAAACCCTTTATTTTCGTAATGGTATTTAATAGAAATAAAGTGAACAGGTGACGGTAACTTCATATCGGTACAAAACGTACCCGAATCCTGAAACACCCGACAAAAAAAAGCGCATCGCAACGACACAGAATGACGGATCGATTTTTTAATATCTAATCACTTCCAGGACAAGCTGTATTGTATCGCACGTTCCGAGGGCGAAATATATTACTGACGTGCCGCTTTGTTGTCGCATAGAAAGCGAAAGTTCGCGTATATCAATTACGAACTCATATTCCCCGCGCCGAAAGTGGTTCGTTCTTTGGGGGAAGTTCGGCGTAATTCGAAAGGGCGAGATTTTTAATGCAGAAGTTTGTTTTGATGTAAAACAAAAGTTGTACTTTTGGGCCGTGCTCTGCAAGCGGCGCGATAAGATCAAGGTTAAGTGAAAGCAATTTCATCACCCCAACTTTTTCTTTTTTTGGATCACGTGGTATATTTAAAATTTTTGTTCAGTTTTTTTAAATTTGGAATTGTAATAAAAACAATTCTTAGGTGAATCAGATTTTTATCTCTTTCGCGTTGAGAGTGTTCCGAAATCTCGGGCGAAGGGGCGGGCTGCATCGCCCGAAACTTCCACCCCTCACTTAATTAATATTTTGGGGCGATCATTTATCTTCGAAATTAATGATTGCGTAATTAATATTTAATTACGAAAAACGCTCCGGTCGAAGGCGGTTTTATTTTCACGCTTCTCGCGCTCGCCCTGAAAAATTGGCGGCGTAATTCCTGCGGCCCCAATTATTATGCAATTTTCTGCGGTGTTTCGCAGTAACGACTTTGTTTTCGTTCGCGCGCGCGCGCGCGCCCTCTGCACAAATTACCTAATTCAATTAAAACACTTGTTTACACTGTTCTGCCGCGCGAACTAAATTTTTAATAATAACATCAGCGGATTGTTTCACGAGAAAATTTCATAGACGACTGAAATAACTCGCTTCCTTTAGTTCTTTGATAAAATATATAGTTTGCGGTACATCAATTTATGGTAAAGCTTACGCTACTGTTACCACCTCGACCTCTGTAGGTACCATCTGTATGTGAGATCGTGATATTTTTATCTTCTTGATAAAATGACAGTTTATGGTACATCAGTTTATGGTAAAACTTATGCAGAATGCAGAATTGATAGCTACAGGTCTGCAGTTTACAGTATCATTAGGACTTCCTTTCTTGAAGATGGGTATTAATTTAGCAAATTTTAAATCTGAAGGAAAATCAACACTATTAAAAGATAGATTAATTAAGTGTGTCAGAGGGCGTACTATAGCGAATGCAACTTTTTAAATTATAATATAAGGAATCTCATCAGAGTAGGCAGTTCACAGAATTTCAGCTTCATCTACTGACATTAGAAAAAGAGTGGAACCCTTCCTAATTAAATGACAGTTATTTGTCCTTGTAGAAGCCTTCTGACTTGGAAGATTATTCACAATTTGTAAAGGTACATTTTTAAAATAATCACTAAATTCGCTAGGTATTAGTTGTGGATCGACCACCTCTTGACCATTAGTATTCATACAAATATTTGAGTGTACTCTAGAACGGTTGCTAAGATCAGAAATCACAGACTATACAGTTTTGTTGCGCGACTTGCAATAACTGCAATCGTAACATGTGTTACGTTTGAATTTGCCGCTAAAAAATCGTGGCAACACATCATCTCAGCTGCGTTTCGGTACAGTTGGCAACACGTTTACCTCGCCAGGGGAAAAAACTCGCGTTAGGTGAACGCAGAACATTCATTGGGTATGGGGCACCACGTGACTATTTTATGGTCCATCATTGGTTACCGCCTGCAATTTTCGCGCGTTATTTACCGACCACCATCTTGGCTTCGCATTCTTATTTCACTTGTGGTTCGGCTGTTGCAAGGTTAAGACGTGTCTTAGTGTGATCTCGGAATTCTTGCTTTTTGTGTAAGGAGAATTCATTAACTCTCAACACCACCGAACGATTTGGGGTAATTTTAATCCCAATTCCAACCCAATATATCGAGTAATGGCGAATGCCAATGTGGTCGCTAATGTCGTCGTTTCTTTTCATACAGGCTTCTATTTTTGGTTCGATTCCTAGTCCTAGTTCTAGTTCCAGCTGTAGGCACAGAACTTCTGCTGCGCTTCAGCCTTGTAAGTTGTGCCGTAGTGAGCTCAAACCGAGTCAACTCGTAACATTCTCGAACCTACCGGTCCTATAGGAGAAACCTGACCAGCCATCTTGACGCTCCCTGCGAGTCCAGTTTGAACCGAATTGTCGATGCTGCCCGCGATCGCCAGAGGGCGTCGTAACCACCCACCGGCCACCGCGCTTCGGTTGGTAACTTTGACCAGACGCACCGACTGGACGCTGTCAGTAAGATTAGGTATTCCCAACTTAATTTAATGTGACAGTTCGTGGATCGGTTGGTTTATATATTTTTATCTCTCTTACATAATCGAAAAGAGAGCGAATTTCGGCCTATTTGTTGTGCTGCGCCTACTGTAGTAAATCGCAGCGTAAATTAAGCTGATAATTTTAGTTGTGTTAAAATCTGCAGCTTAGATTAAGTTTCGTGATAAATAATCACTCGCCGAACCTTGTGTAAATTGTTTGTGAGCTTTTATGCTCAACTTGAATTTTATTAATTTTAAGCGTGTGTTTGTGTTCACCTCCCTCATGTACCAGTGATAAATAAGCCTCCATTTACGTTTGATTTTTCTGCCCAATTCTGTTCTGATTGTTCTCGGGCGCCCTTTAATAATATTTACCATCATAATTAGACCCACCCCTATCCCCACTGTTTGCTATTCGAGGGGAACAGCTGATGCGTTTAGTTAGCATCATCAAGGTAGGTGCGAGGCTAGTCAATTAAATTATAAATTTGGTGACACATGTTGTAGAAATAATCATGAATTTGGTAAACGACGCTTAATCGTGACATGGTGAATGCGGTAGTCGGGATAAAGAAATAGTTTGCGGCACATCAGTTTATGGTAAAACTTATGTTACCACTTCGACCTCTGTTGGTAGAATCAATATATGTAATTGTGATACTTTTATTTTTTTGATGAAAAAATAGTTTGCGGTGCATCAATTTAAGGAAAAACTTATGCTGCTGTTACTACTTCGACCTCTGTGGGTATAATCTGTACATGAGATCGTGATAATTTTATTTTTCTGATAAGAAATAGTTTATGGTAAAACTTTCTGCAAATTCCTGAAACAGGTGGATTTTTAATTTTGAAAAGACACGTTTTAGTGCAAGAAACTTTTCTCGGTCAGCATTTGTTTTTCTGCTGTGACGTCATTATAAACCCTTTTAAACTGGGAGTGGTCACACTAAGAGTATTTTGCTCACAGTTTAACAAAATAACGCGTAAGCATCTAGTTGACTTTTAGACCTTCTTCTAGTAGATCTAGTAGAATTAACAGTTTCTGCTGATAGCAGGTGTAATGTTATCAAGTGTGCGTCACGATGAGGTCACGTGACAGCTAGTGTTTGTTTTTCATTTATTGTATTTTGTTTAGTCATGTTGTTTTTGACGGCAGTGCGTTGATAAATTGCTCATTACAGATGTCCAGAATGTATTGAGTGAATAAGAATCCATTGGGATAAGCTAGGAATCTTATCTTACTAAAATGTTTTTAAAAATTTTTTTTACTACGTAGAGTTGTTTACTCTTTGTATTATATATATATATTTAGTGGTTAGACGCCCATGTGGGGCAGGGCCGTTTCTTTAAGAAGCTCTAAAGATCCTTTTCTCGGGGTGGATCGGTCCCAACTTGCTTCCTCCAATCATCTGACCTATTTCTTTCCTTAACTCTTTGCTATCTGCTAACTCCTGCCTTTCTCAGATCCTCCTCTACTTCTTCCAACCACGTTGCTCTGGACCTCCCTCTTCTCCTCTTCCCGCTAGGTTCCCATGTCAGCATTAGTTGTTTCTTCTGATTTTCCTCTTCAGACGTGTCCAAGTCATTATAGTCTCTGCCTCCTAATCCTTGTTATTATGTCTTCCTCTATCTCATCGTTCATTCTTCTTCTTACCTCATTCTCCGACACTTTCACTGCTCCTACTATTGTTCTTAATATTTTCCTTTCGACTATCCTTATTTCTTCCTCATATTTCTTTGTTATGCTCATTGTTTCGGCTTCATATAACATTACTCGTCTTATTATAGTCTTACAGATGATTTTATCTTTGTCTTCCTTGACAGATTTTTGTTTGTCAGGAGCTTCTTGTTAGCATAGAAAGCTCTGTTTATTGCCATAATTTGCTTAAATGTATGTTCCCCCACTTTAATGTTATTATTTCCTTCCACTTTCTTTCCTGTCCTTCTGTTTACCTATATCTCTGGTCGCATACTCTTTGTATTACTATCTAATAAAATACATTATACGAATATAACGTTTTATGCGATTAAATAATTCTTTGATAACAAAATAGTTCGCGGCACATCAGTTTATGGTAAAATTGTTACCACTTCGACCTTCGTATATGAGATTGTGAATTTCTATGTCTTTGGTTAAAAAAAATGGTTTGCGGTACATCAATTTGTGGTAAAACATATGCTATTATTACCATCTCGAACTCTGCAGATGCAATCTGCATATGAAATTGTTTTGTTTATTTATTTTTTGGTCTAATTAGTGCAGTTGGCCCTTAACCATCCTACATAATTGGAAATTCATAAAGTTTCGGCCGGAGTTCGCGCACCGTAACTCGTCGCCTGTCATTTTCGCATACAAATAACTCCGCGATAACGTTTACGATATACATAATACGCCACATTTGCTGGGGTATAATAGCAGCTGACGCCTGAAATAATATCGCCGAATCCTAGTTTGTGTACTTTGCGATTTCTCCCCGCCGCCAGAAGCGCCGCATTTTAAGTAAACGAAAATACACGCGCGCATTACAATTTCAGGCTAATTTGAATTCCCCTTTTTCAGTACCCCTGGGAAAACTTAATAGGTTCTTGTACACGTGCCCCCAATTTAAAAACAAGGTTTGATTTGATTCACCCTGTATAACCTATTAATTTCGAGATTGATTGCACGTATTTTATGAGCAATATTATTTGAAATGGGGATGTTTTCGAGGTAATTTGATGCACAAAGCTCGTCCGTATGAACGAAACTGGTGCGCAGTGAATGGCTAACGACATTGCAATTTACCTGCAATCTCTCCGCCAGTTTCGTAGTTACATAAAAGTGCGCGTATAAATCAAGCGAACAAGCACCACGCTATGGCGCCCTCAAGAGATAATGCGGGGGGGGGGGGGGTTAACCGATATCCGCCACCATACTTCATCCGGCTCTCTATAGAACTGCATACGTTTCGGAAAGTAAATTGCACGTCTTCGAGCGTTTTCTATAAAATCTAATTTGCACCTGTACATGAACACCGAGCGCTCAAAAATTAATAACGCGAAATTAATTGCACGCCGTTGTTTGGCCATCGCTAAATCACCGGGTGGCGGCGGCGGTGCTGAAAACGCTGCCGAACGATTATTAATTTTCGCTGGAAATTTCAGCAATTACTTCCTGATTTAGGGTGAAACTGTTTCAGACCGCTAATTTCCTACCATTCGCCTAAATTTTCTATTCACTATATTCTAACGAATTAAAGTTGCAATTTCCAACCACGAAGGGGTATTGGGGTGGATGCAATACTGTCATGAAACCACACACATCCTCCTACTAACACACTATTGTTGTCGTTGTATATTTTATCAAGTTTAGAATTTAGGAAAGTTTACGCATTTTCGATGTATCCGTAAAACACGAGCACGTTTGTGTATTTTGTCTATGGTTTGGTAATATGATACGGGTACATGCATCAGCCAGAGGGATGGAAGGAAAGAAAGATGCTAGCGCAGTCTCGGCGCGGTCCTTGAGGGTTAAACGTGTTGATAATGTTGCGCTAATTACGCAGACGAGCTCGCGAGTGTTGCAATGAATTGCAATGACATGTGATCGCTCTTTATTCGCCGGTAGTCGGAGAGAGTAGGGGATCACTTCACCTGCATACGGCATTTGACCATATCCGCCGGCTGCAGAGGCGTGAGTAGTAAATGCCGGAAAAACAACTAGTTGTATACCTGACCAAGTGCTTTCAAAAACGGTCATGACTTGGTGTTGATTGTGCTTAGGCCGGTGTAGCTCTAGGAGGCAGTAGCACCAATGATTCTGAGAACGCACGCTCAAAAGGCAAGGTATGCTAATATCCACCTGGGGTTCGTCGTTATGCATGCGAAGTATGAAGATGGACATTCGAGGATACCTTCTCCGTGAATTCGCATCCCATCAGGGAGCTTCCGCATCTAGAGTTGTCGCTGGAGGGGGCGGGGCCGGGAGAGGGCCCCGGTGAGTAAATAAGTCCTATGAGTAGATGCTCGTAAATGGTTATTTGTAATTTTGCATGACATCCTTATCGAATCGGAAAGCGAAGCCCAGATGTTAAGACGTTCTTTACCCTCAGCTCCGCAGTGGTCGAAAAAGAAAGAAAGAGAACAGGGAAAAAGAGGGTAACTCGAACCTCCGACATTGTTATTAGTCGAGAATGTTTAACAAAAAAAAAACTATCCTACACTATATAAATTGGCGCCCAACGTGGGGTCAATAAAACCCCCAAACCTATACGTATAATTTGGCGCCCAACGTGGAGGCGTTTAAACTAAAGAAACCGTACAAAGCCTGAGCTACTACCTACCTATCAACACACTATTATACGTATTAGCAAAGACGTGCGTGTTTTTTCGCAACGAAAGAAACTTGCTTGCTTCTTAAGATATACTGCGGGCACTTATTTTAATAAGATTGTTTTTTGAAGGCGACGCGACGTCCGCGTAACAATTTCAGGCTATTACTTACTAGATAATAGCGTTAAGTTCTTAGCGCTAAACGCTCATTAATAGGACACAAATCATGACAAAAAGCGCACCCTCTCGGAGCGATTCAAGTTAACAGTCTTCACCCCCGTAATTACACGAACCCCCCTTGCTCTGGTTACTGGTAATCGATAGCAATGAAGCCTCCGTGTTTCTCACGATCGTCAAGACCTAACACAACCATAAGTTTCATGCGGTTTGTACTTACGTTATACCGCGTGATTAAAGCGCGTTGTAAATTTCAGCATTTTTTTTTGATCACTCGGCATTAGTGTACGAAAGTATACGTAAGTACGTGAGGTTAGACGAATAAATCCGCTTTACTGCGGAGCGAAAGACATTTATTCGTCCGATTTAACAATGTACCGGCCGAGATTGCAATAAATTTCTGCGGTGAAGGGAGAATCGCGGTTGTTTACAAATTAATAAAAGTCACGTTTGCAGCGCCGCCGTTCGTTCGTTCGTTCGTTCGTTCCGCCCGGTTTTATTGCCTCCTGTGAAGTCGATCTGAAATATCGACTGCAACAAATATCAATTTCAGGACGGAGATAAAGCCGCCTTCTTGATGCTTCACGTCGATGCAGCTGATAAATTCAATGTTTAAGAGCCTTCCGAAAACGTGACGCGGGGCTACCTGAAATATTTTCAGGACGACGACGTTTTACGACGTACTTTCAGTCGCTTACATCCGCCTTCCAAATAACAACCCTTTTCTCTATAAACAATACAGACACTTCATTCGAATCTTTCAAATAAAATAAATGCATAACCAAGTTGGCTGGGTCCGATGACAATTGGCTATTTAGATCTTCCCCCTGGTGCGCAAGAGAAAAACATCTAGTAAATTGGTCGCAGCCGCAGCAGGCAACACAAGAGCATCTAGCCTCACCGTTCATAGAGAGTTTGGGGCTTGCTTGGTACAAAAAATCTCACGTCTTCGAATGGGTGGCTGGTTTAAATATCTCTAGTTATCTGAAAAAGAAATAATCTTTGCTCATGGTTATCACCCTGCCGTCACTTTGGACGGCGGCGCACTCCAGCGGAAGGAATGTCGAACTTCCATCCTAGTCTACAATGTCTCGCTTTTACACATTAACGCTGGATTTCACAAATGTCACTTTACTTTAATCATCGTTTAAGAATAATCATTCCTACACCTTCAACACATGTAACCATGGCAACGGATGATTAAATTTAAGTAACGTTCGTGAAATCCGCCACAAGTCTTAGGGGCAAATAACTCAACCGGAAATCCAAATAAACTAAATATGTGCAAAAAATTGAACCGGATGTTTATGCAAATGTCGAATCTTATGGGCAAATAACTCAACCGGATGTTAATACCGATTAAATGTTAATCCTTGTGGGCAAATAAACTCAACCGGAAGCTAATGCAAACGAAATACTAAGTTCTGTGAGCAGATAAATCAACCGGAAGTTAATGCAAATGTCTCACAGGCAAATAAAAAGTTAATGCAACTTATGGGCAAATAACTCGACCGGAAGTTAATTGAAGATTGAGGCAAGAACTCTCCGAATGAGAAAAAAATTCTTTCCTTATGGCGAGCACTGCGTCGTCGCTTTCGACGGTTGTCCCACTCTAGCGGACAATGTCCGAACTTCGGTCTAGCAGTTAACCTCGCCTGAATCGTCTTTCTCGCACGCAATAAGCCTTATGGGGTAAATAACTCAACCGGAAGTCAATGCAAACTAAATATTAGATTCTAACAACAGTTCAGGTCGCGACATCTTGCGGCTGATTTTTGATCTAAAATTGTCTGAGAAATGACAAGTGGCCAACCGGTTTGCTACGTAATAAGTCATCCCGTACAAAGCAGCCTCTCACAGCAAATCTGAAATGGAGCAGTGGAGTTCTCGAGGTACCCTTCTACTGATAAGGTCCCAAATAGAGCCGAAACAGCTGTCCACAGGATGCTCGAGGAATCAACTTTTTTGCAAAACCATCATTTAGCCGCTTTGTGTGGGAGATGCCTTATTAGGCAGGAAATCGGTTGCTATTTGTCATTTGTCATACAATTTTAAGTCAAGGCCGACCTAAACTGTTGGTTATTAATGTACTCGATCCCGATATAACTAGGACAGGTTTGTGAGATTGCAGTGGCGTTTTTGAGCTACTCTTCTGCTGACGAGACCTCACGAAACAGTTGTCTAGAGGATGCTCGAGTAATAAAAAGTGTTTTGCAACAAATGTATGTAATCTTATGGGCGGATAGCTCAACCGGAAGTCCATGCAAATTAAATCTTCTTCTTTGGACGATGACGAACTCCAGCGTACGAATTCCGAATTACGGTTCAGCAACTGTCCTCGCCTTAGTTGTCTCTTTCTTACACGTTAAGTTTTATGGACAACTAATTCAACCGGAAGTCAGTGCAAATCAAATGTTCTTCTTAAGTTTCTTGGACAAATAACTCGACCGGAAGTTAACGCAGTTTGGACGTTAGCGAACTCCAAACGAATTCCGAATTTCTGTTTAGCAGCTGTCTTCGTCTGAATTGTCTCTCTCTCTCTCTTATATATGAAGTCTTATGGGCAAATAACTCAACCGGAAGTCAATGCAAACTAATGATTACATATTATAGGCAGATAACTCAACCGGAAGTTACTGTTAATCAATTGTTCTCTTTAAGTTTTTTTGGACAAACCGAACGAGAAAAAATTCTTCCGCGATGTGGCGCACCGTCGCTTTGGAAGGTTGCGAAATCCAGCGAACGAATTCCGAACTTCGTTCTTCGTCTGAATTGTCTTTCTCTTGCACATTAAGTCTTATGGGCACAAAACTCAACCGGAAGTCCATGTAAACTAAATGCTAAGTATTACGGTAGATAACTCAAACGGAAGTCAATGCAAATTAAATGTTACGTCTTATGGACAAATAGATCGATCGCAAGTCAATGTAAATTATTAGGGGGAAGCGGAAATTAATTGCAAATGTTATTTTTTTTGTCAAACTCGTGAGCAATTTACAACACCGAATAAAAAAAAGCTTTCGGTAGTAGAATAATGATGTTAACTTCATGACCTACTTGTTTTCAGTTTTTCCTTTTAATTTCGCCTCTCAGAGTAAACATATAATATTTATAACATTTACCGAGGCGTGTGCTTTGCATGGGAGAGCGTAGAAGAAAATATTGAATCAGGCGCATGTTGACTGCAGCAATACGAAAACTTTATTTCCCCGGCAAAAATTTAATAAAATTCTCCCGGAGAACTCCGGAAGTTGAGCAAACAAAGGCCCGAAATAAGAGGCCGGCCGTTCTGCATTATGTACGCCGCGGTAATTATTTCTCTGATGTTCGCGCTTTTATTAATGTTTGTTTAATCATCGGCGGAATTTTTCCGGCGGCGCGGTGCTTCCCCCCCGCATTGATTTTCAGCGACGGACAAACGCTCTCCAACTTCAAGTTCAATTTATTTCCTCCTGCGGACGACCCGTGGAGCAACGCCTGGGATAATAACGCTGTCAAACAGTTTGATGTATTTGCAGAGGCAGTAACAATTGCCCTTTATGTAAAATTCTTCGGGTTATTTATACACTTCCTGAAATAATTTGTCTCCCCAATGACACCCAGTACCAAATGTATTATGTGATTTTTAAGATTTTTAACACCCTATACATCATTTATCATCAATATTTTTCTTGCAGTTATTTTACTTTATAAAATATACATGCTGGTTTTCGTTATCCCATTAGCACTTTCAAGTTTGTTTCTTTTTTAATTACAAAAAATACAAAGTTAAAAAGCTTTCGTACAAAGACAAATAATTTAAAGATATTACAAGTGAACAAGATGAAGGGATTCACGATGCAACAAGTTTTTCAGTTACGGTTGGTACATTCAAATGTTTCGCTGATACGAATTTCTAGCTACCTGGAAATTCGTCCTTTACTCCCCACGGTTGACGTCAATTGCTTCTTGGTCGTCAAATCTGACCGTCGTCTCCTATCGTTTTCTCCCTACGGCCGACGCCAATTTTTGGAACATTTCATCTCTATGGCCGACAAGTCTATCCGTCGTCTTTTCGTCCCTATGACTTACATCAATTTCTGTCTGGGAAGTCTCTCCGTCGCCTTCGAAATTTTCTCCCTATGGGTGATGTCAATTTCTGGCTGGCCGGGAAGTTTGTCCCTATAGCTAACATCAACATCTTGCCGGCGGGGAGTTTGTGCGTCGCACTCATTCATTTACTCCCCATGGCTGACAGCAATTTTTGGGTGTCCGTGAAGTCTGTACGTGGTATTTTCTTCCTCGTGGCTTACATTAATTTCTGGCTGACCCGGAAGTTATCTTCGAGCATCTCCTCCCTACGGGTGATGTCAATGTCTGTTTAGCCGGGAAGTATGTCTGTCTGCGGTCGATCTCGTTCTCTCCTGGACGCCATCCTCAGCAAAAACTGCCACTCTTAAGTTTTCTGATACATTTGCAAGTAACCTTTGATTATTTCCTCCCTACGGCTGATATCAATTTCGGGTTAGTCGGGAAGTCTATCCGTTGTCTTCTAATTTTTTCTCTCTACGGCTGGCAATAATTTCTGAGACGTTTACGGACATTGTCGTCGTTGTTCCTAATGTAAATAGAGCGCCATCTCCAAACCACCCATCAAGCTGTCCATCCTTAAAAAAAACTGCTACCATTAAGTCTTTTTCAAAAAGGTGAGCTTGCACGAAGAAAACAAGAACAAAGAATTTAAAGATATTATAAGATGAAGGGATTCATGATGCAACAAGTTTTTCAGTTACGATTGACACATTCAAATGTTTCGCCGAATCGTCAAAAAGCGATTACCAGAAAGTAATAACCCGAGTTTAATTTAATTTGTAACGACCGCAAAGATGATCAACGCTCACCCGGAAAATATAAAAGCCGATGTACGCGGTTCAATACAAATAATGGGAACATCCATTCAGCCGGCAGGATTACAAGGAAATCAATAAAGACTTCATTATATGATCCGGTGGCTTCAGGTTTGCCGGATTCGGTGGCAGTGGATGGGACCCACTTCGCTCCGCCGCAAATGATCCGCGTATCGAATTCAATTTTCTGACAGATAAGTTCACTCCATTTATAACCTATTCAGCTCTTCGCGGGGAAGATCTCATTTTTAAACCCTTTATGCCGAGATTACGCGCCCGTTGTGTTTTTATGCACTATTAATGAGGCGCTGCTGCGCCCCCGTTTAGGCCGGTGAAGCCGCCGCCGCCTCCTCACGAGACCTTTAATATTTAATCCGCGGATGAGTGCCACTGAAAGGAGGTCGAGTTTTTACCATATTTTTCAATTTTAATTCATTCACGTTTTCATCATCGCCAAAGCACGGATGTAGGTGCATTTTTAGATCCCTGCATTAATCATCACGAAATATTTTACATACTCAGAAATTCCGTTCAATTTCAGTTCCAATTTAATTCAAACAGAACAACTTATGCAACCCAATTAACATCCGTTAATTTGGATGCCTACACGCCAGTAATTCAGTTGCCTACCTTGAATAGGACAAATAAGAGGACCGTATTATCACAGAGCACGGATTGGAGGGAATATTTACGCGAAATTCGATTCGAATTAGCGCCGAGCCAATTCGTCCGATCGCGTATACACATACAACACTATCGGAATTGATCAGCACGCATAATTTAGCCGGGCGTAATCCAAGTTGGCGGCGCTCATAATTCACGAAACAAAAGCCCGTCAGAATTAAATCGTGTGCCGGAGACAAAACTAAACTAATTTAAATCTCCCGCTCGCGTTCGATATCGATTCGAGCGGCTGGCTCACTTGTCAAATAACTCATCCGTGGCCTGCTTTAACGCCCTGACAGATATGTTTAATTACTCGTAGCTTAGCGTTCGGCTACGCCAGATGGTACTCGTCTGCGAGACGCCCACGACCACTGCAGGACACTCCCCGGAACGCGGGGGTGCCGCTGCACTTAATTACTCTATACTGATATTTCCAATTACCCTTATCTTTCCAATAAATCAAGCGGGGGTTCGTCCGCACGACACTCACTTTTCTAAATAAACCGGCGGCCAGGATTACTGACAAGTTGGAAAGTAAACCCAGATATTAATCTTGCTTTCGGGTTCAGACTTAACGATGATAATTTCTCAGTTCGCGCGATCTAATATCTCGGTGTTTACATTTATTTATGTTGCGATTTGAACGTCTCATTAAAATATTTACAATTACTTTCAAAGTTGTCGTGCAGATCTCTGCCTGGCAAATATTAAAAGCCCCCATTAAATTTTGGAATCACGTCAGGGAATTGCGACCGACATAACAGATGCTACCTCTTCAGCATTTGCCTTACAAATTTTGTCTCTCACATGCATCGCGTAGGATTTCCCCTTGGGGGTGTTATACCTACCCTATGCATGATTCAATGTATTAGTGACGCTTGGACCAAAGTGTTTCAAAAAGTGTACAATTTCTTCCTCTATCTTCACAACCTGTAAGTATAACCGTTGTTTTGGGTTGTACAGACGTCTGATGATAATGGACTTCAAACTGAAGCCTTTCTCCCTACGGCCGACGCCAATTTTTGACTGGTCTGGATGGCTGACTGCCGTCTTTGAACTGGCCACAATGTCTGAATGTCGTCTTTGAAATTTCTCTCCCTACGGGCGATGCCAATTTTTGACTGGCCGATATGTTTGTCCGCCGCGCCGTCTTTGAAATTTTTCTCCCTGTGGCCGAGGTCAATTTTTGACTGGCCGGGATGTCTGTCCGCCGTCTTTGAAATTTTTCTCCCTACGACCGATGCCCATTCTTTACTGGTCGGGATGTCTGAACGCCGCCGTCTTTGAATTTTCCTCCCTATGGCCGGTGCCAATTTTTGACTGGCCGGGGATGTCTGTCCGCTATCTTTGAAATTTTTAACCCTACGGTCGATGCCAATTTGTGATGGCCGACATGAATTTCTGGTTATCTGAAAAGTGTGTCCGGCGTCGTTTATTCCCTACGGCTGACATCAATTGCTTCTTGGCTGGGAAGTCTCCCTGTCGTCTTCTATCTCTTTCCCCCTACGGCTGACGCCAATTTCTGGCTGGTCCGTCGCTTTCGAACGTTTCATCTCTGTGGCCCACATCAATTTCTGGCTGACCGGGAAGTCTGTCTGTCGCCTTTGTCTGTTTGTTTGTCTGTCTGTCGCCCTATGACTTACATCAATTTCTGGCTGGACGGGAAGTTTGTCCGTCGTCTTCGAAATTTTCTCCCTACTGGCGATGTCAATTTCTGGCTGGCCGGAGAGGTTTGTTCCTATAGTTGACATCAATTTCTGGTTGGCTGGGAGTTTGTGTCTCGTCCTCATTTATTTACTGACACCAATTATTGGCTATCCGGGAAGTCTTTCCTTCCACGTGGCTTACATCAATTTCTGGCTAGCTCGGAAGTCGTCTTCGAACATTTTCTCCCTATGGC
Organism: Dorcus parallelipipedus; assembly: GCA_958336345.1. Classification (NCBI taxonomy): domain Eukaryota; kingdom Metazoa; phylum Arthropoda; class Insecta; order Coleoptera; family Lucanidae; genus Dorcus; species Dorcus parallelipipedus. The sequence goes on along the minus strand of OY284479.1, from coordinate 38,577,857 downwards.
TGATGTCAATTTCTGGTTGGCCGGCAACTTCTTCCGGATAACATTTGCTCTATCATCTCCAAACCACCCATCAAGCTGTCTACAGAGGATGCCATCCTCAAAAGAAACTGCCACCCTTAAGTTTTCTTGCAGGGGGAGGATACATTTTCAAGTGACCTTTGATCATCCCTCGATTTATTTATTTATTTTTTTGGAGAGGGATAACTTTCGCTCTGCCATTTACAAGCCACCCATCAAGCTGTCCACGGAGTACGTGCAATCTGTTACATTTGCAAGTAATGGATCTACCGGTATCTTCTCCCGGATGAAATCACCTCTAAACCACCCATCAAACTGTCCACGGAGTAATGCCATCTTCAGAAGAAACTACCACCCTTAAGTTTCTTTTTTGCGGTGGAATGAAATTCAATCTGATACATTTGCAAGTAACCTTTGATCATCACTTGGTTTATTATTTTTTTTTGGAGAGGGATAACTTTCGCTCTGCCATCTCCAAGCCACCCATTAACCTGTCCACGGAGGATGCCATCCTTAGAAAAAAACTGCCACCCTTTTTTTTGCAGTGGGAGGATATACAATATACCACATTTGCAAGTGATTATCCTTCGAAAACTGCTTTTTCATGAGTTTTTCTTTTTTTTTGGAGAAAGGGCAAGACCTAGTCTGACCTCGATGCACGTGTGCGGAAGTTTGTATAGAAGGTTTGACCATTATCGCGTTGGCAATGTGTAGTCGTGTCATTGAGGGCCATACTCAAAATTTAACCCTATTTATTTTACTCGTATAATAAGTCTTATATAAGTCTGCCGTCTGTGTTATTGTATTTTATTTCGAGAAGTTCGAAAGTTCCAGGTAATTTATTGTTCGTTACGTTCGCAGGAAGTTTCCGAACTGGATGAGGGGGGGCTTCCATAGAATTTCATACTCCAGCAGAGGAGGCGTTAACGGCGCAACCTCTGCTTCCAAGAACTCGATTTAAAACGCCAAATCTTCCGGATTATGCGAGCACGATAAGGAGAATTCGCCCGGAGAACTATTACAGCATGTAAATTTGAAATACTTTGTCAGGGCGGGGAGAGCGCGAACATCAAACTAAAACTTCAAATTTCTAAGGATTTGAATAAATTAGCCGAGGATTCCGCGCTCTACGAACTTTTATACTTCACAGGCGGCGGATTAAATTATTATTCGAATAGATTTCTAAAAGATTATAGTTTTTTTCCTTGACTGTTACGAAATAAAAAGATGCAGATGAAGGGGGAAGAGGCGGGAGGATTTTAAGTCCTGCATTGATTTGACATGATTGATTGCGGACAGTTTCAGTAAGCATCCTTAATGCCCCAGGGCAACATTGATTGACGGTTATTGCAGTGCAGATTTGCATTAGTGTTTTCCTGGTTTGCCGGTTTTACGATTATCAGCCTAATCGCCTCATAGACGTACTCTAATTTATTGATTTACGAACCCATCAATTCGTGTTATCGAGCATTTACTCGAATTACCACCAAGTTTTTCCTGCCTTGATTAATCAATCAATAAATAATGAATAATCAAATGCGAGGGAGGTCATTTTTTTTTTTTTTTGATGAATTAAAATACATTTTTCATGCGACTTAATTACATCGATGGTTTCCTCACGGGGGCTTCGGTGTTTGTTAGAATCGTAATGGCCCCCAATTTCCAAGACATCGATCGAACTCGGATTTATGGACCCACTAATGTCGCCATAAAAACATCTTTCGTAAATTGGCCCCCACGGACGCGTTCCTCGCCGCGCCAGTCGAAAATCAAAATCGCTATCTCAACCCCCCCTCCCCCCCGATCCAAAATGTTGCTGAATTACGGACAAAACCCCCTCGGCGTTATCGAAATTTATTTTTTGTGTAGCCCGCGGCGTCACGCAAAAAATCGTTTGTTGTGATATTTAACTGCCAACGGCGGAGGGAAATTATCACCGCTTTTTTATATACATCGGAAACGCATTGCGTTCAGACGGATTTCCCGTTTAATAACCAATTCATATTCAATAATGGGGCCAACGTCCATAAAAATAAAAAAAAACCTCATACATCCTTGGTCCTTTTTTGAAGTGAATTTTTTCCTAATACTCGTATGCCTTAAATAGTTTTCATAATTCAATTCATATTCTGTACATGGGTTGAGGAGGTGGCATTTTTATTCGTGATCCATTTGTAATAGGCAACCCATCAGTCAAATCAGAAATAACCTCGTGTTTTTAGTATAATATACTAAACGCACGGAAGTAGAATGGGTTGCCTACTTTCTAATTTTAAGGCGTTTCTATTTAAAGTGGCCATCGCACAGTAAGGTATGTCAAAATTTTTTGAAAATCCATTCATGCATTGAATATAGTGAGGGAAATTAAAAAAAAACGACGAGAATGATAACATTTTGCTATAAAAATTTCATAATGTAATCGGGAATGAAACGTTTCCATTATTAACGGCGGACCTTCTGATATGGGAAAAACTAACGTTATGGTTACCTTATCAATACATCTTTCATTTCATGGAAACTTTCATCTTTAAAACTTTTTTTTTTAGTTTTAAAAATAGATTAGTGCTTTGAATAGTAAATAATAAAGTACTCTCTGCGAATAAAAAAATGATGCTGATGCAATTAGACATAAAATATTTTCTAAGAAACGCGCTATTAATTGTGGATCTTCTGGTACGGGAAAAACTAACTTTATGGTTACCTTATCAACACACCCTTCATTTGTTGAAAAGTTTCCTCTTTACAAACTTTTTTTTGTTTTGAAAAGAGATTAGTGCCTTGAATAGTAATTCTCGCGCTCATTAATGATATCGCATAACTTATTATGATCTTTAAGATCGATGTTTGTTAATTTAACAGAAGATCTGGACAAGTCGTATCGGTTTTGAAACGCTAAAATGAAAAGAAAATAAAGAGAGAGGTTAGCAGAGTTAATTCAATGTTACTCACACGTGTAGACAAAAAATAGAAAAACAAAAGAAGAAGAAGAAGATTTAGGAGAACGTAAGAAAGAGATCTAAGAATATCAGATGTGAAATGGCTAGTGGTGAGCCGATTTTTTTTAACGTTAAAATCGTCGACTTTCTTTGAAACACAATTTGTTCAGAATCTCAAAGTATAATTAAAACGTAGATGTCTCTGAGATAGGATTCTGGATTAGTGAGGGGGGTGAATGAGAATTCACACGCACTTAGGCCACAAAGTGGGCCCATTGTACTACCCCCATATTCAGCAGTGCATAATTGTCAACGCTACTCGAGCCATCCCACTCTTTCGATGAAACCGAGAACGTCTGACGGAGGGGCACTGCGAATTCTAGCCATGTCAGGCCAGAATTCCCCTAACATGGAACCTCTGATCGAGGCGAGTGCAGGGCAATCACAGAGGATATGCTCAGCTGTTTTACAGCCTGAGATAGGGTGCGTGCAATATTACTAGAATTAAGTCAACGTCATTTGGATCTTCCAGAACAGAAAAAAATATGGATATTGGGGACAAAGGTCATAGGAAAGAAAAGAAGAGGTACGTGGGAACACGGGAAGAAGATGCGAGAACAGCAGAAGAACAAAGAGGTGTTAAGTGGTGAAGCTGACAACCGGAGATAAAAAAGGATCAAGAATATTTGAATAAAGATAACCTTGAACTCTCACCTCCCACAGTCACAGACACATAGGTAAAAGGGCTCAAAAATTAAGAATTAAAGTTAACAGCTATATATTTTTTTCAAAACAAAAGACCTTTGAGTGGGCATTAGAGGTGGATAAAATTGCTACTTCGCTGGAGCAAACTTAGACGACTTCGATTTCCCTCTTCAAAAATTTCATAATGTACTGGGTGTTGCACGAAACGAAAACCTCGAAACATATGATTGTGGCTAGGAGCTTAAAAAATGAATCAGGGCGAGGAAAGATTCAACAGATAGTCAATTTGGATAATATAAGGAAGGCCCATCGCCCTTAGATGCCATAGGAAGGGTAAAGGCCGTCGCTAAAACGGAAACAAAAATGAATTGGGACATTAACAGGCGAGTGTTAACAAGGAGGGACATTCCTGGGTATCTCAAGAGGTTGGTAGGAAGCTATCAGACGAACGCACTTATTGAAATGGCACAGGAAGAGCGTTTTCGAGTGACCTGTGCGGCCCGTTCCTCAGGGCGCACTTCCGTTGAACTTGATCACTTAATCAACTGACTAACTATGGAACAGGGATGGTCGTTTTCGTGGACGATCTAGCATTGACAATTAGAGCGAGAGAACCAGAAGATCTGGAATATAGAGCAAATGAGGTCATTACGTTATTACTAATAACGAAAATACACGAGGGAGCAGAGACGGTCGCCTTCGCAGACGAGAGTGAGAGACCAGAAGATCTGAAATATGTGGTTGATGAGGCTATCCAGAAATTGGGACAGAAGAACAAGCATCAACTGATGGAAGAAAAAACCGAAGCATCAATGTTTTGGGGCAAAAAGAAACGTCCTTAAATTTTAAAATCAAAGCCTCATGCAATGTGATGGATCGACGCCCACATTTTGGCAGCCATGTAGAGTATGTCACTCAATAGGCCCAGAAAGGATGCCAAATTTAGCACGAGGTGTGCGGTATAAAAAAGTATGGGGGGTTTTCAAACTAAAATAGCGATAAGGAAGGCCAGTGTCTATAGAATGGAATCGATGAAGAGGACAGAATGATACCGATCGACTTACTGGTGCACGAAAGGGTAACAAAATCGTGTGAGTGAGGTAGAGGTTGCAAAACGACCTTCAAGCATGTCAAGAGAGGTGGGAGGAATGTCAGGTAGTTAGATGGACTAAGGTATGGATCAAGGTACGGAGGTATGCTACGCCCCCCAACATGGGAAGAGGAGAGACATAAACTCGATAGCGAGGTGGGGGTATAATTCAGTCCAGAAGCTATGTTAGAGATCATGTTATCTATGCTTTGACCATGCTATAAAGTTGGGAAAAACGTAAGGTCTTCGAGGAGGAAATTATCATCAAAAAGGAAAAGGACGAAACGTAAGACAAGCAAGAAAAAAATTAATAATGTACTGAATGTTGTGCTAACAAAAAAATGCTTTCAAGAGACGCCAACGTTATTACTCCAGACTGCGCAAATACGGGCACCTAATCTTTGAAGATCGTCAAAGACTAATTCGCATTCGAATTGAAACCGTAAGCCCCACTCACTGACATTTGATTTGTATCCAAGAAGGCGTATTCAAAATAATTAGTAATCACAAAGGGAATTGTGTCTTCCGTTTAATTGGAAAGGGGAACTGTGAATTACAATCTGATCCCTTTCCCTTTTTCAAGTTTTACATCAAAGCATAAATTGCATGTCATTATCTCTTGATGTATTGAGGGGGGTGGGGGTGGATAGTATTTAAAGCGGCCTTATTTGGTTGCATCCCGCATAGGCTGACGCAAATCACACGTCAAAAGTGACTTACTTACCTATGACTGTGAGGTTGTAACGGAAGCTGCGGGTTTGAGCGTTGCGGAAGTCCACTCGACAGCGGTAGACGCCCTCGTCGTGACGCCGGATGTCGTCGATGACGAGCTGTGCGGGTTCTGACACCGTCCGGAAGTAGGCCCTGGTTCCGAACACTTCCGGTGCAGACCAATGGCGGGCCTGCGACAACGGCTTTCCACGCACGTCGAAACTATGCAGAAAAAAAAACAAATCATTACAAACTACTCTACAAACAGCTGCGTGAACAACAAGATTAACGAAATTAAAGAGATCGTCGCATACTGTTTGTTTTTGTTGTCAACAGATGTCGCGTTTTAGACGTTCTTCAAAATATATCCTACAATATCATCCCGGTCTCATTTTCGCTAATTTAATATCAGCGGAAACCGCGTCGCGTTTCGATTCGGCTGGAAAAAAGGAGCGCCCCCGCCCGCTCGTAATTTAAAGGGTTGGCGCGCGCCCCTAAGAAATTGCGCGTGACGTCGCGTCTCAAAGGATAATTTTCGAGTGTAAAGAATTTAATAAATGATAACACGAAAACATATTTTGCGCCGCGGAATGATTTATCGCAAGACGTCTTGAGGACAAATTAAACACGTTCGCAAAAAAAGTGTACGAGGTGAGACCTCTACCGGCGATGCTGAAATTGCTCTCTTATTAAACGAGACGAACGTAATTTATTACGTACGCCATCTTCATAAAGTAGGTTCGACGTTATTTCTTATGGGATTTTGGCTCAGCACCGACGCGACGTGATCACGGTCATTTTACATGTTAATTACGAGACATGTACTTTGGGATTTAGAATGAATAAAAAAGGGCGTATCAAATTAAACCCGGCGCGCCGTATTTTTTCGGCAACAAAGGGGCGCATACTTGTTTCAAGAAATTACGTACGGGACGCGTAACATCTGCAATATGATGCGTGATGTATGGGCACAGCGCGAGATGGATGTTAGTAATCACCGCCATGATGTAGTGTAGTAACGAAGAGCGTGGTGCTGAACTTAGTTACTTGCGGAATCGAGTCATGCATCACGCCACCGCAAGAAGTTCTCCCTCTTTGCCCTGTTGTCATTGTTTACGGCCACCTTAACACGTTTTATAAGTCGAGAGAGGGAGTCACGTTACGATTCCGGGCCTTCCGTGTTTTTCACCCTCCAGTAATTACATCTTAGCGTAAACAATTTTTTGACGACGCAAAGTCCGTTCCCCGGATTCGTCGTCGTCGTCGTCACGCAGGATAATGAAATTGAATTCCGCCGAAACTATTCCGGGCGCGGAGAACAACAAACAACAAAACGGCCGGAATATTAATTATGCCCCCCAAAAACACAATACAACTCATTCCGAAGTTGGATCTATTAATACTTATTTTAAAGTTGGGGACCCCCTCGGCCCCTCCCCAGTTCTTGATTGTTAAACTTAAATTGTGCCGACTTGATTTTCCGCCGGAGGAGGAGGAGGAATTCGGGACGTTTAATTTCAATTACTTTCCTTAATTATAATTGAGTACTTTCGGTTAATTGTGTTCAACGACTTAAACACGACGCTGCGGATTAAGTTTGTTAATAAATTCGGGTGGTAGGCCTGGTCGAACCGATGCGCACGTGTTTCCCCTAACTCGCAGAAACTTTCAATAAACTCGAATAAGTTGTGTTGAATAAATCATTGCGAAATAATTCCATTAAATATAGATTGTTTCGCTTATATTTGATGATAAAGTCTTCTTCTAGGTCACCTACCCCCTTCTCAAGACCATATCCCTTGACTTTACATTGACACCTCCATTGAGACCTCCAGACTATGCCACTGTTCATAAGGTATTTTCGATTCCCTTACCTAACCGGAGTAGTATTTTGTATAAAAATAAAAATAAACTGCATCTCCCTTGCACCCTCTTTCCACCCCTTACGTTACAAGAGATCGGAGCCGCATCCTTACACACTCACATTCTTTTGCAACGTAAAAATCGAGGTCCGAGTTCGAATGTCCTGGAAAAGTATATGTTAATTAAAAACAATTACACCCTCGCCACTTTCTCCCGAAAGATTTATAAACTTTGGGGGAGGGGGCATAGCAGCTGAAAGCTTGAGTGGAAATGTTCGAGAGAAATTCTTGAGCGGAAGTACCTCAAAATGCTCGAGCGTAGCCTAGAATGCTTAAGTGGAATTAGCCTAGAATACTCGGGCGGAAGTATCTCAGAAAGCTCGAGCGGAAGTGCCTTAGAACGCTTAAGCGGAAGTTGGACTCATATTATTGACTTCTCAGATAAAGTAATTCTTTATGAAATTTCCTGAATCATCTCATACTCATATGTATATTTAGCAAAATTTGAATACCTCTTGTCGTATATCGAGGAAATCAAAATACTTGAAATCGACGTAAGAGTAAAGTACCTTAATTCTTTCAGGTTTGCGAAAATGTTACTTAGAAAAGTTTATCAGAATTGCAAATATGAAATCACGACCGCATACGATGAAAAAGAAAATCCGACATAAAATCTTTTTTATATCATAACAATTCTTTTAAAACGTAACAATTCTAAATGACTTTTCCAAATAATATTTTGAAAACAAAGATCGATTTCAAATATTTTGATCTCCTCGGTATACGATAAATGTTATTCAAGTTTCGAAATGTGTATCGTGAGTTTGGGAAGATGTAGGAACTTTCATAAAGAATACATTTTTCTGAGAAATCAATAATAAAAAATTTTCTCGTATGTGCCCGATAAATGGTCCCGATCTCTGTAAATACTAGACCGGAAGTGCTTTAGAATGCTCAAGCGGAGGCGTCACAGAATATTCGTGTGGAAGAGCTTCAGAATATTTGAGCGGAAGTGCTTCAAAATGCTCGAATGGAAACTCCTCAAAGTACTCGAGCGCTTATAACCTATAGTGATTAAAAAAAAATTTGGACTTAAAATCTTTTTTTTTTAATATTTCATATTTAAGATCTCATAATTCCTAAAATAATTTCACCACAATAACAATTTCCACTTCTCGTCACTCTTTTACTGAAATTTTTAAACAGACCGTAAAGGACCTAAGTAGCAATTTCTTTGTTTGTAGGTACCTGGTTCGAACTTTTGACCTAGATATTGCTATGAGCGATGTACACGATCACACGACTGGTCACTATGTGATATCTATCGTAAAACTCCGTTTACATTTATACCACTCTGAACCGGACATTCCATCCCTGTCCACTGCTTGGCAACGCTATATGCAGTCGGAAATTCTTCGAACTCAGCTTCATTCCTAAGGTCAGCCCTGACTCATATTAGCGAAGCAAGCTGTTTGTTTACATAGTTCTTTAAGTGAACGTGTTTCCGCCGTCGCCCAGGCGAGGTTGTATCGAATTTAATTTTACGTATTTGGCTTACTGATTTACGACATTACCGATCTCTTACAACTGTAAGTTATGAACCCATGAAATTTGATATTAGTAAACAAGGTTAAGGTTGCATAGCTGCACTATTTGGTTTGATGCGAGGCGATGTATACGGGAAGTCGGTCCTGAGGGCTCAATTTCTAAGTCTATCAATTGAATCTCTTCGGGTATAAGAGCTCATAGTTCCTGTGTATTAAGAGCATAGATTATCACCTTGCCGGTGAGCTTACACAACCTATATCCGTTGATTTCTTTCTGGAACTGAAAACTTTTCATAAAGAGCAAGAAACTGAGAAACGTCCGCGGATGGGGAGCGAACTCTTTTACTCAAATTTATTCATGGAAGGTGCAAACCGCTCAATTACGCCTCGTTCAGCGTAATTGGCGCGGAACGAAGTTTCGGGAATCCGTTCGCAAATCCGTTTAACGCGAGAGAAAGAGAGGGGCCGATGAAGTTGCGAAATTAAATTCGCTAAATAAATAAAATGCTCGGTTCGAATATCGTTTCGGCGGAGGCGGCCAATTACGGGAGCGCGACGAGCTCAGAATTAGAAATGTCACAGTGAAGATCAAAAGGAGAGTTTGGGGGAGCCCTCCGAGACCTCTGTTACTTTAATAAATTCCTATGTTTATACCAATAAAGCATTTTTTTTTCTTGAACATTGTCATGCGAGATGGATCTCATTGAGTAACGGCCAGGGAAAAAGAAGTGTGTATCACTTTCTTTACAGTTCACGTAACCAGGCGGAACGTGGGGAATACATAAATGTAGCTGACATTTGAGGTTCATGAATAAATAAGGCGTAAGAGGCCAAAACTATCCGCCGGCAGAATGTATGCATGAGATCAAAAGGGGCTTGTATCCGTCTGAAACCCGTATCATCTCGGTATTTACTCGACAAACACAACACCTCAATAACCCATCGGACTATTCTGAGCTTCCATAAGGGCGACATCCGCTCGTTTGAACGTTTAACTCATTTCAGTAAAAAAAAAAATATTGGAATGTATAGGGTGTCTGTCCACAACTTAGCTCGGTTAAGAAAAAAAATTCATAACAGTTAAATCCTGATTCATTGCAGTACACAAATTATTAATCGAGGCTTAACATTAAAATTGAGTCATCATAGGTACACCAACAGCTTTTTTAAGTTCTGGGAAGTTCACGCGTGTCACGCCGGGCGACGCTGTAAAGCGACCAATAATGATCCTGTTTATCGTTTGCCAGGATGGCGTGAGAGAACTTAGCTAATTAATATTTTATGGGATGCAGTAAACTAGCCCGAGTGTTTTTAATGAAATCAAGAAAATTAAGGCCATTTTTAACGACCGTTTAATTGAAGGAAAATGCGTCGGAGGGGGGGGGCACTAAATTAGCTTTATCGCGGGCGGGGTGCACAGGTGAATTCGTGGAAAAAATCACCTTCACGCTTTTATCCTTGCGCATCTCTTTATTTATTGTTCCTGTTCCTTAACATAGCTTGACATTGTGTTTTTTGTCTTTATTTATTTAAAAATATTAATGTCACTTATATGTTTTTTAAAAACGGTTGGGAAAAATTACTTTACGCACCTGCAATCTCACCGGCTTGTCTTTGTTCTCAAATCTCAAATTGAAGAAAAAGCTTGTTCTAAAAAACTAGAGCAATTCTGGCTACTTGATAAAAAATCGTGCGAAATTTTAAGGCCCCGATAGTACATAAGAAAACGGTTACGTATTCTACTTTTAAAACCTATTTTCTCCATGAACAGTTGGACTAAAGCATCATGGGCGAGTGCAGAAATAACATAGTTGCGGAAAATGACGAACATTCTGACCACGTAACAAGCAACAAAATCAAGACGCCACGTCATAATTGGTCCTTCGAGTCGGATAAGTCTCACCATTGCATAGTGTACTTCTAGAGCAGACGTAGCAATAACAAGTGGCGAAGCTAATACTTAGATGCTCGAAGAATATAAGAAACTCCTAGTTACCACCATCACTATTGTTAAAGCCAATTAGGTATCTCGAAATCGCTTTTTACAAAAAGTACTCAAATGAAGGATCGTAAAAGAGATTTTCGTTTTTAACAAAATTGCCGCGACCTCGGTGTATCAAATCGATATCACTTCCGTGTTGTGGAGCACGGTGTGGACAAGTATAATAGAAGTAAATTTGCAATATGATAGTGTTCGGTTGACGCCGGAGAGCGAAGCAATGGCGTCCGGTCAGGGACGTGATAGTTCCACCGCCTGCCGCCTGCATTCGGTTTTCAGTAATAATAAAATCAAACATTTATGGTGATTCGGCACGAACGGTGTCAAACATAAAACGGGGGTCTTTTACACGTGACATGATTTGATATTCACGTGTTATCGCACGTGTAACACAGCGAGATTAGTCCCTGCCATTCGACCAACAACCAACAATCTGTTCCAGGCGGCAATCACCGGCATTAACACGATAACTCATTTTTTATCTCTCCGATACATTTTCCTTCTCTTTTTCTACTGCATTTTGAAACTATCGGTAATTGCCTAACCTAATGTTAACTATTTTGTGCCTTAAAAGATTCTATATGACCTAAAGGTAGGCATCCAGAAGCGGAAGACGATAGTGTTACAACCTGGTGTGTAGGCCACCCACAAAACAGATGCGAAAGCCCTGTCGGTACTCATTGATTCTTGAATCCGTTCTAGAACATTTCAGACAGATGGATCCGTCTATAAAAGCGGAACTGAGTGCGATGTAAAACATTTGAATCAAAATGATTATTTTTATGAAATTCTTCAACCAACATCCTCCATTATGAAATTTCAAAAAAAAAAAAACGTAACACGCGTATTAATATCTACGTTCTCGTAAAATCCAGGAGATTGTTTTCTCTTTTTACAAAATCAACAAGCCTCCCGGCTTTTAATAAAAGCGTCCCACCTCTCACGGTTCGGCGCGTCTCCTCGATCGGGTTTTCTTTTTAATGTATCGCGAAGGAAACAAACAAAATTACAAATAAACTGGGCCGAAATTTGGATGCATTATCGGAAACGTATTTCGCTGCCGCCGTCGCATCGCGTCGGGGCGGTTCAATCTTACGGGGCAATCTGGCGATGATTGCCCCAAGCATCATCCCCTGTTTCTCCGGCGATGCGAATCTAACGCCTTGCTTTGGTTTATTTAAGCCGTTCCTTCTTGCAGTGAGTTCAGGTGATCAACAGGGTAGAAGTTTTTTTGGCCCTTATTCTTTTCGTTCCCTCACTCACCCTTTTTGGATGCACCCTACATACCGCCAACTGATGTAATGCACTCTCGATACCTTGCATTTGGGGACAACTCCATCAAAGCAATGCGAAAAGGATTCTTTTACAAAACGTAGATGGCGTAAGTCCCTTTATTCGTTTAATACTTCCAAATCGCTATTGGAATGCACCCACATAATCATTACCTCCCATTAATTGCCTTTAATGTACGTGGCGACAATATCATCAAAGCAATGGCAATCGGATTTATTTGCAAAACGTAGAAGGCGTAAGTTCTCTTATTCTTTTAATAGTTCCAAGTCCTTATTGGAAAGCACCCACAGAGTCATTACCTTCAATTGATTGGCTTTAGTGTAACGCACCCACGTAATTGCTATACACAGATACTCACACTTGGGGAGCAATGGAGTTTGGATTTTTGTAAATCGTATGACGCACCCACATAATTGTTATCTACGGATGGAACCCGTCAAGGCAACCTATGGGGATTGGAATTTTTGTAGATGGCGTAAGTTTTCACGACCGAAATCTCAATTCACGGCCGCCCGCTTATAATCTCCGGTCGCTGTGAATTAAATCCATATTTGTGCCGGCAACAATTGCGGTATTGTGTTGTAAACTACTCGGCATTGTCTGCGAACCCGAGCCCTGCCGTATAGCAAATGCGCCGTGACCCTTATTGACCCAGAGAACTAATAGATGGCGTTCGCTAACCCATCACCGCCGAGCTCTGCGGTTGTACGCAGATGAATAATTACGATTCGACTTTGATATGAGCGCGTTTTATTTAGCGGAGGTTCTGGTGAAAGCTTTCAGATGTACTACATAATTATTCACATTGCCGATGTAATGTACAAAATGGCTCCGCCATGGGGTTTCAATTTTACAGTTTAGTAAAAAATGTTAACTGGATAAAATTTCTAAAAACTTCATAATTTTGTTGATAAAAAAACCCTTCTCATTGCATCTCTCCAATTTAATGTGGAAGTCATCTGCTTGTAGCTGTGTAACTCGTTCATTGAGTATCAAAAAAGGCAGCGACATGTTGGTGATGTTTCTCAAAGACAAACCAGCCAGATAGCCCCAAATAAAAACTCCATTAGAAGCCTGATTTATTTGTTGGAGTCAGGCTTCGAAAAGCATTATCAAATACTTTGAGTCGTCTAGAATGACATTCTCAGATCACGGTTTAAGAATTTTCCGTTCACCATTCCATCAGACAAATTACTCTGAAGAATTTACACAATGGGTGGACAATGTACTTTAGGCGAAGAGTAGAAATATTAACCCAATCGCACAGACTTCGGTGTTGACGAACAAACACAGCAAGGAGGGTTGTTAAGAAATGACAGTTGAATTACGCAGGGGAATGAATGAAATAGAGAAGTTCCGTATACCGTAGGTTATGACTTTTGTCTAGTTGTGCAATATTTTGAAATCTGATGAAACGAAAGTACAACACGCAATACTAGAAATAATTACCATGAGTAACAATTTTTAAATGAAAAAAAAAAAAAAAAAATTAATTGAATTTGTTCTACATTTTATTTGTTACAAGATAAAGAAAAAATACTCAACATTTCATCTTACTTATTAAATCTTATTTTTAGTTTCGCAATAAAAATTTAAGAAGCCCATTACACCAAAATAATGGGTATAAGAATACGCAACTTTGTTCTAATTTAAGCAACTTCGTATCTCTTAAGATAACCGAGATTCTCATGGTTAGGCTCGAAAAACGGACACCCTGTATATGTATATGGGGGAGCGGGCAACTGAAGCACGTACTATTAAAAAAATTTCAAGATAAATGTTTAGATTTTTTTAATCATTGATTTTTAGCTCTAAGAAATAAAATTATAAACCCTTTTTTATTGAAGTGGTTAAAACCGGTCTCCACTAAAGAAGAATTCGTAACTCCGATCACTAATAATAGTTCATTGACCTCTCAGCCAATCGAAGTCATACGAAACCCCAGAAACACACAATAAATAAAAGAATAGAACAGTATTAGGTAATGCGACCTGGCGTTATCCAACCTTACGGTGAATTCTCAACCACGGCCCAGGAAACAGCGTCCAGTAAAGTGGTTCACTCAGGAGGAGGGCAGCACGGTACGCTATGTCAATGTAATGACTCCTCGACCGTCCTGGAGATAGACCAATCGCCAGTTCTTCCCATTTTGGACCGGTTTTACCCGCTGATGTTTCGCTGTGGCTGGAAGGATCCGCCTTTTTGCAAAACTCAACCCAACACGTCTTCCACCCACTCAACTTTTATATCTCCCCTGGCCTACTAGTTTTTTTTTTTTTTCTAGATGAATATAAGGAACGCGTTGCTTTAAATAAGAACAATAACGGACTGGACCTAAAAGGATTTGTAGCCAGGAGACAATTTCCAACTAGAAGTCATTGCCTAATGTTTAAGGAGGCCTACATTCTTAGGGGTTTATAGGGCAAGGAATACCCTGCCTAGTTCGCCACCGTTCAAGGGCGCACCTTGCATCCTTTTTCTATTCTTTAAGTCACAAAAACCGCATTTCTACATACCGTGCCTGTATAAGAAAGTTCAAATGAGGAACGCGTGCCATTCTTCAAGGTTCGTTACAGTTCAAAATAAAGGTAGGAATAAGTTGGCAATATTTGGGAATTTCGGTCAATTTAGAGATGATTGTGGCAACCCTGATCATCCCCGAGCGCAGGCTTGAAATTATTGGTCGAAGCTGACTACATCTGCGATCATTCCGCGTCATCTTACTTCGCTTAGTTTAGAGGCGTCACTTTCCACTTGACTGTGCTGGTGCTTGTATCGTTGTGTTTCAATTATCGAAGTTCTTGCTGAAAAGATTAGGAAAATTTGTATCTCCAGAACACCGCTAACGATTAGGGAAGACTTCTTTTACCCTGTCCAAGGCTTGGCTTTTACATAAAAATCCAGGTAATATAATAAGGCTAACGGCTGACGCCATCTTGTTACTAATTACGTTTTAATTCAGGCTTTTCGTTCCGGTATCGTTTATTTTGGACACCTTTTACATATGGATATTTTCTTTTTCTTTTACCTTTGGTATTTCTACTTTTGGTTATCCTCTTGGCAGTTGGTTAATTAACCGATTTCTTAAAGCAGTTCTTTCGGAACTCATCATACTCGTCTCTGGTGTTGCATACGGCCGAAAACAACGTACATGTCCGGCTGCAGGCTACTTGAGACCATTTCGTACTTCGCGCAGAAGACAGAGCGAAACTCGCAGACGATCTACGGCCTATAGGACCCCCCCCTTTTGGACTGCGTGAGTTCGTACAGTATTCTATTTTTTTTTTACTGTTTCGTGATGCTGCATTATTTAAGAGCGAATTTTCGACAGATCCTGCATGCTCGCCTAGTTGAATTAAATTGTTGTAGCAAACAATAATGCGGATTTGATCTGAAGTATCGGGTAGATTAATTAAGTAGATTGTATACCCGAGTGCAATATTTTAGTCATCAATTCAGTGATCGGCATATGTTAGACTTATTCATGACATTTGAAATTACTTCGAATGATTACCTTCAACGTACAAGTGAATTAAGTAAAAATCACTGGATTCATTGTGAATACAATTTCGCATTATCATCTTCAGCCGGGTAATTGTTCACCCTGGCGCCCATAATACCATTTCTAAACCACGTCCAACTCCATTGAGGTATCCTGGGGCAACAGCTGATGTAAAGCAGCGCAAACTTGCCATCTAGTTTAAAAGTACGTCACCTTCCACATTTATGCTTATAATCGTAACCAATCGGATCTGCTCTTAAATCAGATGTAACAAGTATTTCGCTATTTCAGAAAACCTTGAGGAATAAGCAAAACGTAAACTTCTAAACTAAGTTCTATGTATTGATTGGATTGCATCTTGGTACTGTATTTTCCTTTGCCGTCATAATTGCATTTTGCATTATTAATGTACAGTTCCGTCGCAGGCATTTATTATTCAAATGAAAATGTTAGCCCCGGCGAAACGAAAATTAAATTTGTTTTAAATGCAACAACAACAACATTTGCGCATCACTTGTTCCAGTGAAATCGCACCGCCGCGCCGCACTCGCTCCATCCGCTTTCCATGGCGCGCCAGAGGTCGCCCATTTTATTGGAAACTATGACAAGTATTGTTGCTATTTATGAAGCGCACCCGCAATCGCAACACTCGTTGAACCGGCTAATGTGATTTATATTAGATCGTAATTAGCATATCGTAGCCGACCATTATATCGGAAAATTCATTGTGCCGCCGCCGCGTCCATTGACGTATTCCGTTATTTTATTATCTATCGGGCGTTTGCAAGTTCTAATAAATTACGGCCCTTCCAATTACGTACATTTCGAAATTACGTTGCCGATCGCCCGCCCGCCCGCCCCGCCGCCCTCCCGGACCCGAAACTGGAACGCGTGCGCGCTAATTACACCACCGTAGAATCGGAATTTATATGTATATGAAATTAAATAAATTCGGCTCGTTAAACCGGGGGGCGGGGGCGAGGAGGGGGTCTCCAAATACATAAAATCCCGTTAAATATAATTTGCTTCACCGTTCGGTTATCGTTGTAACGTCGGAGTTTCATTTTTTTTTTTTGGAAATTTGCTCTCGGCGTGGTGTGTGATTACGACCGGCCACATAAGAAATTAATAAGATCGTCTGGCCGAGAAGTATCTGGCTTGTTGCCAAGAAGTTTCTGCTAAGTTGGAAATAATGGGATAAATAAGATAGCATTTGAACCAATAAGGCGATTTCTCGAACGCTAATTTCGAGATATTTATGAATCATTGAAGCTTAAGAGCTGACCTAATTTCTAGACGAAATGGCTTGCGAAATTTAGAACATATGTGACCAGGAAAGCCGCAACCGAGACGGTCCAGCGAAAAACCCAAAATTGTAAAGAAAATAACGACCTGACATCATACAGCTAGTAGCCGTATGGTCGTGGACATCTCCCAGAGTTCAAAGGCGTAATCACAATCAGCATTCACAGAATGTCATAGTGTGAAAATTCGTAAGTCTCTCTGTATCTAGTACCATGGTTTGGGTGAGAAAACATTAATTCATTTGCCAATTCGTTATGTTATTAGAAACTAACAACTGCTTTATTTGATTAGGTAATATTTGACGTGGTTGGTTTGCTTTGACGTTGACTCGCCTATTTTACAACCGGGGATGAGTTGATTCAAACGAGGGCCGAATGAATTTGCCTATTACAAGCGTTAGGCAGGAAACATAAATTTCGAAATCGTATGTAACCCCGCAAGATCAGTCCGATCGATACCAACGTAACGACATACACTAATTTGTCGCAAAAGAAACTCATTACCGCATAGACATTTAAAGTTAAAATGAGTGATAATGGCATGAATATGTAGCAGCTATTTACCGTGTGGCATAACAGTAATTTAAAACAGGCTAATGAATTTTTTTTTGCTGCAACTATGTAGGTAGTCTGTAGGACGACAGCATTGCGTGTTGCATAACGACACTCCGGGGGTGGGAGGCGGGGTGGTAATAAATTTTTTTTAAAGGGATTCCAATAACGTTGCGTTTTGAATTTGCGTAGGTCTTAGCCTAATCCGGTTTAA
The DNA here is from genome assembly GCA_958336345.1 of Dorcus parallelipipedus. Classification (NCBI taxonomy): domain Eukaryota; kingdom Metazoa; phylum Arthropoda; class Insecta; order Coleoptera; family Lucanidae; genus Dorcus; species Dorcus parallelipipedus. Next base: position 38,560,124 of record OY284479.1, on the reverse strand, counting down.
TAAAAATTTTTACGTCCGTTTGAGTCGTTAAAGCCGAGATCTGATCGTTTTATGTCGTATTCGGAAAAGAAACGGGGGAGGAGATTTTTAATTTCTGATCCGGCAATGAAAAACAGAGTCAATAACCGTATATCTAAGGCATGATCCCCTAAGAGTCCGCTCGCCGTTGTGTAGTTTGGTGGCGTGTTTGCAAAGGAGTCGTCGAATGGACTCCCCGAGGGCCAAATCGAAGACAGTAAATCTAGCAATAAAGGAAGAAACACATTTCGGTGCTGAATACACACAGCCGCTGAGCCCGGGGACCAAACAAACCTCTTCTCTTCAGGAGACTTTCCGACCCTCGTTCGTCCCGTCCCACCTCCCCCCTGCTCGGTTCTCTCGTGGAATGTCACTCGAGAGGGCCGAGAAGAATAACGACGGCGCTTATCGAACGACTCACTCATTTTACAAAGCAGGTATTGGTTTCGCACGAGAATCATACTTTTATGATTCCATTACGCTGATTAAATGAGGGGGAAACTATTTCGTAGTTGCACCTATGGGGGGGTTCATTCGAAATGCATTTAATTAACCCCGACCGACGCCAAACATCGCTGCGGTTTGATCAATCTGTATCTGCTCAGGAGCTCGGAGGAAACTGATTTATTATTCACATAGTTTTGATGCATGGGTTGAGGTTGACGGTTATTATTATTACGACCGAAAATGGCCCCAATTTCAGCTTTAACCACCAACTTATTTTCCTAGATAATTACAATACCCAATACCTCGGTGGAAACGTGAATTTTCAATAATTTTACGAAGTTGACTGAAATGAGGCGGGGCATTCTTCTCTGCTTTGCTGGTGGCCTATCTGCAAGTGTTTTCTGTTCTGCCACCGTCTATAGAAATATAATTCCACGCCATTTCGAAACCTACGAGTCATTTGAATATGAAACGGTCATCGAGTAAGAACGTACGTCAGAATTAATTGATTAAAAGCGAAAATGGCTCTCGCGTAATTACTAAATAAACTGCGCCACGATAAACACTTTCATTGTTCGGTGATGTGCGGAACGGCATTAAAACGTACTTAATGAATATATGAATACGGAAATAACGCGGGCAAAAATATCCCCCGGCATCTCGACGGACAATAATTCTGCGATTCCGGACGTAAAAGGATCGTCAACGCCATGCGAAATGAATTGGCTTTGAATATAAAATTCGGCGGTGCCTTGGGATGAATTGAGATCTACGATTGTATGTCCTCTGAAAAATTGATGGCCATACTTGCTTAGATTTAAGGAAACCCCGCGCCAAATTAGTAGCAATTTCTTTTCTCTTTCTTTTTTTTTTTTAGGTCCGAACAGAGATGTATAAAAGTTAGGTCTGGTAATGGGATGCAGCGGGAAATTTAAGCGTACGGAGGAAGTTCCTGGAATATTATTAAGAAAGTTTGATCGCGAGAGCTGTGCGGAATATTGGATTTTTGTTCCACTTGAGCGGCACATGGTTATTTCGTCCGTAATAATAAATCAAATCTATTAGAAAGTCTCAAATCAGGTGCGGCTTCTTTTGATGCATTGAACTTTTCATTTGGTAGGTCTCAGTTTTCAACTATTTTTAATAGAAACGTGCTGAATTACCGTCGATAATATTGTTACTACGTAATATAAAATAACTGACGTAATAATAAGTAGACTTACATGGTTTGCACTACACTACAAGAGGAGGTAACTTTCCTCTGACTAGAATAACACTCTAATCCTCTACAAAATGAGTTTCGACGGTATTTGTAGGGTTCCTCATTTAGAAGGCTTTTCTAGGAAAACTCCATGCGACATATGAGTCATCGGAAAATCGTACTAAAGGCTTTTCTAATGACTCATACTGGTGATTCTGTGCGTGGCAAGACCGACTTATGCAACTGTTTATGTTAATTATCCTTCCTGAAAGCTTTGGCAGACTGTTTCATGTGTTTGCATTGGTGGCGTTCTAATTTCCTTGTTATCAATTTAGCTGCGACATTCTCTGAGGTTTCAAGAGGCTCAACACGCCTATGGAATTGATACAAACCATTTGGACACGTTAATGCTATATTTAACGAAAAAGTTGAGAAACTTTTTTAAAGTGCGAATTGAATGGGCTTCGAAGTCACCGATCTGAGGCTTCCTTTTACTTTTCAAGGGCTCAGTGCATTTCGAGGGTTGTTCTTGAGTAATTTCGCAGAGCTTTAGTCTGCAGAAAACAAAAAAAAGTATTGTTTCGAATGAACCGAAGAATTTCATAACCATCGATCTGTGACAAGTTTCTACGAATCCAGAGAAGTTCGATCTGAGGCGACTATTTAGAAGTTTCGGTGAATTCAGGAGAGTAGTAATGAATTTCACTGATCTGAGCCAACTTATTAGAAATATCTGTGAATCCATAGGCGTTATGGTGAATGAAGCTCTGTGCATTCAGAGAGTTCAATTTTTTGAGACGTGAACTCAAGATTCCGTGAATTTACTGCGAATTCCAACGATCTGAGGCAACTCCTCGGAGGTTTCTGTGAGTTACTGTGAATTCCATCGATCTGCGTCCGATGCTTAGAAGTTTCAGTAAATCAGAGAAGTTACTGCGAATTCTATCGATCTGCTGCGACTCCTTAGAAACTTCCGAGTTCCGACGACAATTTTTTTGAGGCGTGAGCTCTAGATTCTGTAAGTGACTGCCAATTCCAACGATCTGAGGCAACTCCTCGGAGGTTTTTGTGAATTCGGAAGAGTTACTGTGAATTCCATCGATCTGCGTCCGATGCTTAGAAGTTTCAGTAAATCAGAGAAGTTACTGTGAATTCTATTGATCTGCGGCGACTCCTTAGAAACTTCTGAGTTCCGACGACAATTTTTTTGAGGCGTGAGCTCTAGATTCTGTGAAGTGACTGCCAATTCCATCGATCTGAGGCAACTCACGCATTCAGAGATGTTACGGTGTATTCCATTGGTTTGAGGCAACTCCTTAGGAAGTTTTGTGAATTCAGAGACGTTAGGATGAATTCCGTCGATCTGAGGCAACTCCCTAGAAGCTTCTGTGTACTCAGAAGACCCAATGACAATTTATGAGACATTAACTCAAGACTCAGTGAATTCAGAAAATTTACTGCGATATCCATCGATCTGAGGCAATTTCTGTGAATTCAGAGAAGCTACTATGAACTTTATTGACCTGAGGCAACTTCTCAGAAGCTTCTGTGCACTCAAGAGGCTCAACGACGATTTTTTTGAAACGTTAACTCAAGACTAAGTAAATTTTCTCAATTCACAGAGAATTCAGAAAATTTACTGCGATTTCCATCAATCTGAGGTAACTCCTTAGAAATTTCTGTGAATTCAGAGAAGTCACTGTGAACTTTATCGGTCTGAGGCAACTTTTTAGAAGTTTCTGTGTACTCAAAAGACCCAACGACAATTTTTGAGACATTAACTCAAGACTCAGTGAATTCAGAAAATTTACTGCGATATCCATCGATCTGAGGCAATTTCTGTGAATTCAGAGAAGTTACTATGAACTTTATCGACCTGAGGCAACTTCTCAGAAGCTTCTGTGCACTCAGGAGACTCACCGACGATTTTTTTGAAACGTTAACTCAAGACTAAGTAAATTTTCTCAATTCACAGAGAATTCAGAAAACTTACTGCGATTTCCATCAATCTGAGGTAACTCCTTAGAAATTTCTGTGAATTCAGAGAAGTCGCTGTGAACTTTATCGGTCTGAGGCAACTTCTTAGAAGTTTCTGTGCACTCAGGACATACTGCGACATTTTTTTGAGACGTTAACTCAAGGTTCAGTGAATTTAGAAAATTTACGGCGATTTCCATCAATCTGAGGCAACTCCTTAGAAATGTCTGAGAATTCAGAGAAGCTACTATGAACTTTATCGGTGTGAGGTACTTGTGTAAACATTTATGTAATTGTGGTGACGTCACCACATTTTCCAACTAATGTGGAGAGAGAAAAGAAGCTCTCTCAATTTAAAAATTCTGAGAAAAATAAATAAGATAGTCGTAATGGTAAAAATCCCATCGAGGGCGAGGAGGAGTAATTTTGGTCGTTTAAAATATACGTGAGCGAAGGAGCAATTCGGAAAGAAGTGTTGGTCTTTGCCACCTAACGACATCCAAAGTGGAAGACAGTAATGTCCCAATACATCGCGGTCTTAATTGAAACCTTCCTGGCGTTTGCAGTAATTGCATCTCCGGAAGTGCATCGCCTTCCCTCGTAAAATAAATTCCGGTCTACTGCTCTTTCAGTTTTATGGGCCACGCGTCTTCCATCCGAAATAATTTGAGTTCTCAACAATTCTGTCAATTAAATAAAAATAATTGATAAATGTTGAAAGATGTGCCTTAAGTCACTACAAAACATGTCGAAGTTAGGTATCCATATGGATCAAATCTATTTATTCTTTAATAATCGGTTAACGGAAGATGACTAGATGAATAATAATTGAGTTGGTTACGCATATGAGTTGTATCGCTTTTAAACTTCACGCTCACCCCTGCTTTTATAATCTTCGAAAACTCGTGTGAGTTTTACTGCTGGAATGTGGTGGCAAGCATCAACGGGATATTCCTTTGTGTTTTGCTGGTTGCCTATTCACGGGAATGCAAATTTATCAAAATTATCATTTCAATTTATAATCAGAGCGCATATGGGAGTTTGCAGTTCAGCATTTTTCATTACGTAATTATCTAGACCCCTCTGTATTTTATGAGAAAGTCAACGAGTAGAACAGTCTGTGATCTCTCGCTCAAAATGAATTTCCGTGCACTCCAAAGCACGTTATTAACGGCAACTGCAGCGTAATCATATTCAAGAGACTGTGTCGAAATTAAAACATTTCCCGAGCGTCGCGTCGCTCCTCGTAAAACAAAGAAATAATTGATTTACGTCGTCGTCGTCGTCGTCGTTGGGGAAACTTTCGGGCCGGTCACGGATTTATCCGTGATTGGTTTTCGTCAGCACACGTCGGGTAATGAATCCGGCGTTTTTCCGAATCTGTTTTGCGCCCGCTTTCGTTTAACCTAATAATCTATTGATTGCGGATTTCCGGGGAAATTCATTTCTCTCGGATTGCTTTCCGCCCCCTAAGAAAATACAGAAGTGACCGGGCTTACGTCAGAAGGAGATAATCGGACGGATACGGTTTTTCTTGCGCACAAAGGAAGCCATTAAAACTTGATTTAACTTATTTCGGCTCTGTAAATATTATTTCGTAACTGAATTGACTCAGCAGTAAATTAAATTGAAACATTATTACGTTACGTATATTCTAATGTATCAATTTGTCACTGTTGGAAAAGTGGTTTGTTCGTTGATATGTGAATGCTACATCCTGGTGAATAGGCCACCAGTTAAACAGAGAAAAGCGATTTATTGATAATTAATTACCTACAACATTCCAGTATGCCCTCGTAGATTCTCGTAGGCTTTCGGAAGATTCCGGACGAAGCAATCAGGTCGTAAAAACACAGAGTGAGCGCGAATTAATTTTGAATCTTGAGACTTTTGAGGTTTTTATGAAAAACATGCAGTCGAGGGTAAGCCTCAGATCAGCGTGTGGTCTTGAAAATTTCCATCACTCAATCAAATTGTGAGGGACGGGAGCTAATTGGAAAACAAACTAATGTTTTCTCACTCAAACCATGGTACTAGGTACAGAGGGACGGACGAATATTCGGACCTTGTTCACTCACTATGACATTCTTCGAATGCTAATTACACCTTCGGACTCGGGGAGGTGTTCACGACCAAACGGCTTTTAGCTGTCTGATATCTGTCGTGGAAAGCAGTCTCCTTTTACAAGATTTTATAAAGGAAATTCCGATTACGTAACACTTTACATGTGGGCCAGTTGCCCTAAAATTCATCGTGGTTTTCCGAGACCCTTTACTTATATGCTTGTATAGTACTCAGCTTTTCTGATGAGTCATTTCGGCGACTTCTTGGTAATGCAATACGCAACTGAATTTTTGCAAACGCATCCTTATGTCATAGCCATAGGTCAGTCCTAACTCATGAATCGTGATAGCGAAGCAAAGCGTTTGTTTACATAATTTTTAGGTGAACATATTTTCTGCGGTCGCGTAGGCGACGTTTTAATCGAATTTAATTTACGTATTGAGCTTAATGATTTATGAGATGCTAGATTCTTACAAAACAGAGTAACAGTAGCTTACGATACGTCCTGTCGTCGGCGTTCCAGAATATAGCAGTTTAAAAGATCCTCATCGGCGGCGCGGGGGTGGTGTTAAAACCTTAATTCACTTAATAAAACAGCTTATAATACATAAATATGTAAGAGTAACTTTCTATAGATCCGTTCCAGAATATAGCAACTGAGCCTCTTGAATCTTCAAGATTTTCTGAAGGTAAGCCTCAGAGCTTTCGCCTCGCGAGAGCTAGTTCTGCGTGTAGTGTTTGTTTAAGGAAATGGCTTCGGAAACATTAAGCCTTGAACTTGCAGAAACTTCTGGGGAGAAGCCTCTGAGCCCCAGCTTCTGCGGCCATTTCGAGATAACAAACGTTTTCTTACTTAAAAGGAGAAACCGTGAGGTTACTCTCTAAATATCGTCTCAGAATATGACGTCGAACCTCTTGAATGATCGGAAGATACTGAGAGAAGCCTCTTAGCCTCTTTATCAATTACGTCCAAGAATATGGCGTTGAGCCTCTTGAATCATCGGAAGAGACTGAGGAAAAACCTCTTTGCGGTTACGTTCTAGAATATGGTGTCCTTGAATCGAAGGAAAAAGCCTCTTTATAATTGTGTAAGAGTAAAATTCGCTTACTCTGTCGTTTGCATTTGAAAATATTGCAGTTTAACTTCTCTGAGGCTTTCCCTCGGAATCCTCCTCGACTGTGAAGATTTAAATTCGTCGTCATTTTTATAAATACGGACTGTACATGAGTTCACGTTTCGTATTGCCTTCTGAATTCACAAAAAGTTGAAAAGTGAATAAAAAGTTTCCTTGGAATGCAGAGAATCGTCTAAGGGGTTGCCTCAGATTGATAAAACTCGCAGTAACTTCTCCGAGTTCACAGAATCTTTAATTCACTCGTTGGGACTAGGAAGCATCTAAGGGGTTGCCTCAGATCAATGAAATTTGCCGTAACGTCTCTGAATTAACAAAAACCTCTGAGAAGTTGCCTCAGATTTATGAAATTCGTCATATCTCACGGAATTTTGACTTCACGTTCCAAAAAACTGGAAGTTCTGAATGCACAAGAGCTTCGAAGAAGTTGCCTCAGATCAATAAAGTTCAACGGACGTTAAGGGAGGGCAGCTCTTTTAATAAGCAAATGCTTGAATATTACATTTTGGAAGACTTCACAGGAACTAAGTAGCCTCAGATCGATGGAATTCACCGTAACGTCTCTGAATTCACAGAAACTTTTAAGTAGTTGCCCCAAATCGATGGAATTCGCAGAAACTACTCTGAATTGACGGAATCTTGAGTTCACGTCTTAAAAAATTGTCGTTAGGACTCAGAAGGAGTTGCCTCAGATCAATGAAATTCGCTGTAACGTCTCTGAATTCACAAAAATTTCTAAAAACTTGCCTCAGATTGATGAAATTCGCCCTAACTACTCTGAACTCACGGAATCTTAAGTTCACGTTTCCAAAAATTGTCGTTGGGACTTGTGAATGTACAAGAAGTTGCCTCAGATCAATAAAGTTCAACGGACGTCAAGGAGATGTAGCTTTCTTAATAAGCAATTGATTGAATATTAAATTTTAGAAGTCTCCTCTGGATTCATAGGATCTAACTTGCCTCAGATCGGTGGAATTCATCGTAACGTCTCTGAATTCACCGACACTTCTAGGAAGTTGCCCCAGATCGATGGAATTCGCAGAAACTTCTCTGAATTTATGGAATTTTGAGCTCATTTAGGAAGAAATTCTGTTTGGGGCTCGAGAGCTTCTAAGGAGGTGCCTAGATCAATGGAATTCACCATAACGTCTATGAATTCACAGAAACTTCTTAGGAGTCGCCTCAGTAACTTCTCTGATTTCACGGAATCTTCTGAGGAGTTGCCCCAGATCGATGTACTTTTCTGAATTCACGGACTCTTGAGCTGATGTCTCATTTAAATTGTCTTCAGGACTCAGGAGCTTCTAAGGAGGTGCCTCAGATCAATGGAATTCACCGTAACGTCTCTGAATTCCAAGAAATTTCAAAGGAGCCGCCTCAGAACGACGGAATTCACACAGACTTCTGAGAAGTACATAACGTATTTGACTGGGGGCCATATAATAAACAAATTGCCCCAGATCTACAGGATTGTACCTCGACTATAACATTATTTTGCTAATTGGATGGCGTAAGTTAATTGGCAGTAAATTATTGTTTGACCGAGTGCCCTTGTGGAATCAGAATTCGAGACGTTCACTTGCTTATCGCATTCGCAATTTAATAATAAGTTCGACGCTTCGTTAGGAAGATCCATTTTATTTTCTTGGGGGGTGGGAGAGACGATCGTAATTCCAAGCGAGCAATTACCGCGCTGTTTTCAGCACGTCCGTATGTGCCGGAGCGGTGGTGGACAGCTAACGACAGTCGAAAGAACCGGGAATTTCGTGCCCGATCGCCGCCTGCAAGACCGACGGTTCAAATCGTCGGAGGAATTCTGTTATTGAGAGTTCTTGCGAACGTGCACGTACTAAACTAAATTACCGACGACGGCGGCCCCCATTTTCGTTTCACTGCGGCGCCGAACTGGAATAGTTTTAAAGTAACGGCCGGGAAGAGTTATTTGCGACTACTTAAACGCCAAATAATTACGGGCGGAAAACACCTTCCACTTCCTAGGAAAACTATCCCCCCTAAAGGTAGCAAAAACTTAAGACTGCTGTATAGGCAACCAGTTAAACTGAGAGGAATGACCTGTTAATAATTACCGCCACATTTCAGTAACCGGCGCGGGCGTTCCGTTCTCGAACGTCCAAGGCAATGAGGTTCGATTATAAAAGCAGAAGTGAGCGCGCTTTTTTAAATTGCGAGTGTGAAGGATGAAAAGGGAACGCTTTTCTATATTCACGTGTGATTTTGAATGAGTGACGTTTACGTGCGATAAAAGCGAAGGGTTGAATTAATTAAAAAAAAAGTGTAGGAAATTGGTTGTTGGCGGCGACGTGCGAGCAGCAAAAATGTTCGATATTGAAAATCGACGCCGGCATCGCGGCGGCCGTGGTTATGCGGAAGATATCGCGTGCCCGGCGTATTTTGAACGTGCGCTAATCAACAGCGCGGCCTCTAATAACACGCTGTTACATGGCAGTCGACGTAATTGAATATTTGAATATTTCAAATTAAAGTGCCCGGCTCGAAACGAAGGGTGAATTTTGACGCTTTCTTTTCAACGTAATCAAAAACCGAAGTTTCATGCAAAAGCAACACTTGAATCTTTTACTAATCAAACCATCAAATATTTATAGGTTTGAGTTCGGACAACATCGAAAAGAGCAATATAAATGACAATGATCTCTGCACTATACCGATGACCTTTTCGGCATCCATTGATACAACTCTATTTTAAGGTTAATCTCAGCACCATGATGGCGAATAATTATAGGCTGTTACATAAAAACCAAAGTTTCGTGCACTTTGATGTCAATTTAGTGATCCTTCGCCTTTTACAAAAGTTAAGGAAATCGTTGCTCCGAAAGAAATGCTCTCTACACTCGTGTGCTGAAAATTATTCAAAAGACTTACATGGCACTAGGTTACAAAAGGAGGGACTTCCATTTGGCGAAAGCAACAATTTCAGAAATGAAATTGACAAATATTTATAGGTATGAGTTCGGACAAATTCGAAAAGGGTAATATAAATGGCAGTGATCTCTACACTGTATCGATGATCTTTACGGCATCCACTCTGTTGCAAGGTTAATCTCAACACCATGATGGCGAAGCCGGCTTTCAGGGTGCAAGCCGCCTTATGACTATTAACAGGCCATTACTCTCTGTGTTGTTGGTGGCCCATTCACCAAGATGTAACCTATTACTTTCTGTTTGGTTTTTAATCGCTTTGAAACTATGAGTACAACATAATTTGCTATTCAAATTTATAAATAATTTTTTCTTAAGATAAAATTCAAAGTGTTTATCGCCGCCGGGCGTTTAAAAGAGGCAAAACACATAAAGCTCCGACGTCGCGTAAGGAGGGAGACAAATTCAAGAAAGGATTGATAAAAATGACGGAACGGATGGAGAACATTGACGAATTTCAGACAAATGGCGGAGTTTTTCACGTAGCGGCTGCTCGAATCGGCGAGAAAAAAACACGATAAAAAGTCAGAGGAAACGAACGGACGGCATTAGAGCTGATATATCGCACGACGCGGCGGAAAAAACGGGGCCGGGGGCGGCCTGAAAATTTTATGCGCCAATTTCTTAGAAACACAAGGTGGAGCCTCGGCTTTTAGTTTCGCCGATTACTCTATCTTTAACCCGCTAAATGCCTCCCCGTTCCACCCCCCAGCACGTGCGCTATTTATTATTACGGCCTCTTCTGAATTTTGCAGTTGCTCTTCATATCGATTGCCCTTCTCTTTGCGGCTATTGTTTCGGTTCCGCTGTAATTTTCATCCGCGTCGATTCTCCATTTAGGATCCGAATTATCTTACCCAGGAAATATTTATTTCGATGATGACTCCATTGGGATTACATATTTCTTTTATGGTTTCTTACAAACCATACAAATTTCGGTGGAGGCGCCTGGCTTTACTTACACTATAAGCTCTTACAATGGAGGTGCACGGGTCGAAATGGAATCGAGGACGTTGAGTCCGAATCTAAAGTCCGTTTTTGCGTAATGTTCTTTTTTCTAAGGTAGTAATAATCAGTTTTGTAAATTATCTGTAAAAATTAAAAGTCGTGTTCACTTAGCTTTTGTAATGTAACGGTCGCGTGCGCGAAGTATTTGCTTTATCCGCAAGATCGATGATGGTGTTTCTCTGCCCGCGCGATTATTTTATCGTTAGGCCCTTAATTGTTCTGTTTTCGGAAGTTAGCATTATTAAAAATGCGTTTGCGTCCGATATTTCGGCGCGCCAGGAAACGTACAGCGACGGATTTGTTTTTCGGCCGTCAAATTAGGCGTGCCCGGCTTGTATTCAATTAAGACGCTTTTTGCGAGAGATTAACGACCGGGCGGGCATTAGCGCCCAATTTACGTCGGCGTCTCAATTTTTACGATTCGTCTTTTTTTTAATAAACAGAAATGTAGGCAATTTTTTAACCCACCCCCCCACCCGCCGGTGATCCCAGACCACATCAGTGGTCGAGGAGGACTGTCGGGAGTAGGGGATGATTTACGAGAACGGCAGCAAAATAGTTAGTAAAATGGACATGGAAGAGATCACTGTCATTTCCTATTAAGTACGGACATAGTAGAGATCATACCTATTTACTATTAAGTATGGACATGGAAGAGATCATTGTCATTTACCGTTAAGTACAAACAGGGCAGAGATCATTGCCATTTGTTATTAAGTATAGATGTGGAAGAGATCATTGTCATCTAATATTAATTATGGGCATGGAAGAGATCATTGCCATTTACTATTTATTAAGTATGTACATGGAAGAGATTATTGCAATCTACTATTAAGCATGGACTAGAGATGTGCAATGAAACAATTAGAGGAAGTTTCATAAGATTTCAACACTTTTCCGAAATTTTCAAAACAGTGGAAGCTTCCAGGTTTTTTGAAATTTCTGTGAAAATTCCTTAGCAGTTGGAAATTTCTTTTTCTTTCGTTAATGAAATTTCCAAGGTGTCGCTTTTGTACAGGAGAATATTTACAAAAAAAGAAAAAATAACAATATTTATTAAACGTTTCGCTATTAACGAATTGCGATAGAATAGAACGCACTGTGAACGCACCAATAATCAGGATTGCCAACTCAGCTCATTCATCGTAAAGTAGGCGATTTGATTTTTTACTTGTGACTAAATTTTGTTGGTTTTGTGATTATCATACGGCGCATTCAGCAGAACATATCAGTAACAGTTCCCGCTCCAACATTTAACTCATTCCTGCTGAGTTCGCGAAATAAAATAAAGTAAACGACTTCTGGTGGTCAATATTGATCCCATTAAAAGGGTGGACAACATTTCAGGGATTGGTTTAATATTGAAAACATCAGAAAACATGCATCAATCAAACTTACATATTTAACGCTACTGCATGTTGTTCACCTTTTTATTGGCCATGTTGCAATTAACCTCTCGCGTTGACAACTAGGTCGCGAAATGAACGTTTCGGAAGTCTTTTCATGCGGCCGTTAAAGTTATTTGGCGGATAACTTGATTTTTATAAATTGTTTCCATCGTAGTTATCCGTCAATCAGTCTAACTAAGAGATGAAAAGACCGGCCCTAAATATTTACTGATTGCACACGGACAATTAAATAGTCAAACCAACAAAAAAGTAAAAAAGATTCTACACATTTTTCCTTATTTTAACTCTTTTTGGCCATACTGCAGTGCATTAAAAATGAATTTCAAAATTTAATTTGCAAACGTCGATGCAAATGACAGTAAAGGGTTATCTTATATTTTTATGTCAGTCGAAATTTTCTGTCCGAAGCTGTACATTATTTATACTTGTCCTAAAAATTTCTCCGAATCAAACTGTGGCTTGAGATTTTGAATTTTTTGACCTTTCATTCTTTTTTTAATGTGAAATTTCATTGCATTTCCTTTTGAAACGTTTCATATTAAAAATAATGAAATGTCCACTCCCTAGTATGGACATGGCAGAGATCATTGCCATTTACTATTAAGAATGGACACGACAGAGATCATTGCCATTTACTAATATACTTATTAGTAAATGGCAATGATCTTGGAGTTGGTAGAGATCATTGTCATTTAATATTAATTATGGACGTGAATGAGATCATTGCAATTTACTATTTATTAAGTATGGACATGACAGAGATCATTGCTATTTACTAATAAGTATTGTTAAGTATGGGCATGAAAGAGATAATTGTCTTTAGTATTAATGATGGACATAGAAGAAATCATTGTCATTTACTTGCCATTTACTTACTATTTATTAAGTATGGACATGGAAGAGATCACTGCCATTCACTAGTAAGTATGGACATGGAAGAGATCATTGTCATTTAGTATTAATTATAGACATGGAAGAGATCATTGCCACACACGTGGAAAAAACTGGTCCATTAGTAGGGTCCAGTTGTTGCTATCATGTTGGCGAATCTCAAACTTAGGTCTAGAGTTGTTGTTTGAAGTAGTCGCTTCTTTTGCCTCCATGATGATCAGTTTTATGGATGAGGGCCTTAATGGTATCCTTGATCGATCATCAGAAATTTAACTCATCCGCCTTACCTCCTCATTTCCACCAAAGTCTGAGCACTCCGTGCATAGGATGTTATGCGATCTCATCACTAATCATCTCAGCTAGTAATTTTCATAGTATCTTGAACTTAACTCTGGATTCAGATGATGTGATTATGTTCCATTAACTATGTCAGGTGGGACTTAGGATTCGCTCTTCCTCTGATGGTTGTAACTTGCATTTTATGACATACCAGGCCATCAACTTTTTAGCATCTGTTATTGTTCATTTGTTCTTGATAGGTAGCTTGATATTGCCTCGGGGTCACCCCTTTCAAGATGTCCCCAGTGCCCAGCGCCAACTTGGGTTAATTTTTTCGTTTTACAAATACAACCACAAAGGCATCAAGACAACGCTTTCAAAGTTCATAAAAAGGTTTGGGTTATACCTATAAATAGCATAGGTTTCCAAACCAATAATGTCCGCCGTCCTTCTTATTTTTCGATAAAATTTTATTTGCGTTTTTACGACCGGCGCAAAAGTGGATTTAAATCCTCTTTCTCTTTTTCAATTATGCGGTACATCCGCAATAAATATTTCGCTAATTCCTTTCGATTCGAGTGCACGGAATGGAACAATATGCAGATATCAGTAGTATCAGAGAGCTATCGATGCGCGCGCGTGTGAATGGGACCGAATGTTATCGTCAGGAATACGGGAATTATTCCTAGCTATTGGTCTCCCCCGATCGCCTACAAAGGACCCGGCATGATTTATTGCTCGTAAAAATCTATGTGTACAATTACAGTTTCCGGCTCGACGTTTCGCCAGGTATCGATGAAATTGTAATTCGGTGGGGCTTTAATAGATTTTCGGTTTCGCCGAGGCTTGATTAAATTCTGCGGATGTTTTGGGTGCTGGTTACACATATTTTACTGAAAAAAAATTTTTTTCCTCTTCAATGGGTTTAGTCCTTTTGCAATTTCGATTCGTTCTGGGAAGTTTCTCGCAAATTAAACGGATTATTAATTAAACATAACTCCGGGCTCCTTCCTGCAAGATTTAAAGCCGAGGAATTCCAGCCCCTGGATTTTCGAAGTTCCGCGCATTCATTCGTGCCCCGATCACCAATAAAACATGTCAATATTTTAATCGCTTCCCGTCACACAATATCGCATGCCCCGGGAACGTAAGCTAATACCAAGTAACCGTTCTCACTTCGGCAAACATTTCCAACACTAATTTCGGGATTTACGATCGCCTAGATTCTTCGGGTTATCTGTTTTACAGGCGGCGACAAGAATTCCAGCGATTTAATCGTCGTCGCGTTCCGAAAGAAGTTCCTAATTCGAAACGCAACGATCTACGTGTACATGTATGCTAGAAACTGAAAACCAATTGTAAAAAGCTCAAGTCTTTTTCAAATAATAAACTTAAACTACCATGCTATTTAAAATTTCGAAATTCATAGAGCGCACAGCGCCATCTAGTGTAACTTCTAATGCAACTATACCTCTGGACTTTCTATATATCTCTTCCATGTCCATACTTAATAGTAAATGGCAATGATTTCTACCATCTTCGTTTTTATAGTAAATGGCAATGATTTCTTCTATCTCTGTCTTACCAGCTATTCTACTGATGGTTTCTTCGCAAAATCTCATCGTCTTTTGTTTTCACGTACACGTAGAATTTTAAAATTTCAAAGTTCATGTATCTTGCTTTCATTTTTATTTTATTATTTCAATACAATATCCCTCTCCGATAAGCTGTTGAGCTTGGGGAATTAGTTGGGTAAATGAAAAAGAGTTTTTCATTTTCGCTGGTAGCTTGTTATAATTTTTTTCGTTTATCGTTGTCATTCGAGTTTTTTTCTTCAAGCAAATTTCTTCGTCGCAATATTTTCTGGTCCATACTTCATAGTAAATGGCAAGATCTCTTTCGAGCCCATACTCAATACTAATTGACAATGATCTCTTTCATGCCAATACCTACTTAATAGTAAATGGCAATGATCTCTTGAATGTCCACACTTAGTAGTAAATGGCAATAATCTCTTCCATCTTCGCCTTATTGCTGGTTTCCTCGGAAAATCCGATCGATTTTGGTTTTACGTACGCATAGAATCTTCAAAATTTCAAAGTTCTTGAATCATTTTTAATTGTTTTTCATTTTCGATGATGGTTTGTCGTATTTTCTTCGTTCAAAAAATTGATTGTCCTTTGTTTTTTCTCCTCAAGAGAATTTCTCACAACTTTTCGTTTTCTTCGCCATGTTTCTTCGTACAAAACAAGAGATAGACAGCGAGAGAGAGAATATAATACCAACATAGGCAACTCTCTCTCTCTGTCTTGCCACGAGATATAAAATAGAATTAAAATTTTGATATTGATTAGGCCGACTGTATCAAAACTTTGATTGCTTTTTCGTAAAGGACGCGATGTTCGAAACAGTGCGAGAAGTGGCCGAGAAGAAGGAGGAATAAGCTAAAAAAAAGCTCTAAAACGTGCGGTCATTTTGAAAGAACCAAAAGGCAACGTGAAAAAGTCACCAACTGGATTTCGTTCCTGTGCTTTTGCCCTCAATTTCTTCCAAATGCCTTAAAATACCAACAAAGGAAATGTAAGGCCTCAACATGAGAATATCTTTATACTGCCAATATTGCCTTGACTTTCCAAGTCATTTGAACATTTCTCAAATGAACGAGAATATATCTGACAGTGATAACTCATATCCATTATTTCGACTATCAAACACTTTTCAGTTGTAGGCAGTTTAAAATACTTGGGTAACTATGATTTGATATCACCAGTTACCTTAAAGTTTTTTTTTTATTTTAACAATTTATTATTTTTTAGCCTCTGGACTGGGACCTGATTAAATATTAAATTTTTTTAAACCATTCGGTACGAACCAAAGATATCTTCTGGGAGAGTCTCTTTTAGGGAATAGGAGAGTCTCGTTTAGGGAATCACTTGGTATAAACTAAAAAAAAATCTTTTAAGACAGTACGAGTTGTGTTTCATTTTATATATTAGTAAAATTTGACTTAGCATGAAAAGTTCTATCCTCGTAATTTAAAATAATTAAAGTACGAAACAAAAAACGGAGCAATTTTATTGAGTTATTCTCAAAGGATTAACTGTCGTTGGAGCTGAAAACTAAAACGTTGTTTGACATTTGAAATCGATGGTGCGCGTCCACGTCGCTGCCAATTCTTTTTAACCACGCGGTATAAAGCTTATGTATCCGTTCAGGAATAATTGGCTCCCGCGATAATTAAATTTCAACAATTATTGTTAATCAAAACGGACAAAGGGATTAAATACTTGGCGTTCGTTTGATGGTGAAGTCGATCGACGGCGGGCAAATAAAAGCTCGTTCGGGTAAATAATACGAACGGGCACAAGTGCGAATTTACGCGAAAACAAATTAAAAAACGTCAGGATGCAGATGATGAATGGGGGAGTATTAGGAAACAAGAACAATCAGCAACGGTCAACAACAGCACTAACTGCACAAAAGATATAAACCGCAGAAGTTTTTATTTTTTGCTTTTGTTGTTGTTAGTACACGCTACTGCACAATCCGTTTGATCATTAAAACAAGCGAATAATTCGTAATTAATAAAACAGGAAACTGACGCGCAAGGAAAATAAAAGCTGAGTTTTTAATAAATGATACGTGCGGGAGTAGGATGAGGAGGAGGAGGAGGAGGAGAGGCGGCGCAGCACTTATGAATTATGAAACGAACGGTCATAAATGAACAAGCGAATTCTGGTGTTTTCGCTAATTTTTCGCGGCGGCGTTTCAGCGGAAAGCACTTCAGAATAAATTAGCTGACCGGGCGGCGATGCCGCTCGATTTATTCCGCGCTGTTCGGTCATGCATGTATTCCGTTTTTCAGGAGAGCTTTGTTCGCCTGTCACTAATTTATACATTCACAACATCGCATCGCCATCGGTGCGGTCGGGATGCGGTCGCCGAGGTTACGGGCTTTTTGCTAAATTACTTGATTACGTTCCAACTGTTTTCGTTTTGCCCGTTATTAACGTCAAATACCTGCGTACCCACGTTCCCTAACTCGAATTTTACAAATTAAAGGTGGAGGGCATAGCGAAGCTGGCACGAGAGGGTGGAGACTTTTTTTGCAACAAAAAAAGTGCACGCCTAACATATCAAAAATAATAAAAAAAAATCGAAACTTTATCTCATTACTTAAATTAGATGTCCACACTTAATAGTAAATGGCAATGATCTCTTCCATGTCGATACTTCATAGTAAATGGCAATGATCTCTACCATGTCGATACTTCATAGTAAATGGCAATGATCTCTACCATGTCGATACTTCATAAGTAAATGGCAATGATCTCTACCATGTCGAATCTGCATACATATTTATTAATAAAAAAGGAGAAGAAATGAAAAAAGAATAGTTATAGGCGAGATAAATTAGTGAAGATCCGATTGATTGGATGGATCTATTTAGACAACTGGGGTTCGCATTTATTTTAAATTTGCCATTCTCTGTTGGCATTATTCTCTTGAGACTTGTGTCATTATGTTTAGACCTTTCACTTTTCTAAAAAATTTCATTACTCGAGCTTACATTCTTCTCACAACTTTTCGTTTTCGTCCATACTTAATCGTAAATGGCAATGATCTCTTCCATGTTCATACTTATTTTATTTCTCGTCCGTGCTTCACTCTCATGTCTGAGGACTTTAGAAAGATAACGTTTGAAGACGACCTTGCTTTTGCTTCACGTGTGGCCATCAAGGTTGACTTAGTTTCTTTGGTTCGCCCATATTCTTTAATTTTTTTTGGGGGGGGGGCACTCACAACCACAAACAAATTTTAATTGGCTTGTTAATTGCCACCTCATTCAACCAACCAGGCAGAAATAAAAAAAGCAAGAGTCAAAGTGATCTTCTCGCTGCGATTTCGTTGAGACTGCCTGAGTTATGTTGGTGTTGCTCTATTTATTGAGCAGGTGGGAGTGATGGTGCCGAAACGAGCAATGACAGGAATGAGAGGGCATTATTTGATTGGTCATTTGTCGTGCCCCACTATTCCTATCAACTCTTTCTGTTAAGAGTTATAATTATTTTTTAAATTTCTTCAAGCAACGATCTACTTTGCATCACTTCTTTTCTAGTGCACGTTTCTTATTGTTTTTTTTTTAATAATAAATTGAAGATGGTCCTTTCCGAGACTTACTTCCGGTAGGGTTACAAAAAACGCAATCTTCCACCCTGAATTATTAACCGAACAATTCCTCTCGTTCGCTGGGGCGCTAATTTCGGCCATTTTTACGCATGACAATAAATCCCACCCACCCCCCGCGCTATATTCAAGGACAAACCTCAGATTTCACCCGGATTTACGTATTATGACGCGTCGTCCCACCCCCTCTCTCCCCCCCAGGAGGACAATTTCCGGAAGGATGGGCCCCGTATATTCATTTGTCGAAATTACGACGTATGCATTCAGACCAGTCGTAAAAAATATTTCACAATTTCCAGCGGCCGTAAAAGTTTTTAGCAATTGTTTTATGATCCGCATAGATGGCGCGGCCTGCCTCGGGGACGCATATAACATCGCATAAACGATTCTAAAGTGCGAGGGTCACTTCATTCTGAATATTTAAGCCGTCGAATAGTTCCCCGATGTGCGTCGCGGGGAAAAACATTTTCTCTTTGCGTTTGGGGGGGGGGGGGGTCGTAGATTTATTTGGCTTATAGTATATAAACGTGAAAGGACAAACCGTGTGATTAGCGCGTGTTGCTGCTTCACTCGTGTTGGGGGCCTAATACGAGAGATCCTCTGGGGACCTTTTCATTCAGAAGCTCCCCGAAGACCCGTCAGAGATAAACTGCGCACGGCTAACAATTAATCAAAGCGGAGAATTTCGCGTCAACACCGTTATCACGGATGTAAATTAATTTTATGTTGATGTAGGAAATCTACAACAAATTAATTTTCAGGTAGGTATGTAGGCCCTACCTGCATAAATAAATAAATACGAAGACGAAAAATAATATGCTCTCATCTTCAACTCAATTATGTAAATATAGGAAGGGCGCACTATTTCATCCCTTCTGTGATACGTTGGGACTATCAATCTCATTCTTGTGAATAAGTTCTTCTGTACCTAATCTCTTGTGGATTGGTGACATCCACCTGCCAATTGGTTTTTTATTCCCCCCTCCTTTTCATATTGTTGCTTCCTCTTTTCCCTTCTCCGCTTTCAGTATCCCCATTCATATTTACGTTTATATTAGAGACCCGGAGTCCATTTTCGCTTTCGCACGCTTGCGATTATAGCAAACCGCGTGGAATTGTAACGGCGGAGTTTGTTCCTAAAACTCGACAATTGATTCGGAGATAATTAAAGGACCAAAGGGAAGCTTCACAAAACAGTTAATTACGAGCTCCGCGGCGCCTGGGAAGGAAGCGGCCGCATATTAGGTGTTGCTATCTCTTACGCGTTAAATGCAGGGGACAGCGCCGGGATGTTTTGCGGCAGGGGGGAATCTCGAGATAAAGTTGAGGGGACGATAATGGACTCCGTTTAATATCGGCCGGAGTTAGCTGCGTATTAAGAAAATAGCGTTCCCCCCCCCCCGTCAACACGCCCCCCCGATAACGCGCCCCGACGTACAAGTTGGAAACGGAAAACGCCCACATTAAATATCGCATCAGTATGTAAAATAGTTGGCGGTTGTTTCGGTATGTTAACGGTTATGACCCTAAGAACACTTTCACCCCCCCCCCAACCACCCCATCATCTAATTTAAATTTTTAGTCATTTTATAAAATACCTAAAGTCAGTTGGATGTAAGAGGATATAGTTCTGAACTTTCTACAAAAAATATTAAGCGTGAGATGCGTAATTAAAAGATTTCAGAAATGAAGGAAATAGTAAAAAAGAGAAATCCTGTAAAAATAAGGCAGGTTTTGTTTATTATAGCAGATTTCTAGCCAATCATACGGCGCGGCGTGGTGATGCAGACAAAAGCTCTTGCGACAACACTTGTTTGATTGTTCTATTGTGATGTACAACTGTGGAAACAGAATAATTCAGATGAAATTTCCAAAATCTTTCAATTTTGCAATACATATTCTAAAATAAGGCCTCTAGATGGGATGAAAATTATTAAAAAAAAAAAAAAATCTCGATGCATACATATACATACACTGCGATCGAAAATGATTGAGCGTTCTTGAGAAAATAAATACCCAAAGGTGATTAAAATTACTTTCCACCTAGAGAATTTTCGCGTTTTTAAATACTCGAGATCACCTGAAAATCAGTAACGTTCCTATGTATGTACATAGTTTGTTTATTATTTGAGTTTTCCACAAGTTTTTCATGTCGAAATTACTACATACTTTTGAAATCATTTTCGATCGCACTGTATATTCTAATGATTTTATTGTATGTATAAAACAAACGAGTTTATTAAAACAGTTCACAAAAGAGGAAAAATAACAAAAAACAACAAAAATTAAATCGTACTCGGAAGAAAACTGACGATTTCTTGAAGAGCTTTTTGAGTTTCGTGGAAGCTCTAGGTTAAAACAACTGAAAGAACAATATAATGCAAAAAAAACAATTGACACTCGTACTCTTTACAAAAACAAGCAGTCGATAATCATTTACAAAGGAAGAATAAATAGAAACAACAAACAACAAAAGTAGAAAAAAACTGAAATTTTTTAAAGAAATTTAGCGACTTCGCGGAAACTCTAGATTAAAAAATTAAGTACCTAAAATAAAAAAAAAAAACAATAGACAGTCGTTCACGAAAAAGGAAAGATTATAACCATACTGAAGACTAACAGAAGTTCTTTCGTCAAGCAAACTAAAAGAATCTTTAATGAAGAAGAAAGAACAAACACGAAACAAAAAAATTCACAATCATGAACTAGGAATTTATTAAAAAGAAAAACGATTGGGAATCATCCATAAAAAAACAATAAAAAAATCTTAAGCATAGATAGTGAAGAAAGTTGGAAGAAAACTGAAATTACGTTATAGCTTCTTTGAGAAGATTAACGATTTCACGATGACTTTGCGTCTTTAGTTAAGAAAAACAAAAGAACAATTTATAACGAAGAAAACAATTGACAATCGTTTACGAGAAAAAAAATACACGAAACAGAAGATTTTTTTTGCTCAATGATTAATATTAATGTGCCGCTTGTAAATGATTTTATTGTACGTATAAAACAAAGGAGTTTATTAAAAAAAAACAGTTGAAGCGTTCACAAAAAAGGAAATATGACAAAAAACAACAACAACGAAAATTAAATCATACTCAAGAAAAATAGAAGAAAACTGACGATTTTTTGAAGAGCTTTTTGAGTTCCGTGGAAGCTCTAGATTCCAAAAAATTGAAAGGAGACAATTTATAATGCAAAAAAACTCGTTTACGAAAAAAAAACTGTGGACAATCATTCACAAAGGAAGAATTACAGAAAACAACAAAAAAGAAACAACTTCTTTGAAATTATTGAAGCGATGTTCTGAAAACTTTTATTGAGAGAAACACGACAGAATAACTTGCAACAAAAGATCACGAAGAAATAACGCAGAAAATTAACAATTTTTTTAAAGAATTTCTTTAATCTGATTTAGCTTGATTGATTGGGTGTCCCTAACAGAGCGATCCCTAGCGTAGTGTATATTATTATTATTATTATTAGTAACACATATTGGGGTGTTTATGAACAGTATGTATTTCTTGGAAAATTTCATAAGAAATAATTTTGAAAATCATAAAATAAATTATTAGTATTAAGTGCATTTTAGGAGATTTGTTTAAGGAATTCTTTAGCTCAAGTTTGTTTTTTCAAATCTCTTAATTTTGAGTAAATACTTTTAGAAATAAATCAGAATTAACTATTTATTATAAATAAATTATTGAGATTTAAATACGTATAAATTAAGTTTATAATTGTAAATATTAGGATAAATAATTCAGTGTGTAAAAGAAACTCTAAGTTATAGTACGAAGTTCGGAGAATAAACAAGTGAGAGCGCTATGTTAGATATCGCGTGAACTTATGGCCCATCACGCTTATAAAACCGCCGCCGCGCGTAGCTCGTGATAACCTTTTCTGAATGGTATAGAAGACAAGTGAGTAAAACTTTAGTGGGAAGGTTTTGTGAAAAAGCCGACCTCATATTATATCCTTTAAAAACCCGAACTTCTTCATGCGGAATAATTAATGATTTGGAGTGATACAATAAACTGTGTTTTATGTTTTTCTTCTACGATATATTTTTTTTATTATACACACACACTCAACTCTTGACATTAGATATTTTTGAATGTGAAGGCTCGCGTTTGCCATCGACATCCAAAAATTATCACATAAAATACACTCCACAACAAAGAAATTGGTCTACGAGATACACTGTAAAATTCATCATGGAAGAAGAGCCTCCGAGAGGAAAATCTACAAAGTAAAAAAGTAAAATAATAAGAACACAAAGAATTGAGAATTCAAATAAGAAAGTTAACTTTTGTGCCTTGGTGGTCGCTCTCCATGGATACCCTGTATACATGTCTACATGGAAAAAAGTTAAGATTTGGAAAAAATGAGGTATTTGCTGTTGAATTATAAGAAAAAGTTGTATTTAAAAATTCGAGAGGATTCAGAAAGTAGCCAGTCCTTCTAAAAGGATAATCATTTTCAAAACAAATTAATTTCGGTGTCCCGCAAAGTGGCACTTCGGGACTTGCACTGTTTCTTATACGTATATAAATAATTTGTCGTCAAGCAGGCTGAATAAAGTAATAACTTCCCAATTCGCAGAAACAAAAAGAAGAGAAAACAAAAGAAAAACGCGAGAAACAACAAACGCATTCGCGGGAAACAATCGCCTTTTTTTCTTTGTGTTTGAATTTTCAGATTAAAAAAAGAGACTCTCTGGAAATATTCCAAATGAAATTCGTTAGGTCCGAAGCAAGAGCAAGAGCTATCGCTGTCCCCCCCCTGCCACAAGAAATAAAATTTGAAATTGATTCCCAAAATCAAAAAAGGTAACCTTTCGAAGTTTCATGAATTTTAAACGTGTCTGTCCTTGAGCCGAACTAGTGTAGTAAAAACCGGCAGAATTTCATGAAGCTTCCCCGGAAACAAGTGACGATCTTCCAAATTTCTGAAATCCTAAAATTTAAGATGATTTCGTTCGCGTCCGAGCAAAATCAGAAAGTCACCCCCTCGAAATCTCACGAATTTTAAGAGTGCCGAATTCATGTTCGTAGAAGGTCGTGAAACTTCGTGGAACTTCCCGGCAAACAAATGACTGTCTGTCGTTTTTGCCGCCCCCCCCCCCAAATAATTGCGCCCACGTCCAAGCGAAATCAAAAAGTCACCCCCTCAAGTATCTTACACAGAGGCATAAACACTAAACATTATGAAACTAATATATCTGTCAAATGTCAAATGTCATTTTTTTGATTTTCAGTCATTCGTCACGTTGATCAACGGGTAAATAAGATATATTAATTAAAAACCTGAATTTTATTTGCAGAATTGCCACTCTCATAGTCAAAGAAATAATTCGCCCATTTTGATCGCCAATCGCTATTGTAAAAAAACGTTTACCAAAAGTAGTAGTAGGGTTGGCAACACTGAGCACGAAGTGAAAAGTAGAGTGAGAGCCCAGGTGAGTGAGTGATATAAGTAAAAGCGAGACAAAAGTGCGCAAAGAGTGAGCACCGAGGAATTACCGAATTCAGCATTTGATGTCCTCTACTATACAAAGTATTTTCGAGAGAAGTCGTTAGTGAAGAAGATAAACACATGTCTTAACATTCCTAACTTGTCATAAACTAAATAACAGTCAGGTAGACACAGTGTTGCCACGTAGCGCGATATATTTTACCTCCTCTTCAAACTCAAAGTGCCCTTCTTCATAAGTTGGCAACAGTTTGCCAAGCATCAAAAATCGAGTTCTTCTTTACCAGCAATACAAGTGTGCACACGAAAAAAGTCAACGACAATCGATTCTTGCCTCCTTTTTTTTTTAGACAAAAGAAAATAATATTCGAAAGTTTTCTTTTCCACCATTAATCGTATTTTGTTTGTTCGTATTTATTTTTTTGATGATGATTATGTTCGTAAATTAGTTTCACAGTTAATTATTTTTTTTTGCCAAGAAAAAGTCGAAAAAGTTTGTCGTTTGTTTGTAACGCAAAAACATATCTCTTTTATTTGGTTTTTGTATTCGTTAAACGGTCGATCGTCTTTTGCTACTGTTTTTAACAAAAAAAAAACACCCTTAAGTCCTCGAGTAGAAGTTTTATATATTAATTTAAATATTAATTAAATATAATTAATAAACGAGAAGCGGTGTATCATTTTCTGCATAAATTCGGCGATGTTGAACGCGACCAGGAGCGAACTCGCCGTTTAGTTTCTTAACGGGTCCCTCGAATGTGCTCCTGTTATCAAGGTAACACGTGTCTTTTTGAAAGAGGTGAACGAAGTAAAACATATTAAGGATCCTGAGTGAGAAGGTGTACACAAAGGTATAGTTTCTGAACGCAGCGCAGGAATAATCCCGGCGTTCCTGAACGCAACCTAGGAGCAAACTCACCATATAGTTTCTGAACGCGTCTCCCGATAATACCCATCGAACACAATTGAGCTAGGAACACAAGTGGGTGAGATTAGTCAAATTTTTCTAGTGCGTTCCCTGTCGCACGCATTATAACAGGATGTCTAGTTAAACATTTACCGAATCTGTATATTATGCTACGTAATGCTGTATCAGAATAGATACAACGTTGTAATAAAAAGTAAGTCAAACATTCAAATCGCGCACAATCCGAATAAAATACACGCCTTGACTTACGAACTCGTTTTGTTATCGTCTCGGCGGCATCGCCGGGCAAAAGAAAGAGGAACAAGAAGAAGAAGAAGGAAACGTGAAATATGTGCAGCTAGTTTTTGAGCGCGCCTCCAGTTTTTAAATGTCGGTATTTCTATTCCGCTCCTCAACGCCGGCAATAAATTCCGCGCGCCCGGCGCAAGCTTATTTTAACGAAGGAGAGAGAGATAGAGAGGGGGGGTCGACGTACATACATAAGTCTGAAATAACAAAATTTCAATTTATTTGCAAACAAGTTCGGAGACCGCCTGTAAAAACCGCCCCGAATGAAACACCGACGCCGCACGCCTCTTCCGCTTCACACAAATCTTGACAATCGCATACATATTTAAAACCGCTACTTGCGCTACGAAAGTAACTGTCACGCTCCGACGGCCCTCCGAAATCTTTTCACCCCCCCCCCCCCTTCCCGACCCATTCGCTTTGTTTTTTGGTACACGGGCAAAAACCGGTTAAAACCGGAGATATTCGTTTCGGGCAAAAAAATTTAAACAAAGCGCAACGCACGGAACGAATCCAAACTTCAATGAAGGATAAGACCCCCCCCCTCCCCACCATCATCCCCTTTAATCCTCATATTATGTCGTTTTTCTGTAATTAACAATCTGAACTGGGATCACTCAACCTAGTGGTGCTACCATGCAGAGAAATGCCCGCCTTTATATCATCAGTATGAGTCACTGGAAAAGCATGATTCATCTTTTAGAACGATTTTCCGGTGATTCATACGTCAGGGCAGGATTGCACAAGCTAATCCGACAGACTTTTGCATAAACCGAACCGTTTATATACGTGACAAACTGATTTGTAATGAATTAGAGTATCATTCTAGATAGAAGAAAGTCTCTTCCTTTCATAGTGTAATGTAAGTCATGTTACATCACTTGTTATTACCTTTACCAAATCGAACTGCGTCCCTTAATCTCGTTATGTAATTTACGTAACAATCCAATACGTTATTAATTCGATTGACAGTTGACTGGCCGTGGGGGGCGTTCAGAGTGCGTCCAATCTATTAAAATGTTACGGTATAAATCGAAAGAAGGGGCATAGCTTAAATATTATATTAGAAATATGACTAGACAAACATTAATTATACAAATATAACTTAAATACTCACATCCTTTAATTCACAACACAAATCAAAGTACAAGAAGTTACACGCTGTATTGACAGCTGATTATAATCTTATCTCTTTATGCAGATCGAGGGGTTTTTATAGGAAGTGCAACTCGAGAAATTCCGAATTCTAACGAAACCGGAAAGGTACGACAGATTACGAGATGATTTTAATCCGTTCCAACGTGTTCAAGGTTTTCCACCTGCAAGTGTCAAGGTTCCGTTGTTTACGTTGACGAGTTGCATTTTTCTCTTATCTCAAGTTTGCTAAATAAATCCAATGCATCAATTTACTTGCATCTTGTCACAATATTGTATATAATAAAACACCCTCCCAGTTATGGGAGCAACTCAAGCAACTCCATGTGAAATTTACACTTTTTTAACCAATCGTAGACAACGTCAATGCACAACAAACACTTTAGCCAATCGAGAGCGTGCTGGGCGGAGCCATGGGTTTAAACGATGTGCTGTTGCGAATAATTACCGATAATAAGTAAGCCACGCCCCTAAATTGATGTCGTTAATAACAAAGCACGCTCAGATTGTTATATCAAACGATCATCGGCAGTAATACGTTCTTAAGAAACTTCATGAATTAAACTTACTTTATTTTTAAACCAACTCTACACGACGGAAATGCGACGACAAAGACGTGAAACTATTTTGCGACCAATCAAAAATATGCTAGGCGGAGCTATGGTTTAAATAGTCTGCAACTGTGAATAACGACCAATAATAAGTGCGTCAAGCCCCTCAACTTATATCACAAAACTCACAAACAACAAAGCTCGCTTACAGTGTTATTAAAGAGAAGTTAGCTTACACAATAGAGGGCACTCGAACAGAGAAGTGCAAATTAGAAAAGAGTGTATTATCGAGGTTTCCGGACAATGGGCGGATAATCTGATTGGTGAAAACTGTACGCCACGCCTTGCGCCGCGCCAACGCCTTTGCGGTTCGTTTCCTGCGTATTTCTCTGCGCCAATTTAAAGAGATAACTGTTTCAAGGTCATAGAAACTACTCGGCAAAGATTCGGAATATTTTCCCTTGAATAACTTAACCACCCTTTGGTGTTATACAGATTCGGTAAATGTTCAACTGGACATCCTGTTATAATGCATGCGACGGGGAACTCACTAGAAAAATAAAGAGAGAAATTTGACCAATCACGCCCACTTGTTTTCGATGCCAGCCACCGTCTAGCCGGGCCGATGCAATTAGTTCTCCAGTACACAAATTTCTGATTCTGTATGTAAACGGTGTTCGCGCCTTAATACTTTCTCAAGTAAACCCTTACACTTTTTAACCAATCATAAGCAGCGGAAATGCAGATAAATTAACAACAAAGACCAATTAAGAGTATACTGGGCGGAGCCTTGGATTTAAATAGTTTGCAACTGCGAATAGTAACCAATAATAAGTACGCCACGCCCCTAAAATCAAATGTCCTAAATAACAACGAACGTTCATAGTTTTATATCACACGAGTATCATGCATTGCTACGTTTTCAAGGAACTCTGTATAAGCAATGAAACCTTTTTTTAACCGACTATACATGACGGAAATATAATAACAAATGCGCGACACATTTTCGGTCAATCAAAGGTACGTCGGGCGGAGCTACGGTATAAATAGTTTGCAACTGCGAACAAGCATTTGGAAGATAATTATTTTTTTTAAATAATCCTACACAACGGCAATGGCGAATAAATGGGCAACGAAGGCGTGAAACTATTTCTTGGCCAATCAAGAGCATGCTGGGCAGAGCCATGGGTTTAAGTAATTTTCTAATAACTACTCCACGCCCCTCAACTTACGTCGTAAATAACAAAGCACGTTTACACGT
Organism: Dorcus parallelipipedus; assembly: GCA_958336345.1. Taxonomy (NCBI): domain Eukaryota; kingdom Metazoa; phylum Arthropoda; class Insecta; order Coleoptera; family Lucanidae; genus Dorcus; species Dorcus parallelipipedus. Next base: position 38,531,897 of record OY284479.1, on the reverse strand, counting down.
TACATCAAACGATTAATACTTTCTCAAGCAAAGGAAATGCCACTACATAGACGTAAAGTTACTTCTTGGCCAATCAAGCGTGTGGTGGGCGGAGCTACGATATAAATAGTTTCCAAATGCCAATAATGATACTAAACACGCCCCTAAAGCATTGCGAAGCATTTTTAACCAATCACGGCGGTTTATATTAAAATATTTTGGATAGATAAGAAAATCTCCCACTCAAACTTGTTATGCACATTTCAATTGCTTCGTCACCTTTGTCAAGGTCATTTTAATACTACTGAAATTTGAAAAGCGTTGATAATAGCTGGACGACAACTGAAATGTGCCCTGTATTATTATAACAAATTATTGATTTATACTGTCACTGACTTTGTTGTGGTGTTGCGGTGAACAACCGAACATACAGGTGACCTTGAACTTGTGGAATTTCGCGTTTGCCGGTAATGTTGCAATAAATCTTTATCTGCATCGGCACGCCGCGCCGTACGTTTGGTCAGAAAAAGTAATTTGAATAGAATAAGGCAAAAGACGAGGCAGCGAAACGTTGAGTAATTTGCGATTTTGAAGGTGTCCGCGAACAGTTACGAATTTGTTGCTCAATTAAAAGTTTTTTGTTTTTCTGAAAAACATCGAATTCGCGGAACTTTTAACAAATGACAATCGAACTCCACCCGAGCTACACACAACTCGAACAAAAAACCACAAAATTAAAAACATAGAGCCCTATCGATCACGGCCATTGAAAAATGAAACGAAACCGAATTAGTACAAGAATAGAATAACACGGCGAACGCCATTTGCGGCGCTTGCAACAATATTGTTAGAGGAGGATTTTTTTTTTGTTATGCTCTGACCTAAATGCATTATTACATTCAGGCGGCGCAATGAATCGATACCACACGTTCAAACAAAATGTAATGCAATTCGTTTTGAATATTCGATAAATATAAGGCGCAGGTCGGTCGTTTTAAATTAGGCAACATCGCCGCTCGTTTCTTAGATTAAACACTAATTGGAGTGACGAATTCTATCCCTGTAGCAGGTAGTGTCCTCTATGAATTCGTAATAAGCCTCGGGCGATTCGCAACCGACGACGACGACGACGTCTAGCAAGGATTTACATGCAAATGGAACGCTGACGACGCTGGGCTCATTGGATACGTCCCGCGTATATTTATTTGCCCCCGGCTCGTCCGTCTCTGCTATTTGTTACGAATTTGTTTTAATGCCCGTGTTAATCAAGTGGCTTATGAACGCTGCCTGGCTTCAAAGCTTTGAATAACATCAAATACACAATGTGGGCATCTGGGAAATTTAGGTCAGGTGTGGGATTAATTTTCATTATGAGAACTCCGTAATAATGATAAATTTCCGTTTTGCTTTCGTTAAAACGTAAAACATGTATTTTAGTTGTTTGAAAACCAAAAGGAAAAAAAATCCATGAGATGACCCTTGACCGTGGTGGAAAACACGCTTTTTCTGCCGAAAAATATAAATTCAACCAAGGTTTGACTTATTTATTTTAACTTTCTCTTTTGTTTGGTTTCGATCAAATCCACAATGGCGCTGCGTATTAAAACAGAAATAAAATGCAAACAAGGCTATTCCAGTCGAATGTGCGGTATCTATTTATGAAACACGTGCGTAAAATTCATGTCGCTGCTTTATTACTGTCATTATTGTAAATTGTATGGGGCTACGTATACGATCGGAGTCGAATTTCATTCTCAAATGCTTTAAATATATTCGAGTCCGCGTCCATTTGATGTTGCCAACCTAAACCGCACGTCGATTTCCATTTACGATTCATCACGTTCGACGCTCTTAGCGTTAGCTTATGATTTTCTGTCATTCTGTGCGCATTTAATGAAACCACCGCCCGCCGCGCCACCCGTGCGTCGGCGGTGGGTTTTATTTGGGGCTTAGGAAACGTGATAAGCACGTTTTAAAATCGTCCTTCCGCCACGGTCGCAATCAGGTGGGTTTATCTACCTCCGAGCTGCACGCATAAATGCTGATTCGGTCGAGCCTAGAATATTAGTGCATTAATCACGCTGAGCCTCGGGCTTATTGTGTTACAATAGGTAGTAGTACACTAACACAATAACACCATAGTTATAACAGGTCATAAAACTCTGATTGTAACGCAAACATTCTCGCTTGGAAGGCCCTCTAGTCAAAATACTGACTCTCCTTCAGATAAGTGACCATTAAGATACGTTAAAGTAAAAAAAATCTTGACGCGTGAGAAATATTGTATTGTAGAATGACTGAATAAAATGCCCCAAGGGGTAGATAACTTAAGTCATGCCAGTGACGTAATTGCATGAGGCCACCACCTCTCGGGAAGAATTGTTTAAGAGGGGAACAATGGGGTTTGACAGTAGAATTTGAAATACGCGTAAATTACGAATAATAATGATAACGACAACTTAACTTATGCCTGCGACCCAATTGAACGGGACTACTAGAGGACACCACCTCTCGGAAACAATCGTTTAAGAGGGGGGAATTTCTTAATAATAACAGTGGTTGGGCTTTGAAATCCGCGGCAATTACGAATGGTAATGATGACGACAACTTAACTCATGCTAATTGAACGAGACCAACTACCAGAGGACACAATTTCTCGGAAAGAGTTATTTAAGAGGGGGAAATTTTTCTAATAAAAACAGTGGGATAGCTTCGAAATCCGCGTCAATTACGAATGGTAACGATGACGACAAGTTAACTCACGCCAGTGAGCTAATTGAACGGGACCAACTACTAGAGGACAGCACCTCTCGGAAACCATTGTTTAAGAGGGGGGAATTTCTTAATAGAAACAGTGGTTGGGCTTGGAAATCCGCGTCAATTACGAATGGAAATGACGACGACAACTTAACTCATGCCGGTGAGCTAATTGAATGGGACCAACTACCAAAGGACATCACCTCTCGGAAACAATTATTTAAGAGGGGCAATTTTTTAATAAAAACAATGGGGGAGCTTCGAAATCCGCGTCAATTACGAATGGTAACGATGACGACAACTTAGCTCATGTCAGTGACCCAATTGAACAGGACTAACTACTAGAGGACACCACCTCTCGGAAACAATTGTTTAAGAGGGGCAATTTTTTAATAAAAACTGTGGGAGAGTTTCGAAATCCGCGTCAATTTTGAATGGCACAATTACGTAAGTGACCCAATTGAACGGGGCCACCTCTCGGAAACAATTGTTTAAGAGCGGGGAATATCTTAATAAAAACAGTGGTTGGGGTTCGAAATCCGCGTCAATTACGAATGGTAATGACGACGACAACTTAACTCATGCCGGTGAGCTAATTGAACGGGACTGCTAGAGGTCACCACCTCTCGGGAAGAGTTGTTTAAGAGGGGGAATTTTTTAAAATAAAAACAATGGGGTTCGAGTCACAATATAGAAATTTACTTCGTATACTGTAATGACATTGGCTGTCGGCACATTTGATGTTGGCGTACAGTTTTGGTTGACCTTCGCCATCATTTCGCCATAATGCGGATAGTATAATCGGCGGAATATTTAAAACAATTTGAGAGATTTGAGACTGTAGAGGACGAGAATTGCCGCCCTATTAAACATCTTCATTTCTAAGTTTAGAAAAAAGTTTAATACAAACTGTTACAATTGAAAAATTCATTTAAGATATTCACAATATTTGCCAGTCGCCCTGTATTTGTGCGGGAATCAAAAGTTTAGTGGGCCTACGTGGCTTCTGTAACGTTGCCAAATATTGCATCAGAAAAACCATAAGCTGTTACCTAGCCCTACGGTATCAGTCCAGTTCACTCTTTCGCCGGTTAAAAACGACTTCATCTCGTAACGACTCCCGTCTCAGCGTAGCTGGGAACGCCGTCTTCCGTGTCGCGTTCATTGTTTCGACAGAACTCATGGCATGTTAACCTATTGTTTGTGTGTTCACGATTTTAAGCTTCCTTTCTTGTGAATTTTTGATGGAAGTTTGAAACAGAATCTACTCCGAGATTTGTTAAAGTGCACGCCGAGTGAATTCAAGCTCGTTATAAAGCTTCTCTAAGGCCTGTTCTTGCGACGAAGAACGGGTAGGTCTTATCGGCAATTTTGTGTGTACGTTCTGTTTGTAACGCGTATCTCTCCTCTACTACGCTTTTAGTGGTAGTTTTACCCCTGTTGAAATTTTCGATGACCCTTTGCGTGGAACACAAAGCCGTAATCGGAGTTTGTAACGGCTAGAAGCCCTGACATCACGACCCACCCCTCGTCCGGGAAAACTGGACTTGACCTGCAGACGCGACGCCACTTGGTACGTACTACTTACGCCGATTTACGTCATTGGCAGCACTATCCTCCGTTGGAGGGCGCTCACTTGCAAGTGACTGCTATTGTCAAAACTTGGATTTGGTTACAAGGTCGGAAATATTTTCCTTATTTTTATTTATTTGTTTGCGTGGCCTAAACGCCGGTTTGCGTTAGTTTAAGTTTAAATAGTCCTTAAATATTTATTTTAAGTTTTGCTGTAAACGAAAAGCAGATCTGTTTAACGGACAAAGTTTAAATTGTTCAACTCAATAGGACCCCTTCTGGATCGAACTCGCTATTTGTTAATCAGTTATTTATTTTCTTATTATTACTTTTCTTTTTGAGCATTTTAAATAAAAACAAGTGTGCTCCTCAGCTGATGACTTTTATTTTATTCAACTTGTCCACCCTTTGCTTTTGGGGTTTCGTTGAACCCTCCCTTTCTCCAGGAGTTTAGTCGGCGGTGCTGGAGAACTTCGAAGTTACTCGCACAATTTGCTGTCCTTCAGGTATAGGTAGCAAGAAGTTGAATGAATGAAATATACAACATCCAAAGCTGTCGTGTAACCAGCAAGCTGACGAAAAGTGGCCACTTTGTGGATAGTAAGGAGCAACGCGGCGAAGAGGTCCTCTGCGAATCCTCATTCCTAAACAAATAAACAAAGAACAAAATATACAACAGTAAGATGACTCCTTCTATGAACTTTACAACTCTGAGAACAAAGAAAAAACCACAAAACACAGCAGTTTTTGACCCACTACAACGTGGAGCTGAGCTAGCAACCCGAATTACATAGAAATTTTTGGCGCCCAACGTGGGGCACAGCCAAATACATAGCAATGTGACATCGATGTTGTAACAAAACACCATAAAACTTTAAGGGTTTCCAAAATTAAGAAAACAAGTGGAGCGTAAGCGCTAAACTAAAATATTCGAACACGCAAACACCTGCGAACGTGAAACTCATTACCGAGGACTTTATTGGACGGTTACTGGGTGCACGGAGGGCCCTAATGCTTATTCGGCTGCTAAGGAAGGCTTACGGATCCATTTTATGAAGTTCCCACTGTTTAGTCTCGAAACCGCTTCCATATTAAGCGCTCCGGATGCTCGTTGAACACGCCAATTATCACCGGGAACATTCGTACCCTGTTTTACAATTCGGAAACGTGCGCGGGAGTATTTTACGATCAGGTCCGAAAGGAGGCGCGCGAATATGTAAACGTAATCCGACCGGGGGGGAAGGAAGGGCCTGGGAAGCAGCTTTAAGCTGTCGGCGGCGGCGACACACGCAAGACGATAAATTTTAAAGCTCTTTTGTATCACTCGCTTTTGCACAGTGCAGAACAAACATCGCCGCTCGTACGTGATCTCTATTCTTTCAGCTTTCGTTTTTCGTTCTATTTTGAATTATCTCGCAAAGTCACATGCACTTGTGGTGTACATAGGTAGCAACTGCTTCACCAATTGTAGTCTGTAATAAGTACACTTAACTAGGTTGACATGATTAGAGTGCGCTTGGATTGTACCGCGATTAGATCATTCCAATTAATGGTTAACGAAACGCTGTCTGTATACTTTTCTCTTATGAGTATAGTATAATATTGCGTAATATTGTGAAATAATGCGTAATATTGTGAAACAATGCGTAATATTGTGAAACAATGCGTAATATTGTGAAACAATGCGTAATATTGTGAAACAATGCGTAATATTGTGAAATAATGCGTAATATTTAGTAATATCGTTCGGAATAAGAATGAAATCAGTGAATTAAAAAGAAGTGTGGATGTTGGTCTTTAAAGCACTTGGATAAAAGTCATGCCAGAATGATTTTCGTACGTCCCCGAAACTTTCCTGATAATACGTAGTAAACCCCGATGCAGCCGCCGCGCCGCAAACTGTCGGTCGCTAATTTCAATAACAAATTATATTTTGTCGCAAAAGTTCCCGTCTACGTATAAACTTTGCACGTTAGGAAGCAGATGTCGTTTATATGTGACAGAATAACTCGACGTCGTCGCTTATATCGAGCTCCTGAATTTTGCGCGGCAAGGTTTCATTCGCCCGAGAAGTTTATTTATAATGTTAACTATATGCAAATCCCGCACTCTGCATTGCCTTTTCGGGGGCAAGATAATTTATATCTCGCGGCGCTGGCGCTGCGAGCGGCGAATGTCCCAGAAACAAACGCATTAAAGCCGCAAACTTGCGAGTTTATGACGCAAGTGTTTAGTTTGCGGTGCTTCCCCGGATTTTACGTAGCAATCAATTTTTCAATCTCGAAAACCGATTCATTTTCATTTCAGGTCTTTTCTTTTTTCAATATTAACTAGACACACTGTCTATTCTAAAAAAAATTACCCGAAATTAAATCCAGACATAATCCCCCTATGAAAAAAAAAAAAAGAAAATTAATGAGACGTTGTTCGATTTAATACTTGTCGTAATTATTTAATTAAGCGAGGCCTTTTTGATCCCCCCCCCACCGGAAACGATTCCTCTGCGTCAGGCGGAGGGGCAGGGGGCGAATTAAAAGTATTACGAACCTACGAGAGATAATCGGATGGGGCGACTTGAGGTGGGTGATTGGGGAAATTGCGTTTTCAGCGCATCTGGATGCTCTAAGGCGCTTATACTTTCATGTGTTGTATTAGTATTTACGATTATTGCCCCCCCCCCCATATCTTTGAGGATTAGTAGACATTTTCAGTTCAGTCATCTGCAAGAATTTGGCTCCTCTACAAGTTATGTCAGCTAGTAGCTCATTGGAGACTGGGCGTGGTTTCAATGGTATTATGAAGGCGCCAGGGTGAACAAATATCCAACTGAAGAAGTCAATGTGAAGCACCGTTCCCAATGTATTTCGCATTCGCAAAAGTTTTGTAATAAATCCAGGAGAGTTTGAATTATTCGCTTGTGCACTGAAGGTACAAACACAAATGCACAAGTGGTAATAATAAACAGCTGCTTTAATTAAAGAAAGAAAGAAAGTCTGAAGAAAGATGTAATGTTCACATTTTTTCGTTGCCCGTTACATTATTTTTTACGTATTTTCTCGTTATTTTGCTATTGAAATTCAAGTAAAAACTGTTTCGTTCGTTTAATTAATTTCATATTTATGACTTTCACGCCTCTATCTCTCAGGATTTGTGTTTTAATTTCAGATCGTAATGCGGATTTCTTCTTAAAGCCATTTATTTGTTTGTTTCGGAAATTAATCTGTAGATGTCGTACATGGTCCTTTGGTCGATTTTATTGATCGATATTTCTTGATGACGTATACGGAAATTGCGTAGAAAATCTTTGACGAGTTTCCGTCCTCTTCGATGATCGTGTACAGATTTGGGTGTGTGCTCGTGCGCCATTAAGACGCGTGGCGTGCGTCTCCAAATTTTTGTGGTTTTGTGAAGCTCTGAACGGCTTGAGATATTCCAGTTTGGCAAATAATCACGTCTCTTTCTCGTAAGCCCAACTGTGTCAGTTTGCTGCCGTTTGTTTTTGTCACAAAGCTACCGTTTCGCTACCGTATCCCGAGCACGTGTTGCTTTAAGGTTCTCGTTTAGGAAAGAAAAACTAACAGAAGATTGTAAGTACCCTAATTGTTTAGGAGAATATTTTCTAAGGTTCTTTTTCTCTTTATGTAGAGTTTTTTTTGGGACTTCCGAAATTGTGTTGAACTTTAGAAGATTAGTTTTTTTGGACTTCCGAAATTGTGTTGAGTTACCGAGGCCGAAGTTTTCCTCCTACCGCACGAGTTTTTATGGGAAAATTCCTCGCTGTTTACTGCGTTGTTGTTCTGAAGATATCACCGGAGTCGTTTGAAGATTTAATTCAACGGTGTCGTTTAGATAGAACTCAGGTCAAGCTATCGTCAGGATTGCGTAAGAAACAACCATTTGTATTAATATCGTATCGTATCGACAAAACTGTCAGTATCGCTTCGTATGGACAAACTTATCGTATCGTATCGTATCGTATCGTATCGTTTAGAGAAAATTACCGTATCGTATCGTATTGAATTAACTATCGTACCGTATAGTATTGAAGAAACTACCGTATCGTGCCGTTTGGAAACATTTTCGTACCGTATGGAAATAATCCATTAAATTCATTTTGATTGTCTGTGGACAATAATTATAGTATATTGGGTCACTTTCAAATTTATTTAGTGCTATTTTACATTTATTTGTATGGGTCATTTATCTATAGTTTGCATCATATTAATTTTTTCTACTTTAAGTTTTTTTTGTACACATGTTACTATATATTTATATATATTTTGTTTGATCGAATTATCTTTTATGTTAAATCGTTATATAATTTTTCAATTATATTATTTTTCATTTTCAAACATTCTTTTTCATTTTCTGTTACGATTAAAGAGCTATTTCTTTAAAATAAATTTGCGTAATCTAAAAATCTGTTTCGAGTTCTTTAGTTTGGTTCCGGACTGTTTTAGTAATCACAGTTTAAAGAGATTACTTGGCGCTCAACAGCTTTCGTTTTGTTATCTACCGTTTATTATTTTTTTTTTTTATGAATTACGCAAGTTATGTTTTTAAGAATATAGTTCGAAGAATTATCCTTCCGAATCCACCTCAGCCTCCGACTAAACTGAGCTATGGCAACCAAACAGGTGAGAATCTACTTACAAAAAAAGTATGTCACAAAGAAAGAGTGAAGGTCGCCGAATACACTATGACACGAGTGTACTATTTAATCTAATCCCTCTATATGACACTTAAAAACTTAAGCCATACTTTATTATAACAAAACGAAAATATCGGTTAATTTAACGCAAGATTAGTCGAAATTCGCTCTTTGATAAAATGCAGCGTGGCGAAGCAGTTAATGCGGTACAAACTCACGGCATGTTCTGTAGATCGAAGATCCATTACCAAAACGAGATGGCGTCAAGCGTTTAGCTTAGAATTACCCGAACATCAATACAATCCAAACTTGCTAGGATAGTAAGAAATATCCAAAATTCGTTCCGTGGTGTTCCAGGAGATTCCGACAATGTCAAAGATGAGTTCTTCTAAATTCAAAATTGGAACACACGACACAGCCGCACCACCAACGTTGAACGAGTAAGTGACGCCTTGAAAGAAAACGAAACCGGTTGACGTGGAGTAATCGCAGGTGAAGTCAGCCTCGACCAATAGAAATCGTTAGTAATCCACAAGCCCATATAAGGACTCGACAATGGATTAATTCCGACGACCAATAATTTCATTGTTACAACAGTTGATTTCTCGAAAGAATTTTGTGATTGGTCACTTTGCCTTCTCTTCGTGCCTGATATTCCAGTTACGCGCAGAATCAAGCGCCAGTAGTTCTGCTAAACGCGTAGGGTGTACATCGTCTTATTGTGGGCTTTAAGCAATTTGGTTATTCCATCAGAATGGGATGTTTAGTTGAACTGCGAACGGAAATTTTAATCCGTGTTCTCTACATGTAATAAAAGCATTCTTCTATGCTTTTCGAAGCCTGACCACTAGAAATTCATCTGTGCATAAATTAGGTTGTAACTTTTTTCCGTTCTTTATCAATTAGCCTTTGTCGTTGGGGTATTCTGATTTTTCTGAGAGAGACAATATTTGGTTCCGACGATCCCGAGCCGTTTGGATCGGACCAGACCCCTCTAACTAGACGCGTACTGCGAATGCAGACATAGAGGACGTGACATGTGAAGGTGTGGGCTGTGTCGCCCCTCTCCTGAGTAACGTGGACGTCGTTTCCTTGTTAATTTTTTCTTCTATAATCAGGTAGGTAGCACAGTGCTCTATCTCTCTCGCTAACCTTGAAACTTGATCCAACCATCTCATTCGGAGTCCGATCGCCCTGAACTAACCTATTGGAGTAGTTATATAATTCTCCTCCTGAGGAAGACAAATGATGAAACCATGGAACCAAATCTTGTTGGAAAGAAAATATAAAGGGCTTGAAGCCTTAGCTCCCTCAAGACTTTTGTCTTTTCTCTTTCTCCCTCGTCATTTGTTCTCCGTTCCTAACGCGGTGGTTGTTTCGATTTAGCCCCTTTCAAATCTCCTTCTCCACTGTTGGTGTCCAAATGGTGCAAGGCATTGTAAATCGCGAGAAGCCTATCAGTAGCCCTCGATACTGTTTTGAAGAAGAAAAAAGGCAGAACTAACATGAACCAAAACGCTTCAACAAATAAGCGAGTCTGCAAGGGATTTTACAAGAACCAACGGCCTTTCTTGTGGTATTCCCTTTTGTTATTCTTGAGAGGGAAACGAACGGAGATTTACTCCGTGATTTGATAAGAAGCACTCTACGTGAAAGACAAGCATCATTGATTGCTTTTCGAAGCCTGATCACCACTAATAAATCAGCTAATTTTGTGCGCAGTTTAGTTTTTCATTCTTTTATCGGAGCTTTTATTTGTGATTCACCCTGCTTGCGTACTACGGTTGCAAACCAGAGAGACTTATCTTGGTTTCGGCCAACCTTGTTATCGGCCAACCGGACGCAATCCCGATAACCAGTTCGCACGGAAACGTTGGACGAACAAAGAATTACGGAAAGACGTACGTTGCGACAATTGAAGGTTGGATCTTTTAATCTATTTGCCGGATTTTACAAACCTTAACGTTTAGTTACTTTTATTGATATCGTGGCGCAACTGGACGTGCGTGCTCGTAGATTTATTTCGTTTTGCTTCTGTACTGATCGTATTATGAACGAATAACGGATCCGTGCTTTGTGTTTAGATTGTTTTTGTCGTTTGAGAATTAACTATTCCTGATCTGAATTTCTTTTTTTACTTTTAACTAAAGACAAGCGTGCAAGAATTGATTATTTTCATCTTTATCAAGCATGAGCGATGCATTCTTGAGTGCCATACGATTCCAATGCAATGGTTTGGGGTGCCATTTCAAGAGACTTCTAGTACGTTCAGAAGCACCATGAATGGTCATTTCTGACGTTCTAGAAGCTCCATTTTCCATACTTCTTCTTCCATACTGTTAGAGACTTCTTTGCACATAATTCTGCTGGATTTACTTTCAAGCTCACCCTGAAGCTACCGAGTTATGCAAAACCGGCCAAGACTGAAGACGGCCTCTGGATACGTATCGATTCCGCATGGACTATTATCCAAAAGCCTTTTAATTGATTCTTGCCCGATAACCTTAGAATATCTCTCAGCTGTCTCATTTGAAATTATATTATTAATTACCCCTAGTAGATTGGTTTTTTGAAGATTTTTTATATGGTTCCTCCTTTGACCATCACTGTTACGAAGAGGGTATATAATTTCATCAGTTGTCCCCCATTCCTCTCCCTTCACCATTTGTCTTCTCTTCTCCCACGAATATTTTTTTAATCTATCCTTATTTTTTTCTGCAGCTTACCAGCCATCTCATTCTTCGTCCCCTAGTCATCACTGTTACGGAGAAGGTGTTTAGTTCCATCAGCTGTGACTGTGCTCAATCTTCCCAACTCTCCTTTACTTCCTTCTGATCAAAAATTCTTTTCTGCCTCATTTGCCTTTTCTTTTCCTAAGGAAGACGGTTATTGTAGCGACCCTGTTAATGAATAATAAGCGTGCAATACTGAATCGCCACGTGACATGTCCTAATATGGGCATTTCGATAGTAATGGCTTCTGGCGATTTAGGTTCACTTCTCGTTTTAACTTTGATGATGCCTGTATCGTTGTTGTTAAAGTTATCGAAGTTCTCGCTAAGATTAGGAAAAATTGAATTTGACGTGGTCGGAAATTCTTAGTGCATCGTCAAACGAGTTTTACAACTCTGCCAAGCCCTGATTTTCCTAAAATCCAGGTCATGTTAGGCTAACGGTATGACGCCGTCTTGTTGTTAATTACACTCTTTTTTTTTGAGATACCTCTCAGGATATCTTCCAATTAGATAGTCTTCACACACATTCTTGGTTCAATATCTTCTTATTAACTGCTTCGTTACGCTGCATTGCTAAAGAGAGAATTTTCGACAGAACTTGCGCCGTTAATTATATTTGATGTAAGTTGTTGTAATAGAAATAAGGCGGATTAGATCTGAAGTATCGAGTCAAGTAAATAAATAACGAGTACACTCATTCTTGAGTCACTTTAGACATAGTGCTTCGGCGACTTTTTGTCGTACATGATTAATCTGTTTGTGACATTGCAGTCATTCTGCGCATTGGTAATTAAAATAAAGCCGTTTGTGTATTTGTGCCAGTATCCAAAACGTACAAGTGAGTTTAGGGATTGTTGCAAAGCCGAGACACATTGGGAACGCTGTCGAAGCCTACTTCGGATTAGCTAGATATTATGTTCACCCTGGCGCCTACTTTAAGATCTATTTACCCACACCCATTCTTCACTGTTGCTAGTCGAGGAAAACCTGATACAACGCAGACTTGTTACCGAACAAGGTAAATAATTCATATTAGAGTTTTGTGGCTGCAAGATAGATGACGAAAGATGGTTATTTACAACTTGAAGACAACTAGCTCAGGGCTTCCACTTTTTTCTTTTTTGCCGTTCCTTCTTCGACCCTAACGTAATTGTTGTTAAAGAGTTAAGAGCTTTCAAATCAACAGAATAAATGACACATACGGGCGTTCTAAATGTGTAGGTATGGTTGCCTAATTAACTGGGGTTATCACGTGATTTGCCGCTCGCCTGCTCTATCCAACTGCAACTGCACCTACATATTTAGAACATGCCATATAGGGAACTTCTATTCAAACCTCTTTCTGTTGCTCCACGTTCAACATAACGTCTTTCGGTAACCTTGAAACATGCCCCAACCTTTTTTTTTAAGAAACTGAAACTACCGCAATCACCTTGGAAGACAAGTTGTAACCGCAATATTTCCTGGTTATGTAAGTCATCAAAACGCCATTCCACTAAGATATATGGCACAAAACAGAGCACAGCACTAAAGAATTGAGATTACTATAATGGCACTAAAACAAACGCGTGCGTCATTTATACTCTCTATGAGTGAGGATAACTGCACCATTGCATGTCACTAAAGTGGCGTTAAATACACATCAACAAAAAAAAGGAAAAGGGAAAACGAGTTCGCTTTTAAATATTTGTTAAAATTTGTTATGGAATTCTTATTATTATTATTTTTTTTGTTATTGATTTTTCGTGCTGATGTGTGTATCATTCGCCGACGCGTTTTATCTTTTAGTAATTGTTAATCGATGAACACATTAAGATGTTCCTAATGGCCGAACATCAAACATGACGGCACTTTCCGCCTGAAAAAACACAATGCAAGATAAGTGAGCAATTCTGGTTTCATAAAAGTATAAATTATGTCGCTGAATAATGTATATCCGCTCGAGTCCGCTTGACTTAACAGGAAATTGAGGCGAGGGAATTGTGTTCCGAACATTCATTTATTTCCACGCACACGTTTTGTATTAGGTCGTGTTTATGTTGTTTGGTGATGCCTCTTCGTTGATTGTCAGGTTTCTGCATGATATTTTTTTTTTCAGCACTACTTACTTACATTAAGTTTCTCTGCCAAGGACAAAGTATAGACAAATTGGGAACATGAGAAAATTGTTAAAAATTACCAAGAAAAACGACTACGAAAAATGGTTAAAAAACCACCCAAAAAAAACCTCAAAAATCACTTGTTTCTTGACACCCCAAAAGGAGTCCAAGATAATTGGGAACATGAAAAATCATTGCAAGTATAAACAGCTTTTGCTTTTATAATTGGAGGATTCCCCTCGTCTCGAACAATCGAAAACGTAACGATAACTATAAACAGGTCACACCTTTCTGTTTTGCTGGTGGCCTATCCACCAGGAATTACGCGAAACAAACTCAAGAAGAAATTTATTTAACACTCTTATGTGTGTCACCTTGACGTGGAGAGGGTTTTAAATAATGCACTCTCAAAATTTTAGGAATAAATTCCAATTTGGAGCGCAGCATTAGTCCCGGTGCATTAAATTCCGGCGGAAGTTCGCGCGTCAGCGCCACACAAATTAATTAGCTCTTCTGTTGTCAAATAATTCGCCGGTTTCGCTGAGCTTATTAGCCGAACTTAGTTTTGAGGAGGGCTTCCGAGATAAATGATGATTGCTGCGATAAGCGTGCGGTGCTCACACGTACTTAATACGTGCTGGATGTGTTTCGTTCGGGAGATAAAGTTGGACCGTGCACTTGCAAATGCAGTCTCTCAGTTGGAGACGGTGTAATTTACAATCCTGAGCTTGGCACCTACAGTCGGAGCCATAAGTAACTTCTGCACGCTTTCAACAAAGAACGGACGAAAAAGGTCGCAGTTGAAGATCTTAAGAGGCATTTTGACTACTGTCTTTAAGAACTTGTAACGTTAGCCTGCAAATAACACTCCGGGGTTTTTACGTTTTTTTTGCATTAAATATTTAATTAAATCTAACTTCCGTATTTTTTTATTCAAACGTGATTAGTTCCTTTGATCTCTCGAGTTATTAGCCGACGCACCAAAAGAACTGAGTTACAACAACGTAGGTCCAGATTTGCAGGGATCACGAGATTTTAAATATTAAAGTTTTATCGCGAGGTCCAAAGGGGTCGTTCAACCGTAGACGAGTAAACACCATAATTAGGTCAGTAGGTAGTTACTAGCGTCAGCCCATATAGTTATTTAATTTCGCAATAAACTTAATTTGTTTTTGTTTGGACAGTTTTATTGGTTATTTAGTTTTCCGTAAAAGCCAACAAACAAGGTGACACGTCGGCGTGTTACAGTATATCTCAAATTTAAAGACAAGAAATGAAGGCTGCCAATAACTTTCTCAATCTGTTAATGTTTTTGAAATATGCCGAGAAGGTATCAACTAGTATTGCTTGATAGTTCCGGGGAATGCCAGAGTTCTTGGGGGAGTAGGTGCTCAAACAAAATTGACTTAAATATGTATAACATCCAGATGAGGTTTTGATCATAGTCTGAATTCAATGCCAGTGACTGACTATTAAATCCGAACAAAATGTAAATTATTCAGTCGGAGATTATCCTCGGCTTCAATGCCATGAATGAAGAGGCCAATAGGTTATGAAATCGTTATAAATATTATATCAGGGATTAAAGTTTTGGCCCTAACTAACTGATATCAAGTTTACCTTCGTCGGTAGTTGGAAAGTATAAGCCAGTAGTAGAATTGTTAGCTTAAGATCAGAAGTTTGGCGTAGAATCGGAACATTGTTAGAGTTTGCGCTAGTAATTATAATTACTGGCGGTAAGTTGGAGAGCAGCCGCAGCCTAACGAAGGCCCGCAGCCGCACAATCGGATATCGTAAAACTAGATATTGCTACGAGTTATCGCTCCGATCATTATCCGGAATAACTTATTTAATTACCGACTCCCTAGCCTTAAGTAATGCCCATACATACTGCCACATTGTTTCAAGAACCCTAAGACTCGAATTCACAGCCATTCACACAAGTACTAACGAACTGCCCGGAAATAAATTTCCGGGGATTTCCATCCCGTATGCACGGGGTGGAGGGGTGTTCCAAATGAATAACATCATTTTTCTAGCCTCAATTTGATCAATATGGAAAATGTAGGGTACCGCACATGATTTCATTTTCGGAAGACTAGGTTCTTGGACTCAAAAGCTGTAGATCGTGAATTAAAAATGAAGAGATATACTCTTTAAATAATTAATTCGTTGCTCTCTCTCTCTCCCTCACCCCCTTAAATATTTTTAATTAATTCCTCCTTACGTGCGCTCTAGATGCAAACCAAGTTTGTTCCTCACTGCTGCCATTTCGGTCAAGAACTTCCCAAGTAGCGACTGCTAATGGGACATGTATGTACGTACTGTCTTGGCTGGCGCATAATTATTATTAAACTTGCATAAGTGATTTTATGGCGGCGACGACGCGCTCCTCCGTCGGAGTAACTGCACTTCTCCATTCTGTACCTAATCGCGTAAATGCATACGTAGCGAGGGTGTCACGGAAAATTTAACTAACCGGAAACTGGGTGGCGCGGCGCACTCTGTATCCATTTTCCGCACTAAATTACGACAATGAAGTGCATTTATGGATGTCGTACTTACACGTAAGTGCGACAAGGCCGAAATATTAGTTAGCACGTACACATCTTCCTTGTGTCGTCTGCAATTCGAATTGCGTAAGCTATCAGGCTTCAACGTCAAATTTTTTTAAATTAATTAAGAATTGGGCCGTGCGCCATAACTTCCTGAAAAAAGAAGCAGCTCTTCTTCTAACAGAGTTAATATAAACAAATGCATCTCTAAAGACGGCATCGCCATCATGGTGCTGAGATTAACCTTGCCTTAAAGGATGTCGGAAAGAACATCTGCACATTGCATCGTCCATCCTGTTCAAGCTTGTTCGAACTTGTCATTTGTAAAACACTCAAGTGTTCTTTTTCCCTTCTTTTGTAACCTAGTGTAGCGTGAACCATGTAAGTCTAACTTTTATGTTAATAAATGTATTAATTAATCTGGCTACATTTGTTATTCAAGAAATATCGTAACAATAGGTAAGCCAACAGTGTAAACTGAACTTAAAATTATTGGCTCTGGTAGGCGTCCTTGCGGCACTCCCGATTCTATTGGATTGCCGTTCACGATGTCCACATCACACCAACTCTTAAAATCTTGCAATTTATTTAACTGGAAGAGCTGAACACGGTTTCACGTTGCTACCTACCTGGCTGAAAAATATTGAGAGTGCAAATTAAGTTACGCCCCAATTGCCGGCTAAACTCAATGGGACAGGTCGAGGTCATACGTAACGCCAAAACTAGTTGTCACACATTTGTGTAAACAGATTAAACCAGTGCAACACTAGGCCACCACATGCTTAATTTAGATGACGTTAAATGTAAACAAACGCAAAACCGTTATGTAAACAGAAAAAAAAGAAACATTGAAGCACAAAGGGCACAATCTGCACGCTAAGCTCAGTGAAGTTGGTTTTAGACGGTTCGATGTTCACATTTTTTAAAAATACGTTTAACTGCAAAACTAAGAGAGACACACTACAATAAAAGAATAAAGTAAAACACAACATTAATCAAAATTGGCAAATATAAAGTGGCCTTCCTAGTTTTCCTAGTTCCAAGTCGAGCGGCCAGCCTGACGTCCAAGTTTTGTTACGGTTTTAAAATTTATCACAATTATTATCAGTTTTCCAGGTCACCCTGTATATTGTGGGAACCGAAAACGCGTTAGTGGTTTTTTCTTTCATTTCACAAGATTGCAAAATATTGCACAACTATACAAATGCAATTACTGTATTTTTCCATTTTATTCACTTCTCCGTGTAATTCTGCGGTCTTTCTTAATGACCCCCCTTTCAGTGGTTGTTCGTCAACGCATGTTCGTCTATAAGCGCGCCAGTCTTGTGGCTGCAAGCTTAGTGTGTGGGTGCTCCGGCCACCTTGTGCTTTGATCATGCTAGTCTATTTTGATCGAAGCTTAAACGGGACAAAAGGCTTTCTTCTAGGCCTTTCGAAGCCTGATTTCTGCAGACGATTAGGTAGGATTTTTACAAATAACTGACTGCAATGATGTTTTCGTTCTTTCATCAGGCTTCTTGCTTCACCGGAATCCTTTTAGCGGAGCTTCTGTATTTGGGGCTATTTGGCTGTTTCATCTTTGAGCCGCAGCAAAAAATGCTTGGCTCCATCGCTGTTAGAGGGAATTGGTTCTCCGGAATGCTGGGCGACATTTTTGACGCGACCCTCCCGGTTGTTTGTTACTCGGACGGGTTTTATACAGCTGATGCGTCTGAATTTTTAGGCGACGGAAGGTCGGATACTTTTTTATTTTATTTATTAATGTTAACAAACATGTTGACACTGTGAAGTTAGTTTAATTTTGATTTGTTACTTACTTTTCTTTTGTTTGTGAATGAAAAGCGGATCCGTGCTTCGTTTCGTTTTTTACTGTACTTGGTGTTATCTATCGCACATTTAATTGAACTTGCGTGGATTATTTGTTGTTTACAAGATTAATTTCTTGACACAAATAAAGACAATACTGGCGATTTATTTCTAAATTCTGTCCTCTCTTTTGGGGTTATGTATGACCCCGACCTATCCCACTGAGATTAGCCGGCAGTTGGGAATGTAACTTAATCTTTCTCTCTCCCAATTATTTTCTAGACACTTTTACATTTTCTCCAGTGTCTTCTGATATTCTTTTGTTTCGTTTATTCTCTCCCCGCTCTTTCTCTACCGACTAGGACTGTTTTTAGATAGTTTTCCAATTTTTCCCGCGTTAATCGTTATTCTTTTGTTTCTGTCGTTCTCTCCTCTCCTTCCTCAATTGCTTTTTAGCCTTTTCTTTTCTCCAATCGTTCTTTAATTTCTTCGTACTTTCCTCTCTCTTTCAATTTTTTTGTAGATTTTTTTTTCATTTTCTCCAGTGTGTCGATCAATCTTTTCTTCGTTCTGTCTCTCTCCTGCTCTCTCGCTCAACTGCTTCTAAACATTTTTCCATTTTCGCCGTTCTTTTGTTTTTTTCGATGTCTCTCTTTCTCGTTCTGAACTTGTTCGTTTTATTTTGCCAACCGCCGAATATTGGAATTGGTAGATTGCTTTTTTCTTCAAAGGTTTTGATTAAGCCACTCAGTGTGTACTTGAGGGTGGAATCTCCTGATACAATAATATACTAATTTTTCGTAGTAGACATTACGAGTAGAAGTTATATAAATGGCAAATGGCACACAATTATTTATTTTGTAAAACCTCTAATAGGCAAGAGTATTCCATTTCTTTTTTTTTTGAAGTTTGAAATTCAAACTTATCTCGCATCCTCTTTTTTCTCCAAATCACGGCGCAGATAAAGAGAAAGCAATTATGAAAATATTCTTTGGTAACCGGTGAGTTAAACGACTGGCTTAATTCCTGCTTCTGTAATTTCCCCTCCTTTATACACAGATCCATAATCTGGCTGCGCTCCGTAAGGTGCAAAAGAGAAAGAAATTTACCGACTTCCCCCAGTTAAGAAATGGGTCATTAAATAAGGCTGCAATGAATTCCCGCGAAATAATTTAGAAAAGCACAAAATTCCGAGTGCATTTCGCAGGCGAATGAATTTTTCTAAATTGCTCCATTTTACGCTTCCCCAAACCCCTCTCTCAGGAAGAGATGAATCCCTCGTGCTGCACAATTCGAAACCGAAACTACCCGTCCACTAAATGGGAAACCATTTTTCTTAATTTCTTTAATCCGAACGGCACTCGGTGATTAATTCGGAAATGGGAAGGTAACGCAACGTCGCAAAAATGAAAATACCGCCCCCGACGAATGTCACAAAGAAGAAATCACGTTTTGAACGTCAGATACTACTACAAAAATGTAATATGTGATGTTTACTGCGTCGTTTTATTTTGAAACGCCGCGGCGCCGGGTTTCATTGAAAATTCTAAATTTCCTGCCAACTTGGATACCATCATGAAACGCAATGATGCGTGCTTAAATTCGAAAATATTTTGCTTATATTTTTAAGCTGCAGATGTTCAGACACGATCGTTTTCACGTAGGTACAACCAAGACCGAAAGTATTATGCAAAAATAAAAATTCAGTTACTAATAGAGAGCAGGGCAAATTAAATCAAGCTCTCAATTAAACTAAAATCCGTTCTCCCCTGAATCAACTAAATTAACACAATTCCCTTGAACTTCACTTTACTCTCAGGTTCTACTGCAAAAGTTCGTGATAATCGACTTGAATGTCTGTAATTTGGTATGCCTTTAACCGGACTATCCGCCAGTCTTCTTTTCCTACTGGATTTCTTCTCCTGGACCGGCCAGTATCTTGCAGTAAATGGTGCATTTGGCTTGTGGTACTTGTGCGTTATCAAGCCGCCTCCAACAAGATCTCAGCCACCCACTGGAATTCATGGTCTGCTGAACTTATTTCTACTTCATCGTCCTCGGTACTCTTCATTTTGAATTTATTTTATTTTTAAGTAAAATGTCTTTTCACTTTCCTACTTATAAATGAAAATAAAATTTTGAAATTTTTTTTAAAGCGTTTTCGTTATTTTTATTTAACCCAACCCAACCCACTATAAATATCACAGCGGCAGTATGATTCGGCAGTATGATTCAGAAGTGGTTAGGAGTTACGCGCACATAATTCAATAAATATTTCGACGTCGAATTTATCAATGCTAGCAGCAGTGTTTTCTTTTGTATTAATATTAAGCGATGTCCCTTGTTATTTGTTGTTGTTTAAGCTGGAAAGCTTAGTCACAAAACGAATTGATTGTTTTTGAAAAAAATCAATCTCTGAATACAATAGCCATTTGATCCATTTCATTAGAATTCTGGATAGTGTTTCTTTTTTTTAAATCTCTTAACAAGATTCAACAGCTTTTTTCCTCTTAAAATCGTGAGTAATTTCTCAAGTACGGCCTTTTAAAATTAATTAAGACGCATTTCTCTGTAAGTTTCTTTAGTATTTTGCTTCTTTTTTTGTATGTCACGTGATTTCTGCCTAATTTTGCTCTACAAAATCCGTTGTTGTTTATTTATTTATTTTTTAAAAATCGTAACAGTTATTTTTTAATCTGTTTATATGCAAGTCATTTCTTCTGTATGTACTGTTTTTTTTTCTATTAAAAACTGCAGACGTGTTTCTCTAAAAATTTCGACAGTGTCTTGTTTCTTTTTTTGTATCCCGAATTCTGTCTAATTTTCTATAATATCCGAGTGGGATGTTTTGTTTTAAATTTTTGCTAAAATCGTGACAGACATTCCGACAGTACGCTTTCGTTATTATGAAATAATACTCTATAAGCACCAGCATTGTTTTTTTTTTAATATGAATATCGCATCACATCTGTTTTACTTATCTAATAATTCGATAGTTTTTTTTTCTTAATTAAAAACGCATTTTTCTGAAACTTTCGACCGTATTTTGTTTCTCTTTTTATATCACATAATTTTTGCGTAACTTCTCTATAAGGTCCGATGGTGCTGTTCTCTTGTTTAAATCGTGACAGTTATTTTTTATCTATTTATATCGTCACAGTTATTATTTTTTTTATCAGTTTAGACCGTGATAGTTATTTTTATCTGTTTAAATCATGATAGTTATTTTTCAATCTGTTTCAATCGTAACAGTTATTTTTAAATCTGTTCCAATCGTGACAGTTATTTTTTATCTCTTTATATCGTGATTTTTTCGATTTGTTTTAATCGTGACAGTATTTCTTATTTATTTAAATCGTGACAGTATTTTTTATTTTTTTAAATCGTGACAGTTATTTTTTATCTGTTTATATCGTGAGAGTTGTTGTTTTTATCACTTTAAATCGTGACAGTTATTTTTTGATTAGTTTAAATCGTGACAGTTATTTTTTTGATCAGTTTAAATCGTGACAGTTATTTTTTATCTATCTATATCACGACAGTTAGTTTCTCGACTTGTTTAAATGGTGACAGTTATTTGTATCTGTTTATATGGTGACAATTTTTTTCCATCTGTTTAAATCGTGACAGTTATTTTTTATTAGTTTATATCGTGACAGTTATTTTTTAAATCAGTTTAAATCATTACAGTTATTTTTTTATCAGTTTAATTAAATCGTGAGAGTTATTTTTATCTGCTTATATGGTGACAATTTATTTTCCATCAGTTTAAATCGTGAGAGTTATTTTTTTATCTGTTTATATCATGACAGTTATTTTTTGGATCAGCTTAAATTGTGATAGTTATTTCTTATCTCTCTATATCGTGACAGCTATTTTTTCGATTTGTTTAAATCGTGGCCATTACTTTTATCTGTTTATATGGTGACAATAATTTTTTTGATCTGTTTAAATCGTAACAGTTATTTTTTATCTGTCTATACCGTGACAGTTATTTTTTTCGATTTGTTTAAATGGTGACAATATATTTTTTTGATCTGTTTAAATCGTGACAGTTATTTTTTGTCTGTTTATATTGAGAATTATTTTTTTATCTGTTTATAACGTGACAGTTATTTTTTATTAGTTTATAACGTGACAGTTATTTTTTAAATCAGTTTAAATCATGACAGTTATTTTTTTATCTCTCTATACCGTGACAGTTATTTTTTCGATTTGTTTAAATCGTGACTTATTTTTATCTCTTTATATGGTGACAATTATATTTTTTATCTGTTTAAATCGTGACAGTTATTTTTTTATCTGTTTTATATCGTGGGAGTTATTTTTTGATCAGTTTAAATCGTGACAGTTATTTCTTCGACCAGTTTAAAACGTGACAGTAGTTTTTTTCGATCAGTTCAAATCGTGACAGTTATTCTTTTATCTGTTTATATTGTGACAGTTATTTTTTAATTAGTTTAAATCGTGACAGTTATTTTCTCGATCAGTTTAGCTCGTGATAGTTATTGTTTATCTGTTTATATCGTGCCAGTTATTTCGATTTGTTTAAATTGTGACAGTATTTTTTATTTATTTCAATCGTGACAGTTATTTTTGATCTGTCTATATCGTGACAGTTATTTTTTCGATTCGTTTAAATCGTGACAGTTATTTTTTCGATTCGTTTAAATCGTGACAGTTATTTTTTCGATTCGTTTAAATCGTGACAGTTATTTTTTATCAGTTTATATCGTAACAGTTATTTTTTCTTTTGATTTGTTTAAACGGTGATAGTTATTTTTTATCTGTTTATATGGTGACAATTTTTTTTTTCATCTGTTTACATCGTGACAGTAATTTCTTCAGCATTGTTTCTTAAAATTAACTAAAGACGCATTTCTCTAAAACTTTCGATAGTATTTTGTTTCTCTTTTTATATAATGATTTCTGCTCACTTCTAAACATCTGAGCATTTTTTAAAAATATTTCTGCTTAAATCGTGAGAGATGTTTCGTCAATAAGTATAGTTTTTTTTTTAATTAAGCCTTTATAAGCACCAATAGCATTCTTTTTTATGTATGTGTGTATATCAAATAACATGTTACTTTTCTTAAAATTCGATAGTGTTTTTTTTTGTTCTCCTTGTTTAATATCGACGTCGCCAAAGAGAAAATCAGTGACCAATTGTGTCAGGCTAAACGGTTAAGGAAATCGGTTTGTTTTTACCAAATTCTGTGGACAATTTCGACAGTGTTACTAAAATGATTTCATTCGTGATATTTTTTATCGTAGAATTTTGCACAAGGTTTTTCAAACCGTAAAATATAAGATCCGATGGTGTTTTTATTTTTTTCTTAATTTTAAAAGTGATCAAAATTGTATATTTAGTCGTTTCGTTTTGATTGAACTTCTGTATAAAATCCTTTTCCATCATTAGATGTCATTATTTTAATGTGACCAAATTATTAATTTATTACGGAAAGACATGTGGAACTCTTTAGTTATATCATTTTGAATACACCCGGTAAATTGAATGCCACTGTAAGAAACCGAAATACTGCATAAAAAAAATATTATTTCAAAATTAGAAAAGAAATTGCAAAATGTTGCAACTATAAAAAATCAAACGAACCAATCTGATTCATTGAAAACAAAGGAACTGATTTATTATTTAAAATTAAACAAAATATGCCACATTGCGCAACCAGTGACTTGCAATTAACTGGAACAAGTGAGCATTTACTACCCTCATCGTATTTTTTCCTAGAATTGCAGCAGCAAAACCTTGAAGGAAAAAAATTGCTGAGATTGCAACTGAACGTAAATGCGACAAACACTGCGTAGGCGTAATAAGTAAAATATTTTTTTATTTGTTGCCTCAAATTATATATTTTTGTTTTATTTAAATTTCCCCCAAAGGTCAAATTGAGAATTGTAAAACAAAATTAAATACTCGTGATTAAAATTAACGGAAAAGCGGTTTCGACTGGGAACGGATTTAATCATAAATAATACCTACGAATCCTTCTGGTTTTCGGCGTTCTCTTTTTTCTCGAAATAAACATCCCTCATCCGAAACAAAATATTTCCCTCCGAAAGGAGTATTTAATTTCACCTCTCAAGGTATACACGTAAGTAATCGATACGTAAGTGCACACGTATGCCGGCTATATATTTAAATGTAAAATAAACTTTTTGGAATAACTCTTTAAAGCTTAAAATAAAATATCCTGCGAGGGGTTCGTGAGCGCCGCGGAGCTCGTGAGAAATTCCATCTGTAACAACACCCGCTGAAAATTTCATCTACGTTGGAGCACATTGTTACTCTTTCGTGAATAATTGCGGCCGTGAGGGAGGGGGGGGGGTTATCCCGGGTGCTTGCGGGGGTGATGATTTTTTCCCTTTTCCGGCGGGCGCTTTCTTTCTTCGCTCGGACGGCCATATTTAGCATTAGCCACAAAGTGAATGATGATTGCGGTTTAATTAAATATTTAACGGCCCTTTTACGACGGAGAAAGAATTTCCGTAACGGCTTTTATTTATCAAAATGTCGAAGTTTATTTTTTTGTGCTCGCGTTTAATTGTGACTGTTACTCTTTCGTCGTTCATTTAAGACATCAAGTTAATGTTGGTTGTCGGTTAATGTTGTGTGGGTCGTAGGTGAAGGCTCCACGTTGGGCGCCATTTATGTGGCGTGCGTCGAAGACAAAAGCCCCACGTTGGGCGCCATTCATGTTGTAGTCGAAGACCTCTTAAAGACTTGCTGAATATTACAATTTTTTATTTTTTTTGTAAAAAATCAATCCGATGCCTCTCGTTTTCGTGATTTCGCCGTCTCCTGTCCTTGGTGAAGTTGCACAAGAAAACAACTCGACTCGTTAGTCAAAGCTTGTTAAGGCTTGACATTTTCGCCGGTGATATCTCAAAGAATGTTTGCATGAACTTTCGAGGCAATTAGCCGAGTGGTCCTGGCTACGTAGGGTACACGATAAATACGAAGCGGAAGAAGATCCGATGAAATCCGTAAAAAGCAACACATAATTTATTACTCAGTTCGGAAAACTAAGTGCCCATCTGAAGCGACGTTTCCGAGATGTAAACTCCTCCGGTTATAATGTAAGAAACGAGGCGTCACGACGACCGTCGCGACGCGACGAGAGGAATACGTGTGACGTGGCAGGCAGTAAAATTCGAAATTTATGGCGTTCCTGTGACGAAACGAGCCGGAATAACGGGCCGCGATTTTAATACGAACAGAATAAGTAACATGCCTTTTACATTTCATATATTTTATCTAGATTAATGTGCACGTTCGTGGGCGTATAAAATGTTTCGGATACGCCGAAATGAAATATCGCAATTCGCGTTCTCGCGACGTTATTAAAATCGCTCTCTCCGCACGGCGTGAAAGACCCGGTTTCGAAACGTTGAATTACGGGTATTACGTTTTAATAAATAATGCTCGGAAAGCTCGGAATAGATTGAAATTGTCATAAAGTTAATGTTCTTTAATATTAAGACCCGTCGTTGCCCCCCTATTGTACCATTACGTAAATGAAGTTTATGGACGCTTAGTTTTTTGCTTTAATGGCTTACTAAATACTACTTACTTACCTTGTCGTGAAGGTAATTAATTATCTTTATGAATTATTCACTTTAAAATACATCTAATGAATTATTAGAAAAAAAAAATCGAGAGCGACAGATATTATGATTAGGGACCGGACACGAGAGAGCGAAAACATTATAGACCACCTATACTGAAGCTTGACCCTTCGCTCTCTCGTGTCCGGGCGTTAATTATAAATAAAATAATATGTATCTCTGAGTTTTCGTCCTTTTCCCCTTGTTCTTGTGCATCTTTTTTTTGTGAGTTATTTCTACCCACTCATCCCCTGTATCTAGGTTACCTTCGGCCTTTGTGTAATGGCAATATTTTCTTCCCTTTAGACGTGCTTATTACATATTGTTACGACTTCGGGTTCAAAATTTAAACGTTATTTATTTATTATAAAACACTTTAATATCTACGATCATTACACACAATAAAAGTACAATAATATCGAGCTGTATACTTATCTGACAAAATAACACTTAAACGTTAATAAATTCGCTTGCTACACATCGCCTTCTAAATAAGACTGATTTGGGGACGAATGGGGACGAATAATGCTAGATTTTTCTAGTAAATTCGGTGCGTGTCTAGAATAGATTAGAATCTTGTCTGCGTCACAGGTGGCGCGACCAGTATATAAAAATAGAATTTACTTCTCATAATGTAACAGTATGTAAACTAGTGCTGGCAATGGATAACCGATTTTGGATATTTTGGATATTCGCGGTGTACAGCATGTCACTCATGCAAATAGAGTTGCATAAAAAAAAAGTTTTCATTTAGATTCACATTCAAGTTATGCAACTCTATTTGCATGAGTGACATGCTGTACACCGCGAATATCCAAAATATCCAAAATCGGTTATCCATTGCCAGCACTAATGTAAACCGTTAAAGTCTCTCTCTTCCCACCATTTCCTCTATTAAAGTATACCGGGTGCGCCATCTATACAAATTGACCTGAACTAAAAATTCAGCGCCAAATCGACACGGTTCAAAATATGAAACATTAATGTTTTTTTAATATTACAGTCGAATCCAGTTTGGCGCGCAAAAGATTTAAAACAGTTGACTATCGTTCCATCTCGTAAGCGCAGAATCTATTTTGGCGCCCAAAAACAATCGACTACCGTTTCCATCTTGTAACCATCGCAAAATTGAAATTGTTCAGAAATATAAATTTTTGAAGCAATTTTTGGCAAACCTAGTTGCGCGTTGTCGCTCTCTAGAGAATTAAATTTCGGTGGCGCCATCTGTGGACAATCCAGTCATATAATTAGTTAATTATCAATAAAAAAGAATTTGAATTTAAAATTAAAGCAGATTCTTAAATTTATTTATTTATTTAGTTTATTTGAACGTTGTCGCCCTCTTGACAATTAAATTTCGATGGCGCCATCTATGGACAATTCCGTCAAATAATCAGTTAATTAAGTAAAAAAAAAATTGAATTTAATTCATTAATTTTTTAAATTTATTTGAGCGTTGTCGCCTTCTTGACAATTAAATTTCGATGGCGCCATCTGTGGACAATGGAGCCTATTAATCGTCTATCAAGTTAACCATAAAAAATGTTGAATTTATAATTAAAGTAGATTCTTCAATTTATTTACTTGAATTTATTAATTTTTTTAAATTTATTTGGGCGTTGTCGCCATCTTGAAAATTAAAATTCGATGGCGCCGTCTGTGGAGAATCCAGCCAATTAATCGTCTATCAAGTTAGACATTAAAAAATGTTGAATTTTTAACTAAAGTAGATTCTTGAAGTCACATTCAATAGAGAAATTAATTTCTCGGACACAAAACCACTACCTACAACTCTAACCCAAACCTTGCTTGTTGTATTTTAACGCCGAAAGATTGCGATGTCTAAGACATACTGTTTAAAAATCAAAAACTTATAATTGACTACAGAAGATGGTGCTCTAAATATGAGATAATTGAGATAATAGAAAAGTATAAGTGTGAGAAAATAAAAACATCAGACATGGCACTAGATAAATGCAAATAATGTTGAATTTTTTAATTAATTGTAAAATTCACAAACAAAAAAGAATGAAACTTAAAACATTAGTAAGTGCGCCATCTATACAAATTGACTTGAACTTAAAATTAGGCGCCAAGTTGAAACGGTTCAAAATATCAAACATTAAACATCTTTTTTTTTAAATATTGCAATCGATTCCAGTTTAGCGCCCAAAAACAGTTGACTATCGTCTCCATCTCGTAAGCGCAAAATATAAATCGATTAGATGTATACATTTTTGAAGCAATTTTTGGCAGTTGAGTGTTGTAGCGCTCTTAAAAATTAAATTTCGATGGTGCCATCTGTGGACAATCAAGTTAAACTTAAAAATGTTGAATTTATAATTACGGTAGATTCTTGAATTTATTTATTTCAACAAAAAAATTAATTTCACCAAAACACTATAACTAAATCAATCCGCGCTTGTATTTTTACGCCGAAAAATGGCAGTGTCTAGGACATTCTGTTTAAAAATCAAACACTTAAAATCTATTACGGAAGATGGCGCTCTAAATATGGAATAATAGAAAAGCATAAACATCATTAATTATTGTTGTGTGAGAAAAATAATAAATACAAATAATGTTGAATTTTTATATTCATTGTAAAATAGTAAAATAGTAACATGTGAAATACTAAAAAAAAATTAATATTACAGGCGAATTCAGTACGTCTGGCGCCCAAACTCTTTTGCTTTCTTGTCAGTTTTTAAACAGTATAGCCATCGCCAGTATTTTCTTTTCCTTGTTCGTCTTTTCTTGATATTTCATTCTTCCTCATTCTGTTTTTTTTTTCAATTTTTTTATCGAATTAATTGTTCGTGTTTCGTTGCTGTTTCTTTACAGTTTCTTTTTATTTTCCGCCTTCCTTCCGATTTGAGAAACTTTCGATTAGAAAATCGTCGTTTTTGTTCCTAATTTTTTTCATAAACTTTAATTTTGTGTTTTTTCTTTGAGATTTCTGTCGTCTTTATCTGTGTGGAACCATTTTTTCGTACGTCTGTCGTTCCTTCTTTTGTTTTCTCGTCAGTTTTTTAAACAGCCCGCTGGAAAATCTCGATTTTTTTTGTATCCTTCGTTTTTCTTTTCTTTACATTTCATTTGTATTCATTTTCTTAATTTTTTTAATGGATCTTTTGTATTTCGTTTTTCTCTTTATTATGTTATCCATCGATAACATTTTTTTGTTTATTATTTATTTTGAGAATGCCGTCAACATATAAATTTTATTAAGAAAAAAAAAGAAGAAGTGGTTTTATGTATTTGTATGTATTTACATGACGTCAAGATATGTTCATCTTCACGGTGAGGTGAGTGGGGGGGGGGGGGGTAAGAAGGTGAGTCAATTAAGGTATATGCCCAAATAGAAAATAGATATCATGCGATGTACACTCAGTTGCAATAACACGATAGCGAACAACGAGGTCCTATGTATAATCCGCGTCAATTGTTGTTTGTCAACTTCTTCTTTGTCTTATTTGACAAAGACAGGGAAGGGAAATACTTTGTAAACGGTATTGGTTGAACCTTTTTGCATATGAAAGAAGGGGGAGAACTTTGAGTCTTCAGAGGGCGCCACCTAGCGCAGTCACTACAAGAATGTTCGTGGTGGTAATTCCCCGAGAGGTACGCATGGATGTACCTGCTAGTTGGCAATTGATGGGGCGTGGCAATGTTAATACATAAAAAACTATTGACTCCACCACTAAAAAGAGATAGCTTAATGCAATTCCCATTAGAAAGTACAGAAAGGAAAATATGACCACGTGATTTCGAGCAAGAAGTCGAATAATTTGCATGGTTGAGATAGAAAATGGTTAATTTTTTTTCAATTGAGGCTTCAAAACAAAGTATCTTTGTACGATAATAAAATATATTACGGGGACCGCGCCTTTTATGACTATTACTAACGCATTTAAATTTTTAGGGAAGAATTCCCGCTCGTGGTACCTTTGAGGGTGGCACAAAAGAAAGTTACGAATTCTTTAGACTACTTATCAAGTTATTTACTAAAGTACTAATACCCCCACCACACTAATAGTAATAATAACAATAGACTTTTTTGCTCGTGATATTGTAGCAAGAAAATAGTCCACCTATGTTTGGCAAAGTATATGCACCTTCAAAGGCGGCTTCGCCATCATGGTGCTAGGATTAACCTTGCAACAAAGTGGCACCAAAAGACGCCGAAAGGAACATTGCATCGTCTATCCTGTTCGGGCTTGTCCGGACTTAAACACGTAAATGCATTTGTACGCCTGATGATAAGTTTGTATTCAATTTAAAGCACTTCACTACTGAGCAAGGACACAGCGTGGTCAGCAAATCAGCAATGATACTGAAGCATTTATAGATACACATAACTGAAGCTTTCGACTAAGGTTCGCCACGAGAAAGGACTTGAGGGATCCATGGTTCCATGTAATTACTACTAAATACACCTCGAACAGATATTTTTTCGTTAGGTATCAAGAAGCAAATAGCAAACTTCATCAATTCAAAGTTGGTGTACCGCAGGGAAGTGTGTTGGGACCAATCTTGTACCTCCTCTACACAATAGATAGACCAGTGATGAGAACATTTGACGAGCTTCTTGGAAAAACCTCACATGTCCATTTTTGCCGAAATCGTAATTTCACTGCCATCTTCGCCTATAACTATAGAGCTATCAATTCCTATGCTGAGATTCTGTAAACATCTCATAGGAGCCGGAATATAACTTAGCAAAATCTGTGGTTTCTATAAAAATCTCACATGTCCTGGACATATGATGTTTTTGCTAGAATTCGAGCGGACATGTGAGGTTTTTATAGAAACCCACAGATTTTGCTAAGTTATATTCCGGCTCCTATGAGGTGTTTACAGAATCTCAGTATAGGAATTGATAGCTCTACAATTATAAACGAAGATGACAGTGAAATGGTGATTTCGGCAAGAATAGACATGTGAGGTTTTTCCAAGAAGCTCGTCATTTGTAGGTGACATCGTAAAAATATAATGATAGAATTAAAACGAGAGGATGTAGTAAACAAGTAAGTGGATTCTAACCTCTGTGTCCGCAACAGGTAGACAGAATTTGTTGACAATAACTTCGCTTTACGCTCAACACAACTGTAATTTCAGGAGTTCCAGGTTTATTATTAATTTTGTCGTTTGTCATCGTGACCCTGTGACGTCGATGTCAAAGTGATGTTGCTTAACATTTGTCATTGTGACGTTTCCTGACGTCTGTCATCGTGATAGGTTTTGCTAGGTTTTACAGTGTAATCGACTTGATATCTAGAACGGATCGTAACTCAACAGAACTAAAAACTCTTTTACTCAAATTAAAACCCCAAATGACGATTATAGACACTCGCAATCTATATATGAGTCTGTTAGTATTGTGGCATGTAAAATCCACGGAGGTTTCGCCCCCGTCCTTTCCTATTTCTCGCCTCCCTTTATGGGGGGGGGAGACTTTCCAACGCAATTATTTTCCCGTGTATACCTATACATACAGCTGCATATTATATAACGTGTGCAAGTCTGCATTGATTAATGAAAGCGACAGAATCAAAACCCATTCTGCAGCAATTTTCATTAAGCTAAAAGACACGATTTCATTTCTGCGGCCGCCCCATTTCCGTCGCCCCTAATGGCAGCTGAAAATAGGCTGCGAAGAGAGAAGGCCGAGTTATTGCAAGAGTGTTGTGTAATTTACACGGCGGCGCTTCGCGCCGAGCAAAATTAATGGCGTCGTCATCGATGTTAACCTGGATTTCGAGTTTTGAGGGACGCGTCCATCTGCCTCCCCTTAATGAGGCGTAACGACGGACGCGACATCGTAAAATGCGTTTTTTTCATTAAAAGAATAGGCAACACATTCTACTCCCGTGCGTACATTGCCGAAACATGAAGTTATTTCCGATGTGATTGATTGGTTGCCTATTCTAAAAATCTTTAGGCGCCACCTTTATACAAAGCATATTGTTTACTTAATTACAGTATAGTTCGAAACTGAAATAATATCGTATCTTTTCGGTTTTTTCGCGCCGATAAACAAAGCGAACTTCCTAAAAGCATTTGAATATTCTCCTCCGACATTAACGGGGCCGTAATAAAAATAAGCGAAAATGTGTCACATCTTCTCGGGTACTTCCCGCTGAAATTGCGCCCGAAACTTTTGCATTACAAGGATCCGAGCTTTCGCACAACGAACCTACTTCGGAGGCTCCTAATAGTTTCGGGGAGTTCTCGGGAGTTCGTTTATTGAGACAATGGCGACGGCGGCTGTAATTTACATTTACAGAAATCCCCGTATCGATAGAAGAAGAATCTCGCCCCCTCTCCTCCTCCGCGCCCCGTGCAAACGCGGCGCAGCGGCGTGCTCTTTCCGCCACGGTTTTTAAAATTTCGCTCGTTTAAGCCGCTTAATTGTTTCAAAGTAGACGGCGGCATCGTTTCGTTTTATTAAAAAGTTTCGCTTTCGCAGGCAGGCGAGAGAATTAAAAATTACACTTCAGAGCGCGAAAGTTTCGGGCGTAAAATCATAACGTGTGATCAAAAAAAAAGCGCGTAAATTCAGGAGGCGAAATGGCGGTGCTAAACAGAAAGAAAGAAAGAAAGAAAGTCTCCGCTGAAAAGTAATTACTCGCAGGCGAAGTAATTTAGGTTCGAATAACTAGACAACATAATGCAGTTAAATGAGAAATAAAATTCAAGTCCGAGTCAACTCGAACCGTGTTCTTTCCCCTTTCTTGGGGATATTCGCGCGGCACAGTAGTGGAAGTGGTAATTAAACTTTCGGGATTAATGATTTGTACGGAATAATTGGTTTTTCGTTGGGTGCACCGAAACAACGCGGAGCTGTCGGGAACAACCCATTTTCGTCAGCTTGGAACGAATGATTCCATTGTGACGTACAAAACTTGTTCGTTGCATAAATTCGCTCCGCAAACAATTTTTCAAAGTTAATCCAAAATAACGATCTTTAATTAATTTAGAAACTGGAACTTGCTACGAATTTGGATTCGGAATCCTTCGAGAACCTGCCAGGATTCATGCACGCAGCGACAACGATTAGCAGATCATTCCCTTCTATTTTGTTGGTAATAATTAATTGGTAGTAATTAAATAAACTGTGTTTCAGTTCAATATTTAAAGCAACACCCTGTATATTATGGCACATTTGAATTCTAGTGTGAAATGATATGTCGCACCATGGGTCTACCGTGAGCGGTTTATGAGTTACTAAGGAAGATTCAAAGTCACTTACACGCTTATTTCTTTTGTTTTGTAAGTAAGTGAAATCCTCAAATGTAAAAATGCTGTTGATTTTTAAAGCCGTAGCAAAGAAATGATTGATTATCATGATGCATCATTTTGTAAGGCAATAAAATGAAATTGCGTTGGCATTTAAAACAACACCCTGTATATTATTGCATATTTGAATTACAAATTAAATTCTGATGTGGATTGATGTGTCGCACGATGGGTCTACTGCGAACGGTTTACGAGTTACTAGAGGATTTTCACCCAAGGATGCTTACATACTAATTTCTTTTGTTTTAAAAACCGCGAGAAGCGTCGAAAGGTATCCACAGAAAAACGATCAAATAAGAACAATTGAACACTGACACACTATTTTACTGTACATGATTTTGAAGTTACTAAAAAAGTGGGTTTTGACATCCTGTATGTCTTTCGTTTTTGAAATTGAAAAACTTTAGAGATATGTTTTTATGAATCTTAAAAAATCGTTTACGAAAAAATAATTGTACGCAGCGCTATGAAGACATATCAAAGTTGCAATATCTTAACCGAACGTCCTGTACATAGTTTGAGGTGGACAGTATTTTACCTCCATATTTCCGTTCTTGAAATTAAAAACGAGTAATGAATGTAGTCTGACGTATAGGAGGGCGTTTCTAAGACAATCAGAACCGAGCGCAACGCCCTGTATATTTTTTATCCTTTGAATCTATATCGGCAATACACGTCGATTCTCACTTGTTTCTGAAAATCGGGGAAAATTTTAAATATAAAAAACATTGTATATTCTTTTGTTGTTTCGAAAAGAATCGCCGATTTTAAACGACGGAACACCCTGTATATTATTGCACTTTTGAATTTGCCGGTAAAAACTAGCCTGAAATTATGGGTCGCATGATAGGTCTGACGTGATTGGTTCTCGAGTTGCTAACCCCTTACGAAAATTACAACTTCAGAACCAATCAGGTTAGACCTATCATGCGACACACGACTTCAGGCTAATTTTTACTGGCGAATTCGAAAATGCAATAATATACCTTGTTTTGAAAGGCGTTTAGAAAAAAAAAAAACAATTGCGCGTTGAACTTTCGAGACTTTAATCAAAATTAATTTAATTTTTAAAACGATTATTTCATTTTTGAATTTGCCGGGAAAAACTACCCTGAAGTCATGTGTCGCATGATAGGTCTAGCGTGATCGGTTCTCGAGTTGCTAACCCCCTACGAAGATTGCAACTTCACAACCAATCACGTTAGGCTTGTCATGCGACACATGACTTCAGACTAGTTTTTACTGGCGAATTCGAAAACGCAATAATATATGTTGTTTTGAAAGCCGTTTCCAAAAGAAAAACAATTGCGCTACGTATTTCCGAGATTTTAAGCAAAGTTAATTTTTTTAAAACCAACAGTTTGTATATTATTGCATTTTGAACTCGCCGGCAAAAACTACCATGAATTAATGTATCGCTTTAACATGAATGATTCTCGAGTTTCTAACCCCCTACAGAAATTACAACGTCATAACCAATCACGTTAGACCTATCATGCGACACGTGACTTCAAGCTAATTTTTACTGGCGAATTCGAAAATGCAATAATATACGTTGTTTTGAAAGCCATTTACAAAAGAAAAACAATTGCGCATTGTATTTCTGAGATTTTAACCGAACTCAATTTTTTAAAAACCAACAGACTGTATATTATCGCATTTTTGAATTCGCCGGCAAAATCTGGCTTGAATTGATGGGTCGCATGATAGGACTAACGTGATTGGTTCTCGAGTTGCTAACCCCCTACGAAGATTGCAACTTCACAACCAATCACGTCAGGCCTATCATGCGACACATGACTTCAGGCTAGTTTTTACTGACAAATTCGAAAATGCAGTAATAAAGCCGTTTACAGGGAAAAAAAAACAATAGCGCATCGTATTACCGAAATCTTAACCAAACTTAAATTTTCTCAGAAGGACGGTCTCCATATTACTATGTTTTTGAATTCGCCAATCAATTCTAACTTAAGGTGATGTGACGTATGACAAGTCTAACGTTATTGGCTTGCGAGTTGCCAACCCGTACGGAAATTGCAACTTCACAACCAATGACGTTAGACCTATCATGCGACACATGAGGTCAGGCTAGTTTTTACCGGCGAATTAAAAAATGCAATAATATACAGAGTGTTCCGTAACAATTCATCATAAATTCGTATTATATTTGCTTTAATTTTGTTCGCGTGATTAAAATGGAAGTTGATAATGTGTAAACAAAATATTTCACGTCGTTATTCTTCTTCCTCTTGCAAATCTTCGGCTTCTTATTGCATTATCATCTGCATGCGACCGGCGGAATACTTGTCGGCGAGATAAAATTTCGCATGAAACATTCATAAGAAAT
Source organism: Dorcus parallelipipedus (assembly GCA_958336345.1). NCBI lineage: Eukaryota > Metazoa > Arthropoda > Insecta > Coleoptera > Lucanidae > Dorcus > Dorcus parallelipipedus. The sequence continues at coordinate 38,496,469 of OY284479.1, read as the reverse complement.
AAAATCTTTTTTCTTTAATCCGAGTGTGCTGTGAAATATAAAATGTGGCCACTTTATTACCGGGATCATGAATAATTTATATTGGAAGTATTACTATTTTTACATACCCTTACTCGTAAATTGTAACCGGGAGCTGCGGGGGCGGGCGGCGGCGGAACAGCGCCGGGGTGGAGTTTGTATTGGTGGCGGCGCACGTGATATGATTTAATGTTGCTCCCGTGGGATGGGATACGCGCGTCATGCATCGCGCCCCCCGAAAATTTCTTAATTGCCCCCCGGTAATTCCGCCGTTACAATAATTTTTAATTGGAAGATGTTTGTTCGTGTGCTTAATGTAAATGCAAATCGGGGGTGGGCGCGCGCAATTAAAATGCAAAACAGCTTCGGAAAAAAGCAAGGGACTTCCCGTGCGTTCGCTTCATTATTCATCGGGGGCGTACGTAATTCATTCGGTTTATATCTCGACGTCGTCGACGACGACGACGTCCCTAATAGTTTCTAATTTAAATTAATAAAATATTCGGCGTCTTGCAGCACGTAATGACATGTTTAGCGGCGCTCGGGGTCATATTAGAGCTCAACGATGCTCCACTAAAGTTTATGGGACTCCAGGTGGGAGCCACCGCCAACATACCACCCTTATCTCTATAACTGTATGTATGTATTAACATTGCAAACCAACCCTTTTCCTCATTAACCTTATCATTGTGTACGTAACTCAAGTTGTTTCTGGGGGGTAACAGACCTCTTTATCCGACGCTCTAAACGTTTTATACGTGCACTCCGTAGACAATAACATCTATTCATCCCCCATAATTTAACCTGCGATGCAAGGAGACGTTCACGATAAACTCCCATGTTTAATAAAACAACTGAATTTATTGTTCGATAATAATTTAAAATGTGTACCGTTCTAAAACAGAATTTCCGCCCCGGTCCGCCCGCCCGCCCCCCGCGGTTTAATTACAACTGCGTTTCCGGGAAAGCCAATATAACCCATCACGTTTCCTTGTTAAGGGCACAACTCTGAGTTAATCATAAAAAGTCGATATGTAATCTGAATCTGCGTTGGTGCGGGGGGCGATCGGGCACTTTGGGGTGAGCCGCACCACACACAAGTCGAAATGAAATTGCGAAGTTTTAAAATACGGGGCTTAGAAATTGACGGCCGCATTGAATGATGTGCTCCTACCTGTAAATTGGAATACCGGATCCATATTGGAACCAGAAAACCATGTAAACTTTGTCGTGTCCGGGGGGAGTTACCTCGCAAGGGAGGTTCACGCTTTTGCCCTCCACGGCCTGGATGTCTTGCGCCACGGTAACTGCAACAGAATAACCAATCAATAAGGATTGCGTGGACGCAAATTTATTCGATGCGTTATTAACAATCGCCTAATCTATTTATAGTGAGGGTGTGAGCTACGTCTAGGGCGGTCATCTGCATAAGCTTTCGCTGAAGTCGGACAAAATAGAAAAGTCGTAAAAACGCGGCCGTAAACTAGGAAAGGGCGAGAGTGCCATAAACATTGACAGAGCAAAGCCGCCCGCCCTGAAATTGCGTTATTTTACTATCCCGCCTTCTAGATGGATATTTTGGCTCTTTTATATTCCGGCTGATCCCTATTGATATCCAACTGGAACTTGTTTTGAGGTTAAACCCAAATATTTTCACGACGACGTTGAGATGATTTTATTTCGCGCCTTCCCTCGAACTGATATTCAATATGTATCTTTAAAGTTTAAAGCAGTTCCGCGCGAAAGAATAACATTTTTCATAATTCTATCTCTAGAAAGGCAACTTACAAATTAATCAAAATTTCTTTCTGAACGAAACACTTCTCATATTGCCGAAAACTGCTACCTGTTTTTGCCAGTTACTTGAAAATTGCTACCTGTTTTTACTTATCATTTATAAACTCCTATCTCTTTTGAATTTCGCGCGCAGTTTTCATATAAAAAAGAAAAAAATGTCCCCTACGACATGCCACTGCCAAACTCCTAGCGAAAGTCACCAATTTTTAAATTTAAATTTACTTGCCTCTACTTACTACGGTTCAGATGACAAGCTTCTGCCGATGCTACGATCAGCTGAGCCCCAGCTAGCAACAGTGAAGAAAGGGGCGGGTTAATTGAAGGTGGTAAACTTATAAAGGGCGTCAGAAGACAATTGTTCAACTAAACGTAATTCGATCAGTCGACGTCTTCAATCGACCAAATCGTACAGAAAATTGAATCAATAATAATCAGACGCGAAATTTTACACACTGGTGTGCGTGAATGTAGAAATTAAAGTCGTAGCTAAAATTAACACAATTTATTACACACTTTAATAAATACTTTACACTCTTAATAAACAATTACAATTGTCTGCTTACTTTAGATTTAAATTAACTACGGTAAGCGCAGCGCAATACGTAATTCGAAATTCGTACTCGCGGTTTACTACTCACGAGCCAAGAGTAAAATTTAAAAACCGATCGGTCCGCAAAACGTCAGATTAAATTGAAAACCTATCCTTGAAACAGCGTGTCCAGTCGTACGACAAAATCAGCGGTGCCAACCGAAGCGCAGAAGCCGGTGGGTAGTTACGACGCCCTCTATCAACCGCAGGAAGCGTCGACAAACTGGTTTGAACTGGACCCGCTCAGATCGTCAAGATGGCTGATCAGGTTTTCTCGATCGGGTCTCGATACGACTACGGGGCAGGAGCGCCCCCGGAGAACTAGGCCAAAAGGTCTGGTCTAATAGCCTGCGTCAGAAAACTGCGCCCAAATAGAAAAAGCCTGAATGTAAAGGGAAAAAGGTTTCGTTAGCAGCCATTTTGATACACTCGCCATTGCACTTTTTTACATTACCTGGGCCTAATTCTTTCCCGGGCTTCGAATTGGAGTCAAGCTAACCTCCAAATGTGTTCGAAGGTATTACGTGATTTTCCGGCACAGCCGCGATTGAGTTATTCCTCACAGAGAGCGAAAACTACGATAATTGCACAACACACAAGTTATGTCCGACTTGTAACACACTTCGAACAAGACGAATTGGTGGCAAGTGAAGGTTGCTAGGATACCAAACCGAAAAACCAGTCGCGTGGTGTGTCACACGAATAAACGTGGAGTCGTAAAGGGGAGGGATTTAGGGTTACCAACTGTTTTAAAACACGGTTGAATGAAGTTGTATCGCCACGATATTTTGGCGCGAGATTTGAACGTAACAACCATACTTGCAAGTTTGATACATCTGCATAGCAACTCTATAAGAAAGTGAACTCCAGTCTATTGGTGAAGAAGGATAAAAAAGTGAAACAAGTTCACAAACGAAAACGAAGTAAACACAAGAGAAAAATTTGTTGAAGGAATTGAAAAATTGGGAAGACTACAAAACGCAATAAAGATAAACGTCTTTTGAGATTATGAATTTGCTCTTTGATGGTAATGGCTAGAGAAGGTATTTTTAAGAGAAATTATTTCTATAAGTTGTATTTGTTTACCTTATTGATTTTATTAATTTCTTTATTTAGAACGTTTTCTTCAGGAAGAAAAAGATGAAATGTCTTTTCTTTTAAGAATCCTTTATAGAGAGAACAAAGACGTGAAATGGGGGTTTGGAAGATTAATGGCGGTACAAACAGCTGACCAATCATAAGCGAACTACTCCCTCTTTATAAATGGATTTAGTTTCTTTGAAACCTTCCTCCACTTTCTCTATAAAGGACTCCTCTATTTCTTCGATTCTTTAATCCCCTCTATACGTTAACAAACCTACTGGTTCTCAAACCCATGAGCTGCTACGACGAAACTGGGTCAAAGTATTTCGCATTCAGTGATAGCATATCATCCCTAAGATGTTAAGTGATCCCAAAACAAAGAAATGCTACGTTTCTTTTCAACCAATCGGTTTGCAGATTCCTGGGCTTCTGATTTAAAAAAAGAAAACCTTTCCAAGCATTCATTTATCAATCGTATGCGAAGTTGGTCCAGAGATTGCAGTTGATACAGTAGATATCTGCATTAGTACTCTCCCTCCATGTCCTTTTCTTCTATATGTGTCGGATGACGAAGGTAAATTCACGAGTTAACGCGACAGTGAAAATAAACTTGGCAGCACAGAAGTGCGCTTCCTAAGAAAGACGGAAAACAAAATTAAGGACGAAGCATTTGAAGAGGTTCTGAAGACGTCATCAACAAGGGCAAGGGTATAGAAGAGTCGACTAAGAAGGTATGGACGTATCAAGAGAATGATGGCGAATGAATTAGTGTCTACTAAGCGAGAGAGATGGTAAAAGGATGAGAACGACGCGACGCGACGGAAAACGAAAAATAAAAAACAAACTCGTCAGGTAACTAAGGTAGGCTCCGTAGCCATTAAATTGGAATAAATCACCAACCTCTTCAATTAACTCCTTGGGGAGTCAAATTGGGTGCCATATGGACTACGAATCGCACTTCAACTTTCTGAATAAACTCGTCAGGTAACCAAACTTTGACCCACAGCCATTAAATTGGAACAAATCACCAATTTCACTTCAACTTCCTGAAGAAACTCCTTGGGTAGCCAAATTGGAACCAATATAGATCACTTCAGCGTCCTGAAGAAACTCATCAGGCACCCAAACAAAGCTCCACACCCAATACATTGGAACACATCACCAACTTCACCAGCCAAACCCATTAAGCTCGAAAAAATCATCAACTTTTTGAACATACTCCTTAGGGAGCCAAATTTGTTACCATGTAGACTACGATCGCTTTTTAACGTCCTGAATAAATTCGTCAGGTAGCCAAAATTAGGTCCCATACCCTTAAGCTGGAACAAATCACCAACTTCAGTTCAACTTCCCCAACATACTCCTTAGGTAGCCAAATTGGGGTCAACATAGATTACCAATCTCACTTCACTTCCTGAATAAGCACGTCAGGTACCCAAAACAAGGCCCCACACCCATCAAATTGGAACAGATCACTAACTTCGCTTCAATTTCCTGAACAAACTCGTTAGATTGTCAAACTAGGCCCCACACCAATTAAACCGGAACTGATTATCATGAGATAATGTGAAGAAATTAGGATGAAACAAAATATGTGGATTTAGGTACGTTACCAAGAAAAGTATGAAAAGAGATCTTTGAATTTGGACGAGGAAAAAATTAGAGAGAGCCTTGAGTGGAAAGAACCTGGGATCAATTCATGAAAGTAGAGGAAACGAGGAAGAAATAAAACAGAAAGGACAAAGGATTTTTAAATTTGAACCAGGATATGAACCAGAGGAAGCCTTCGCAGAAAGAGTGGAGGAAACGAGAAAGAAATAAAACGAAGAATAAAGAAAAGACGCGAGGGCGTATGGAAAAGAAGAAGCTCTAAAATGAAGAACCCAAGGAATAAGTTGAGTGGGGCATCTTTTGAGAGCGAGCGAAAGAAGGAAGAATAATCAAAGACGTTTTAGATAGACCGGCAAAAGAGGAGGGAGGCCAAGAGTAAAGTGGCGGGAAAAGTTGAAGACGATCTGAAGGAACTAAAAATTGGTGATTGGAGTTGGAACTGCAGAGGATAAGGAAAAGTGGAGAAGGATCTTCCACTAAGTTCTAGACCATGTTTATGCTTTATCTGTAAAAGAAGAGGAAAAGAGGAATGTCACCACGATTAGGGTAAAATAGAAGACTGGAAGTGATTTGCAATGAAGCGTCCACTGCAAACGATAATTCCGCATGCAAACAGCGATTTAAAATTATTGAACGGAAGCAACTGATTTAAGAAAAGTAAAGGAAGTAGACACTAGTAGAAGAAACTTATTTCATTAAGAGTATGGCCCTGTGTGTTGGGGAAATTAAAAGAAAACTCGGGTTTTTCGTTGAAATGTAAGAGAGTAACTGGGTAACAGGAGGAGAACAAATCGCTGTTAATTAAACTCGTCAATTTCATTTTAACACCTCCCAACTTAAACGCTGGAAGACCTCGTTCCGCCGCCCCTAAAATTTCGGGATAAAGAGATTAAATTAGAGGGCACACGAAATCGGATTTGTCAAATTTTCCCGCGACGTGATTCAACTCGAAAGATTAACTTATTTAGGGCAACGTCTATTGTCGGTTGATGTTCCGCTTGTGTTTCACCGGGAGAAAAGCAGAAGAAGAAAAAATAAGATTTATATAAAAACGGGCGCGCGATTCCGTTTGACCGGGGGAGAATCTCACGCACGCGATTTATCTCCACGAAAGTGACACGCAAATAAAGTGCGAGATGAAATTCGCGCGGGGTTAAAAAAAAAGAAAAACGAAAAACGTATATCTCAAGTTTTTCCACGCGCGCACGCGGAAGCCCCACATGTATATTCAACAAAGTGTCAAACTGCATCACAAACGTAATTTGTATCCCAACTCTGGAATTGACTTTCGAAGACGAAATATTGCTAAACTATATTCTTCTGAGAGAACCAATATAAAATTGTTTCCACCCTTGCAAGCGCGCATCAAAGCTTCCAACTTTTGCTCAATTCGAAAACATGATACGAGTAAATATTCAATATAAGGGAAGCGCGGGGCTAAGCAATATCAACTTACATTCGTTCTATGATCGCTCGTGTGGGTGTGGAATATTCGTGGTGCTTTTCGGCCGTGCAATACTAAATTTTATTGAAAACGTCTTGCGATATTACAAAACCTGACAAACATAAAAACCGAAATGGCAAGCTTCAAAACTGATTTTACGAGATAGCTACTTTATTGCTTTTATTCACCCTTTAAAATGCACAGATTTATTTAACAGCTTGATCAGAAGTTGATCTGTTTAATTTAGAAAAGAAATCCAAATTACTTTCTGCACCTATTGGTCTTGGCGGCAATTTCATTCTCATTGGTCACTCACAGCCAATGAAGATAAGAACCAGCCTCCTGATTGGCCACGTTTCACACTCCACCAATCGCCCATAAGTAGAACCGCATCAACAGTATCATCTCAATTCAACTCAGTTAATTAATTAGGACGTTTGTCTTCTATAACATCAACTCAATTAATAAATTTTGCCGTTTGTTTTCTCCGTCTGCTGTTTTTGACAATTATTTCTTCTTTATTGGCCACTCGAAACCAATGAGATGTTGCGAGGTGTAGAGAAGAAGAGAAGCGGCATCCTGATTGGCCACTCGTCACGCCCCACCAGTCCCGTCACCAATCGGTTATAAATGGAGCCACATCAACAGCATCATATTTGGTCTGGATGAAGCGCCAGTAACAATAGCAACAAGATCGAGTCCGAAGAAGCTTCTTCTCAACCAAAAACCAAACGACGACAGCAAAAAGTGTGATTTTGTTCTGGTGAAATTAAGAAAATTGTTGAAGGTCCTTAGTAGAAAAAAAAAAGGAAGCCAGAAACAACCGGTGAATGGTTATTTTATTTTTCTACATTAAGTCAAACAAAGTTAGGAAAGAGAAAGACAACTTGAAGGAGAAAAAGTGCAATGAATTACATTTTTTTTAGAGAATAGTCCAAGCAAGGCAATGGTCTTTTTTCAATCAAGCTACAGAAGCAGCAAAATGAAGAAGTTTAAGTTTAATTAGTTTCACCGTGGAGCAGAAATGTCCTGCCCGAAAAAGATCCGTTGTGGGCGTGTTCTGGTATATAATTTTATTTCAACACAATTTGAACTTTAACCTTCCGTCAGGCGCAATCTATGAACTCTGGAGTTCGGGCGCAATGTGTCTATCCGGCACAGGTTCAAAATTTATTATAACCATTAATTTAAATAACAGACATATACAGGGATATTCACATAAACCGTTCGTTAAAAGTTTTCAAGGTTGCAGTTCACGTAGATATTTGAAATTTAAGGAGCAAGGGTTTTCCGTGGAGATCTCTTTAAATAAAATAAAATTGCCTTTGTATCACTTCCGGTTGTACCGGAAGTCGCTATCAACTCGCTTATTTTAAATGGAATGCTATATTTTTTATCACGTTTTTGAATTCTACATGTAAAAATATGTTAAATTGCAATACATTTCCCTATCTCTAAAATGCATCATTTTTGAGATATTTTGAATTTTCTTAGAAATTTGGATTCTGCAATCTGATTTTCAAAAAATTATAACACAGCTGTTATTGAAGCAATTTTATTTGTAATAGCTAATATTGTATTTGAAGCTTTAAGGTTCTTAAAAATTCCATCAGCATAATCTATTAAGCTACAGGGTGTCTTAAACGCACCGCTCCACTCGAAGATATTCAAACACAGAAAAATACTTTTTTTCAAATGGAATGACCGATATTTTAATGCACCATTGTATGTGGAATCAAATGCTGCGTCGAACTGTACTAGCATTCCCTATACCTAACTTTAACAGTTTTTCAGTTATAAGATATTTCTGGTTTAATACATAAAAATTGACATTTATTAGGTTAAATATTTCTAATTTTGTTGATATAGTTATGAAAACAACAAACAATTGCATTTAACGTTTCCTGTTACTACAAATTTTAAGCAAAAGCAAAAAAAATTTGAGAATCAAAATCAAAATTACTCAAACGCTGATATTTTAAATCTATTTTTTAAATTCATGAAGAATGATCTAAAATTGTTCAGAGCAGAGAATGTGTGTTCAATCAAATGTACTCCTCTTGTCTCCTATGAATAAAACACAGTTTGGAAAGTTTGAACCTAACTTTATACAATTTGGAAAATAAAATGTACGAAGATCAGTAACAAATAACGAAGATAATTAGACAATGGTTTTAAAATACTTTCACGCTAATCCAGAGAATTGCAAACTAGCAGCTATTTTATTCTTCAATTTAAAGTAATGAAATTCATACTTTTTCGTTTTATAAGATCACAAGCGTCCTAAGAGAAGGATGATTAAAGAACTATTAAAATTTGTGAATTTTCACTTGCCAAATTCTATTTTCTTTGGTTGACTACAAAATTTGTAGTAACAGTAATCGTTGTTATAATTTCCATGCTATCTTAATAAAATTAAAAATATTTGACCTATTAAAATTGTAATTTTCTTTGAATTAATCGAAAATGTTTCATAACTCAAAAACTGTTAAAGTTAGGTATAGGGAATGCTAGTACAGTTCGACGCAGCATTTGATTCCATATACAATGGTGCATTAAAATATCGGTCATTCCATTTGAAAAAAAGTATTTTTCTGTGTTTGAATATCTTCGAGTG